>CM035412.1:163323680-163356180 GCA_020310875.1 Ceratopteris richardii
GGGTCATCTCTCTAGTATGTGGTGGTCGTAATCCTTGTTCTGTTTCATGAAATCGGATACCGTTTGGTCACTCGTCTGTAGGACCAAAGATCTCAAGAGTAGACTCAAGCATAAGTCATGTGCTCTCATATTCAAGTAATCCACTTAGCCTAGTGGTTAAGTTTCATGGTTGTGAAGGAGGAGGTCTTGGGTTCAACTCCCATGGGGAGCATGGGGAGAGAGTTTTGCCCAAAGAGCTCTAGAGCCTTCTAACTCAAGTTAACGTGAGTTAACTTGAGTCCAGTGGACTTAACTCAAGAGGTCAGTACAACAACCACTAGTGGACTCTAGTGGAAGGTACTAAAGTAGTGGTCGAGATCACTCCAGCCACTAATAGACTCTAGTGGTGGATATGAAAGGAGTGGAGGAGATTGCACATGCACTTGTGGACTCTAGTTACATTTGTGGTCCTCATTAGTTCAAGCAGCTATATATACAGGCATAACGTTGGGAGGAGAGTCATCTCTCTAGTATGTGGTGGTCGAATCCTTGTTCTGTTTCATTGGTATCAGAGCTCTAGGCAAGCTTTCATGGTGACCTTGCTAGGCTCATCATCTTCCTCATGCTTCCATGGAGTCCTCGAAGGATTTCATCATCTTCATGCTGTCTATATGTAGATCTATATTTCATCAATTATCGAATCTCGCTCGTCGTTAAAAATTCGTAGCCGATCATCCTTGCTGCTTGCGGTGTGCGGAAAGTGGTCCCGAATTCGTTTGGCTGATCTACCTCAAGATGGAGGTTGCAAAAGAAATAGGAGTCAAAGTGGCAGTGTGTGAGACTCGATCCGCAGCCTTCTCGCATAGAGTTCAACGTTTTATCCAAGTCGCCAAGTGATGTCGCGCACTTGCTGATGGGAACATATATTTTGATATCTCTGTTCTGCCGGTGAAAGCTGCGTAGCGCAAGCCAAAAGATGTTGAGGAAGAGTGGCGCCAGCCGAGATTCGAACACTATACTTCACCATCAGAACACAACTGTCTTAACCACAACGCCAGGCGTCCTTCGCGACTTATCAGCACGAGCAGCTTTTGATATTCATATCTTAGCTGAAGAAGGACTTAGCAAGGAGCACAAAATTTAAGAGAACCGTTGAAGGCGACGAGATTTGATCCCTTCACCTTTCAAAGAAGAGGCCCATCTGTAATCCACAACTCCATATCGATCAGCGTGTTTTATAGTAAAGATTTTAATGTAGACATGGAGTATCAGAAGTGCTCTGGCACGGGACTCAAATTGGTGATCTAGGAGGGAAGAAACCACAAATGGAGAGCACAACTGTTGCTACCCGAAGCACAATTCTTGAAGGCCGCTTTATTCAGTGTTTGACCCCGAGATTTATGAGTCTTGGGACTCTCCTTTAGCCAAAGAAGCAAGCTCTTGATCCAAGGATTCAACTCTTGATCTCCAATCACGAAAGAAGATGCCTTTTCCAAAGGATCAGAGGATGGACGAAGCTATGATCAAAGCTAAGTATTTTCCAGTTTTTGCTTGGCATTAATGACTTGATTTATCTTGTTTTCATTATTCTATACTTAATCCTAGATGCACATTGAAATAGCCAAGATTTCAATCGATTAAGTCTAGGTTAGGATAATGAAGCAATCCATTTCTCATTCCAAGCATTAGTTTGCATTAAGGAAAGATTTGATTAAAAAAAAAGGATCCTTGTGCATCAAAGAATGTATTTTGGTAGTTTAATTCCAGATTTCCTTTCCATTGAGTAAGTTTTTTATTGCACCACGAGGATATGTTTTTATATCATAGTGCATTAGGACAAAGGAAAGGATATGCATGCATCAAGATTGCATGATATACATTCTTAGTACAAGGAAAAATCGTGCATCAAGCTCATGCATGATTGTTGTATTATTTTTTGGGCATGCAAAGAACATGCATGCATACGCATGTGAGCATATGCTTTTGCATATAGATACATGCATTTGCATGGTAGAATGGAATGGTGTTTGCAAGTAGATATGAGAATGTACTCTCTTAGTATTTAGCTTACTTTATAAAGCTCGCAGTTTGACATTAGGGAAGACCAAGGACTAGTTAATTGCAAAGACATACTAGTTCTAGTTTGCAACTCAATTAATTAGTCGATTTCTTCCCAAGTCGATACTCTACTATCAAACATAAATACTTAATGATAATTAAGTATGATAGCTGTCTTGCTAGGTATAAGTAAGCACTAGGAGAAAGTTAAGTAATAAATTTTCTTGATAACCAAGAAAATTTAATTACTTGCAAACTCTTTTGTGATGTATGATGACTTTAAGTCCTGGATGTACTTAGAAAGTCATGCGGATAAAGCTTTAGTTGATTAGTTATATATTTTATGTAACTTCTCAAGCATCCCAAGGTTGGATGAGAACATCAACTATATTTCCAAGTTCCATGAGTACTCTTCTATTTAGAAGATTTCGAAAGTTTTAAAGAAGTTTCTTTGTGGTTTCAAGATTTGTATCTCATGATGAAACCTCGGTAAGTGAAATTTTTGAAGTGAGATATGAAATAGTCAAGCCTTCTATTTCATGAGAGATCATTCTCCTACCATGTTTAAGATGAATTTATTTTTGGGAAGGTAGATGTTCCAAGTAGAGGATCTTAATTGATTCATGAACTCTTCCCAAAATACACATAAATTCATATTATATGATAGGTCCAAGGAATGATGAAGGCAAAACCTCTTTAGGATATAAATGTTTTGCCAAGATATAAAGGTACCAAGCTTTTATAAATTTTCATTTGATTTCATCCCAAGGGGTGATGGAAGTCAAAGGTTAAACCTCAACATCAATTGATCCTTGACGTCAATAAAAGGATGTTAGGTTCTATAGTTGCATCTCTGGTAAATGATGCAACTAGTTAAGCAGTCTTTAGGAAATAATATAAAGACTTGAAGCAAGTGTGAACTTTTCATTTAGGAATAGAAAGTTCCAAGAAATGGATTTTCAATCCATGAACTTCTCCTAAACAAGTTATAAGGTTCAAAGTTGTGTTCGCAGTAACATTACTATTGGATCAATCATCAATAGATGCTTGGACTTTAAACATAATTTTGATTGGTGAAATATGTTTAAAGGACTCTAGTAACATCTGAAGATTGACCAATAATAATGAGTTTTGTATCAAACTCAAGAATAGAAGTCGATATCACATAAATGAAAGTTCAACTTAAACTTTCATACTGGCAAATGTCTCTAGTTTGATACTCAGGAAATGAATACAATTGAATCAGTAAATTTTTTGGATATTATTTGAAAGAAGTTCTTTCAAATGTTCTTTTTACAAACGATTCCAAGATGAATCATTAGACTGGAAAGCAAAAAATTCCAAGATGAATCATTTGCTTCAAATTATAGCCTAGTATTACTTGATAGGAATCAAAAAGTTCTTGAAAGAAAAATCTCCCCAGACGTGAGACTAGCATCTTTCAAGAAAAGTTATAGAGTAAGTAGTTCCCAGTAAATCCCTAACCACCAGTTTTGGTATTTAAGTCCAAATAAGTGATATAACCTAACGGTATATCAAAGATTCTTAGCTTTGGAATCTGAAAAGCATTAGAAAATGCTTGGACTTAAGTTGAGGGAAAGATCTCTAAAATCCTGCAGGTAAGCAAAGAAGCTTTAGATAGTTTAAGAGATCTTAAAGATATAAAGACTAAGTCTTTATTTTTATCGCAAGATCAACCAGACTTGATCAATCTTGGCCATGATTGTCCAAGTAATGTGCGATTAGAACTACTTTGTAGATTGCCCAAGTATTGGCAATAAAATTCCTTTTGGGAATTATTCACTCAAATTCCATTTATTCGATGGAAAACTGTGAAAAAGAGTAAGTTGTTCCAAGTCTGAACAGAGTAAAGAAATTCCAAGAATGTAGTCTGCAACCGTGAAAATGGTAATTAAGTCTGTGGAAGGTAAAACATAAGTGTTTACCTATCCTTAAAGGGATTTTGGTACAAATCCAGAAAGCATGATGGGATGCTTAAGACTTAAGCAGTAAAGAGATTCCTAAATAAAGTCCCCGGGGTAGGTACCTAAAGCAACAGTAAAGAAAGGAATCTAAAGACAAGAAGTCAAAAGCTCTTGTCGCTACAAAATTGGTCAAGGGTAAACCAATTGAACTTGAATTCGAGAAAATTCAAGAACTTGGAATTCTGATTGATATTCTGTCAAAGAGGTTTTCAAGTTTCCAAGGCAAAGCACATGATTTTGAGGTGATCATGCGAAGGAATCAAAACCTAGGAAAATCTAGTTAGAGGTAATGCCTGAAACTTCCAATTCTTGTAAAAGAATTGAAGAAATAAGGTACTCTATCAAGAGATGTTTAGACTTTAGGATAAAAATCACCCACACATTAATGTGAATATAAAATAGGGTGGTATGGGACACCAGATTTTATACTCAGATTGATGTAGGAAAGATGGAATGGGACATCGGACCGTGGGATGATGATTACCTTTTAGTCCTAGTTTGGATTTTGAAGTTAGGTTTCATCCTCAAGGGAATTAAGACTTCAAGGAAAAGTTTAATTCGTAAAGGATGAAAGTAGTATCTTACGATACTTCAAGGTAACTTCAAGATTAAGGAAACTGAAGATATGAAGTAAGTAACTTCCAACATCTTCATAGAACACTTCAAGTTTAAGTGTTATTGATCAGAAATATTTGATAAATTTCTGAAAGAAGTTGGACTTTGATTTTGAGTTGATCTTTTCAACTAAAGATTTAATTGACTAAGTCAAGCATCAAGTTCCTAGTGTAACTTGATAAAATTCACTCTTTTAGACTCAAAGAAATGCACAAGAATTGCATTCACGGAGTCAAAAAGATTGAATGTGACCTGAACTTAGTCTCAAGTGAAGCATTATTTGAATACAAAACTCATCAGCGTAACCTCAGTGGGTCGACACACTGATGTTGGTTACCACACTAGTATCTTGTGGTTGGATGATGTTTTTTATTTGCTTTGAATCTTTTTGAGAAGCTAGCTTATTTCTCTTAAAGATAAAGTCAATGCTTCAATATCTTATTGAAATAGATCGTTGAGAAGTTAAAGTCCTGAGTCAACTAGACTTTGACTCATAGCAAGTTTATGTATGTGCGAAGTTTGAATTGGTTGTACAAAGTCTCAGTTATCTCTTTCCGCTTTCCAAATCTTTTGGAATTGACTCAGATATGGTATCTGATTCCTTTTGCAAAAGACCAGGGATAGCCGGTTAGAATTAGATAACTAACTTGAACATCCTAGATAGATGTTATGTACAAGAACCTTTTCAATCTTCAAAAGATGCTAAGTCTACGTAGACTTATTCATTTGATTTTGCTTCAAGGTATAGCATAAATCATTTCCTAGAGTCCAGTATACTCTAGACTAAAGAAGTTAGGAATTGCTCATTGGATTGACAATTCCCAAGAACTTTCAGTTAAAAGTCTTTGAGAAAAGTGTCCTAAGTTGGACAATTTTCATTTTGAATTTGAATTGGTGAAGTTAGTATGGTTGATTCCACCGGAATGGTAAACTTTCTCCTACAATAGGATTTTGTAACCCATTTGGACAAAGTAGTCCTCTAGTCAGGTGAAAAAATTAAGTAACTGTTGGATTAGAGTTAACCATTATACAAACATCCAAGTTAGATGTTTGAGACAACCAAACTCCAAGTTCTTCAAAACAAATTCAAGTGAATCAAGAATTCTCAAAGTCTTGCAAGGGATAAGAATCCCACCTTCATTACTAAGCCCATGCACCAGTTATGCCTAGAAATGGACTAGTAATTTGAATCCACCTAGTTCACATGTTTGTGCCTAGATCGCACATCCAGAAATTGTGAATTAGCCAGGGATGTCATTAGATCCACCCTCATTATTCTTCACTAGTTTGTACTTTGTCCCGTTCATCAAAGTACAAAACCAGATAGTGTTTTGAATCATTTGGGCAAGGATGCCACCACAGAGATGAGACATGTTCTTCCAGTTCTAGAACATGACCATGTTCTTCCAGTTTTAGAACATGAGGCTCGGGGGTTGCCTACAGTTATATATATAGCTTTATTTTCGAGGACGAAAATCTTTCCCAAGGGGGGAAGAATGTAATAAAGTAAGTTTATGATCTAGGGATCCGATGGCTTCAGACAGATCTGAAATCGGATACCGTTTGGTCACTCGTCTGTAGGACCAAAGATCTCAAGAGTCGACTCAAGCATAAGTCATGTGCTCTCATATTCAAGTAATCCACTTAGCCTAGTGGTTAAGTTTCATGGTTGTGAAGGAGGAGGTCTTGGGTTCAACTCCCATGGGGAGCATGGGGAGAGAGTTTTGCCCAAAGAGCTCTAGAGCCTTCTAACTCAAGTTAACGTGAGTTAACTTGATTCCAGTGGACTTAACTCAAGAGGTCAGTACAACAACCACTAGTGGACTCTAGTGGAAGGTACTAAAGTAGTGGTCGAGATCACTCCAGCCACTAATAGACTCTAGTGGTGGATATGAAAGGAGTGGAGGAGATTGCACATGCACTTGTGGACTCTAGTTACATTTGTGGTCCTCATTAGTTCAAGCAGCTATATATACAGGCATAAGGTTGGGAGGAGGGTCATCTCTCTAGTATGTGGTGGTCGTAATCCTTGTTCTGTTTCACATATACATATACATATACATATACATATACATATACATATACATATACATATACATATACATATACATATACATACACATATACATATACATATACATATACATATACATATACATATACATATACATATACATATACATATACATACACATACACATACACATACACATATACATATACATATACATATACATATACATATACATATACATATACATATACATATACATATACATATACATATACATATACATATACATATACATATACATATACATATACATATACATATACACATACACATACACATACAGATACATATACATATACATATACACATACATATACACATACATATACATATACACATACATATACACATACACATACATATACATATACATATACATATACATATACATATACATATACATATACATATACATATACACATACACATACACATACATATACACATACATATACACATACATATACACATACATATACAGATACATATACATATACACATACATATACACATACATATACATATACATATACATATACATATACATATACATATACATATACATATACATATACATATACATATACATATACATATACAGATACACATACATATGCATATGCATATGCATATGTCTATGCATATGTATATGCATATGTATATGCATATGCATATGTATATGCATATGCATATGCATATGTATATGCATGTGCATATACATATACATATACATATACATATACATATACATATACATATACATATACATATACCTATACATATACATATACATATACGTATACATATACATATACATATACCTATACATATACATATATATATACGTATACATATACATATACATATACGTATACATATACATATACGTATACATATACATATACATATACATATACATATACATATACATATACATATACATATACATATACATATACATATACATATACATATACATATACATATACATATTGTTTGTTGTTACCCTTTGGAGTTGTCCTCTCCAATCATTTTAGCATAAAAGATCAACAATACATCTTACATTTGTCAATCCGGGAAGTATACAAAGAGCACGGCCCCTTCTAGTTAATGGAATCCAAGAATAAGAGGATAATGACTGTTTTTTATTATCTCGAGCTATACTACATCATTTTCAATGATCTTGGTGCCTAAAGTATGTTATTTTCTTAGCAAAACACAATTATGAAGTCAAATCTTTAAAATGATACCTGTAACCCTCAGACGAGACAATTGTGATTTTGTGAAAACTGAAGATTTCCATTTCCAGCTTTGTTCTTCTACACTTTCTCACTCAATTCATCAAGAATCACCTCTCTTCATACACATTACTCAGAAATACACAACTGAAGCTTGCAAATTCCATAGATCACACAAAGAATAGACTCAACAAATCAAAGAAAATCACAGGGAAGCAGAAAACACGATATCTTGTAGGAGAAATCTTCACATTACTTGGATAGCAAAAATAATACAACCAACCCTCTCAAAATAGAGGAAATTATCTTTTATACATTTTCAAGTGTCCCTTTTCACACTTGAATTTTAGCCCTTTTCCCTTCTAATCTAAAATATGCTATCAAAGAGTTTCCAAATATTCTTGGAAAAATACATATGATTATAATATACATGAGGAAGACTCTTCCTTATTTTTACATCATTTGCATAAATATTTCTACAATTTTTTGACATTCTACAAATATTTCTCTTCAAAAAATGCTTCTTCTAACATTCTTCCCCTCCTAGACTTTTTGGCTCCTAACAAAAAATTCTTGTTGGTACATAATGAGTGCTTCCTTCACTTCTTCTTTCTTTGATAAACCTATGACAGTAGATCATGACTTTTTGTTTCTGTGATGTTCAAGTTATTCACCATTTCAAATAATGCTTTTCTCCAGTGTACAGCTGCCTCTAGTTTGTCTATTACATCTTTCTTTAAGTATTCTGTATATGCTGCTTCATAGGTTGTGAGTCTAGATTTTGTGACTACTGATAGATTTCCAAAGATTTCTGATTCTCTTTCAAAGAATCCATAGTCAAAAGCATCCTCAAAAATCTGAAGATAGTGACTTCCCAAAAATATTGTCCTGCTATAATAGCCCATTAAACAGATTCTGTCGGGAGTTTCACTTAAGTCAAAAAGTAAGGCATCGGTTGGTGAATTGAAACCAATATAATTAAGGGTTCTAACATCTATATCAGTAAAAGGTTCTATACATGCCAATATGAGTCTCATCACCTTGATTAATAATATACATGCTGGATCATTGACATCTTTATATGTAGTTATGACGGACTCTGCTGTGTCAACCATATATTTCTTTGTTGGCCATGCTCCTGCCTTAGGTCCTGCTATCTTTGGGAAATTCAGCCATTTTGCTAAAATCTGTCCTGCATTTCTCCTTTCCCAAAACACAGTCCATTCCCTTCTTCTTGCTACTGGACAATAAGCTGGATTTATCTTTAGCTGAATAGGTGCCTCTTTCCAAATTTTCCTGCATTCTTTATTGGCATCTAACCACCTGTTCCTCCATTTAGGATTGGCTTTTTCAAATAACTACTCAGTTACATAGATATCCTCTTCATATTCCAGATACTTGTTTGATGACAATCCCACCCTTGCAAGCTGGTAATTTTTTTTTAATGCTTTCAATAATCATGCAAAAAGGTATACCTAGACCATCTACTGCCCAATGGTGTTGGTCTGGATTTATGTTTTTCATATTCATTATGCATTTTTCTAATAAATTCCATTCTAGAGTCTCTATCTGTTAAGAGATTCTGAACAAACTCATCTGAGTACTCCTCAAATGTTGTTTTGTTTTCTTGTTCATCACCATGTTGGGTTCTGTTATCATCTCCCCCTTCATATTCTTCTGCTTGTGTAATCTCTACCTGCTCTTTAACCTGGCTTTGTGGATTTTCCAACTTTTTCTGTAGCTCCTCTACCATCAACATTAAGCTTTTATTCTGTGATGTCCACAACTCTCTTTCTGATTTCCACTCACTTCTTTCTTTTTCTACACTCATCTGCCATTCACTCCTCTCTTTTGCTATATCCAGATGAAGTTTATTATAACCTCTCATCGAACTGGAAGCATGTACACTGGCTTGCTTTTCCAACTCCTTAGCGTCCTTCAGTTCTGCTTGTAGTCTTAGAATCTCTTTATTCAATTCTTCCCTCTCATCTTGTGTCACCTATTCAATCTTGATCTCTTCTTTTAATTGGCCTTCTTCCATCAACAACCTGTTTATTTCTTCATTTGCTTTGACCATAATTTGGTATGAGCTTTGAAGTGTTCTATATCTTCCTTCCATTTTCTTTAGCTCCATTTCTATTTTGCTGCTATGCTCTATCTGCTATGCACGTTTCTCTTCAAGAAATTGAATTTTGTTTTGTTGTTGAACCTCCAATTCTTCCAATGAAATTATTCTTTTGGTCAATTCCTCATTTCTTTCTTGAGCAGTCCTTAGTTGCTCCTCTAATTGCTCTTTTTCTTTCTTTTGCTCATTAATGATTCTGCTATCTTTCACAAACTCTGATTCAGCCACCATTCCTGATATGATCATGTTTCTACTAGATGGTCTGAACTACTCTATGTTGCTCATGATAATTTTACAAGCAGACCTGATATCTTTAGGTATTCTTTCTAATGCAGCTTCTAACTCTACTTGCTTTACTTCTATCTGTTTTTCTTCTTTACAATCATTCTCTTCTTCATCTTCTTCCTCATATTCTATGATCTGGTTCTTTTGTTCTTCATAGCCCTTTTCTGCTTCCATTTCTTCTTTATCTGCAACCTCTTCCTCATACTCCAGTGTCTGATCCTCTTCCTTCTCATGATTTGATACTTCTTTCATTGTGTCCATCTCTTCTGCCTTCTTTTTCCCCATTTCCTGTTGTTTCTCTTCAATGACATGTTCTTCCTTTTCCTGTACCTTATTATCTTGAGTTATGGTTGAATCAATCTCCACAGAGAGCTTTATTTGATCATTGATTATCTGTTCCTTTTGTCCTTCCTCTTGCTCATCTATATCCATAAGATCCAAATCTTCTTCTTTCCCCTGATCTTCTGTAGTTATGAACTCCTCATTATGATGTAGGTCATAAAGTATATATTCTATGCTTTGGTTTATTTCTTTTTCTGTATTCCCCTCTTTCACCTCTTTGGAATTTATTTTTTCTACTACCTCCTCAGTTTCCTTGATTTGATCTTTTTCTTCTTTCTTGTGCACTGAACTGCATAACTGAGCTTCCTTTTCTATTTCTAGCTTTTTCTCATTAAATTTGAATTAGGTCTGATGTGAAGGTTTTGTCCATACTGTCTTCAACCCTGAATCCACCAACCCACTACTGAACTCCTTCCTTATTTCAACCTCTTCTTCCATCATCACTGCTTTGCCTTTTAATATCCTTTTCTCTTCTCCAGGACTAACCTGTTTTGCTGCTTCTTCTTGGACCTGTTTTCCTTGTGGCTTTTCACCCAACTCATCTGGTGTTTTATTTTTTTCGGGGGCTTGCACTGTCACATTTGGTGTACTAGGTATTGAGAAATTCAAACTTTTCAACAAGAAGTTTTCAATGTCACTATCTGAGTCTGAAGAGAACTGTGAAGTAATAGCTATTTCTGACTTATCCATTCTTTGTTCTTCTAATACAATGGATTCCTCCTTCTTTTTTTCTTCTACTGGCAATTTTTTTGTCTCCTTCCTCTGTGCTTGTTCAACTGCTTTTTCCTTGTTCTTCCTGGTCAGCTTCGTTTTCTGCACAGGTTTCTTCTGAACCTTCTTCTTTACTACTACTCTGGTCCTAGTTTCAGGAGGACCTTGTAATTCCTTGAAATAAGCTAACAACTCCACTTCCTTTTTAAACTTCCTTTTTAAACTTCCTTTTGAGCAGCTTCATGCTCTTCCTTAGTAGTCTCCTCCTGTTCCAATTCCACTTTTCTTGGATACAATCTTCTTTTCTTTACTGGAATGACTTCTTCGGAGACTCCCTTTCTTTTCCTTTCTGCTCCCCTCATTCTTGGTTGTGCTTCTGCTTCTCTTACAAACATCATTTTAGAGGGAATTTTGATTCTTGTCATCAAACTTCTGAAGTATTGAGCTTCTGGAGCCAATTTCAATTGATCCTCCATTCCTAGAACATGATAAACAATTCTTGTTAAGAATTGAGCTCCATTCATGAACTTCCTTTTCTCCCAATGTTTGACTGCTTCCTTCAATTAATCATGTATGTATGGAGTTACATCCATCACTCCAAAAGGCTTGGTTCTGTCCTTATTATTGAACATGATCAATGTCACTGGTTTGTGCGGCATGGTGTATCTAGGTAGTTTTGGAAAACAGAAGTATTGAAGGAACATTTTGATACCATACTCTTCATTCTCTTTTCCTTTAAAATCGGGGAATTTGGAATATCCTGCATAGGTTGCTTTATTCTTCTTGACAAAAATGTTGTCCAACTTGGTTCCCATTGAATAGAACTGAAGGGCTGCCCTGATATGCTCTGCTTTTATAGTAATATTTACTTCTTTGTTTTCCTTATCCTTGATTGAACACTTGAAATATGCATCATTGCCCTTTCCAACTTCGAGTAGACTATTCATCACCTGTGCCACTCTTTCAAAGTCTATGAAAAATAAGGGTTCATCCAACAGTCTGTGTAATCCCACTACTTTCCATCTTTTGTTATTGACTGCAATTTTTTGGAATTTATAAAATTCCTGGCACAGCATGGTGTACTTGTGACCTCTGACTCCTACTGTGAAAATGTGCTAACCAATGATACTCAGGGTTTCCTTGAGTTCCTTGGCTACCTTCTCTGTTTCTATAATTTCCCGCTCTCCATCAGACTCTAGCTCCACTTCTTCCACTGTTGCCTCACTGTCCAAGAACCAATGTCCTCTAGACAGAGTTATTGAGTCTGCTTTGAAATCATGGATTGGTAGTTCCTTTGGATTCACCATTCTGGAGAAAATATAGCATCACCTAAAAAAGAAAACTCCACCCACATGAGTCTCAAGAAGCATAAATAAAATCACATTGGTCTTGAGATGTAATGAAAAAGAATGAAAATAAATCTTAGAGAATTCCTGACTTTCTTATGTGTATCACAGATAAAAACTCAATTGAAGTGATCATTACATGTGTAGCAAGATGTCTAGTGCTCTCTTCTCTTCTGACAGCTCTTTATATATATATATATATATATATATATATATATATATATATATATATATATATATATATATATATATATATATATATATATATATATATATATATATATATATATATATATATATAAAGGAAGAAAATATTTGAAAAAAGAAAAAAATGAATGAAAAATAGAAATCTGCTACATTACAACCTATACCTTGCTTGTGCTATATAATTTATATAATTAAAATAATTACAAAAGAAAAATGGATAATTTTTCTCTCTTGTTTTTTTCTTCTTTTCTCTCTCTTTTTTTCTCTCTTTTTTTTTTAATAATGAGAATAATTTCCTCCACTTCCCTCTCTTCCCCTCCTATTTCTCTTCTTAGAAAGAGGATGAGATAGAGCCAATGGAAATAATTTCCAAGATGTCATAATTTCTTTCCTGTAAAACCTTGAATTTCTTATAAAGAATCCTAGGTGTGCATCAGATAACCCTTTTGTTTTTTCCATTGAATCAAATCTGATTTTTTTACCCAATAATATTTGATTCCTATTGACTTTGTTTTAGGAATAAAACCTTCTTCTTTTGATAAACTGTTCTTATAAGTTCTTGGCTTCCATATCCATTTAGTTTTGGGAAATTGTTTTGATGAGCGGTGCTTGTATGTACTTTGTTTCCATATTCTTCTTGTCTTGATGCCTAGATGCTTCTGACCATTCCATACTTGCCACCTTTCTTTTGTCTTTGCAACACTTTTTGTTTCTTCAGTTTCTTCCTGTTTTTGATTGAAGTAAATTTGATCATCAAGAAGTTTTGATTGTGCCTCCTTTGTAACTTCTAGTGAAAAATTAAATCCCTTCAAGTCTGGGTCATGAATATCCTGTTGATCCTCCTGTCCTTCATTACTCGATAAAAACATTAAAAACCTTTTGTCATTTATTGTCAATTTAAGCTTCATATTTTCAAAATCCAAAATTACTTTACCTTGCCTGAGCCATGGTTGTCCGAAAATCAATTTCTCAGTCATCATATGATCTAGCCATTCTTCACAATCTATTTTCATATATTCTTCATTGAACTTAACTTTAATAGATGGTGAAGACATGCTTTGTATTATCTGTCCTTCTAAGGTTTTGATAAGTGTTTTACTTTTAGTCCTTTTTATATTAAACTTATCCAGCAAAACTGAACTGATCAAATTTATTTGTGCACCTGAATCTATCAAAACCTTGATTTTCTCATCATGGAAATTCATTGTTATAACAGGCAAATGCTTTTTTATTCTTAAAGGTGTTTCACACAAAAGGACTTCTCTAAGATCCTTGATTTTTCTTATCCTTTCCTTTGCCTCCTGTTGAGCCTCCTTTCTAATTTTTTCCTCTTCTTTTTTCCTGTTTTGAGCTTGATGTATTCTTCTCCATTCAGAAACAGTTAATGGAAGATCATACCTTTTTACTCTACATCCACTTATGAAGTTTGGCATGATTTCTCCATCTATATTAGCTAATTGGATAGCTCCACTTTTGCTTATTTGATTGATAATATAAGGTCCATGTCCTTTTTCCTGAAATTTCTTCTGATGTTCTTTTACTGTGAATGCCAAAACTAGATCTCCTTCTTGTAAGTCCCTTTCTTTAATATGAACATCATGATAAGCTTTTTGCCTTCTCTTGTCTGCATATATGCTCATGATTGCTTGAAGTCTAGAAGCTCCCAGTTTTTCCAATTCCACCACTCTCTCAGATAATTCATGTCCAATCCATAAGTGTTGACTACCCACCTTTAGAGTTGGAATAAGGAATTCTAAAGGCAGAACTGCAGTTTGTCCATATACCATATTAAATGGTGTGGTTCCAAGTGCAGTTTTGTATGCCACTCTATACGCTCATAAGACATGATTAAGTTGCAAATCCCAATCATTCCTATTTGTGTTTACCAATTTTGTCAACACAGTGCAAAGTACTTTATTAGTACTTTCTGCTAATCCATTGGCTTGTGGGTGATATGGGGCTGACTTTCTATGACTGATCATGAAATATTCAGTTATGTTTTCTATTATTTGGTTCAAAAAATAAGTCCCCCTATCACTTACCAATTCAATTGGTAATCCAAATCTAGTGATGATATTTTCATAGAGAAATATTGCAGTGGTCTGAGCATCATTCCTTTTTGTAGCCTTGGCCTCTGCCCATTTAGTTAGGTAATCTGTGGCTACTAGTATGTATTCAGCATGGGACTATTTTGCTGGAGGATGTATGGGTCGAATGAAATCCAACCCCCATTTACTAAATGCTCTTGCTAAAATCAGTGGCACTAATGGCATATTATCTCTTTTATTTGGTTGGCTCACTCATTGACAAATGTCACATCTTTTCACATATGTTCTTGCATCAGGAAATAGAGTTGGCCACCAAAAACCAGAATATAATATGGGTTTAGCAGTCCTATCACTTGAAAAATGTCCTCCTGCCAAAACAGAATGTGCCATTTCTAACATTTCCACATATTTATCTTTAGGAACACAAATTCGTAGATATCCATCCATCCCTCTCTTGTACAATTGATCTCTTATGAGTTGATACTCTTCAAAAATCGTTTGTAGATTCTTTGAGTCTGCACTATCTCTTACTGGCTTCCCTTTCTTGTTTCTTTTCAACTCCTCAATTATGTTTGCACTCCAATCTAGATTTTTGTGAAACCAATATAAGGTTATAATTTTTGAATTTTGCAAGGATTGGCATTCCCAGCAGTTGGAAATATACTTTTTTACATCTTGGATCTTATTAGGCCAATGTACTGCCATCCTATTGAGATTACTTGACTGTCATGGAAGCATGAGTACAAGGGTTCCAATAGTGAGCTCTTCTCAAATATTCATGCTGCTCCTCTTCTGGAGGACAATATTCCAATATTCTCGTATGATTGAGATGATACAAATGCCCAGCTAGCAGTATAAAATTCTTGCTTTGTAATACCAAATGTGTGTTATTTCCAGATGTTCTGTAGGGTCCCATGGTTAGCAAAGGTACCAAAGTCATGGCCCATTCAGGAATACTTTCTACTTTGAATAGATATGTATCTGGCAAGTCATCATCTAAAGGTAAACTTGGCTCTCTAGCTTGGATCCTAGACAAATGGTCTTCTCTCAAATGAGTTTTTCCTTGTTTGACCACTACCTCAAACTCAAACTCCATCAGCAGGAGAAACCATCTGACTATCCTACCAGTGTGACAAGGTTTGTTTACTAAGTAGAGTAAAGTTTGGTGATCCACAAAGAATTTAAACTTGTTGGCCAAAAGGTAATGTATATATTTTTTCATAGCAAATATCATTCCCAATCCTTCCCTCTCAGTGGTTGTGTAATTTTTTTCTACTGAATTCAATTGCCTACTAGCATAAGCAACTAGGAAGTCTAGTTTGCTCCCTTCTATTGGTTGTGCTAACACACATCCTGAAGCATAATTTGAAGCATCCACATGGAGATGGAAAATTTTATCCCACAGTGGGGTTTTTAGAATTGGTGTTGTTACCAAACAAGTTTTTAGAGTCTCAAAAGCTTGGTCACACTCTTTGGTGCACTCAAATTTTGTGATCAAAGCATACAAAGGTTTTGCAATGTCTGCAAACTTGTGTACAAATTTTCTATAATACCCGCAATGTCCCATGAAAGTTTGAAGTTCCTTTACATTTGTTGGTCTTGGAAGTTGCACTATGGCCCTAATTTTTCTTTCATCTGTTGAAATTCCATTTCTGGGAACTATATGACCCAACATTCTCCCTTGCCTCACAAAGAACACACATTTTTCTGGGTTTAGACATACTCTATATGTTCTACATTTTTTGAATATATTTTCCAGATCCTTCAAATGATCTTGTCTTTTTAATGAAAAAGTGCAAAGATCATCCACATAAATTTCCATGATATTTCTAAGGAATTCTTTGAATATGTGACATTAGTTAGACCAAAAGGCATAACCCTAAAAGCATAGATTCCCCATTCTGTGGAAAAGGCAATTTTATGTTGGTCTTCCAAAGCTATGGGTACCTAATTGTATCCTGAAAAACCATCCAAAAAACTATAGACCTCCTTTCCTGCAACTCTTTCCAAAAGATGGACTGTTATGGGTAATGGATAGCTATCCCTTATAGTGCAGCATTCACCTTTTTCAAGTTAATGCATACCCTGAGTTTCCCATTCTTTTTTGGCACTACAACTATAGGAGATATCCATTCTGTGTACTCAATCTCATAGATGAAATTGGCAGCCAGCAGCTTGTCAATTTCTTCCTTTATTTTAGCAGAGTATTTTTCATTGAATGTGTAGTGTCTTTGTTTGCTAGGTTTTGCATCACGTGTAATAGGAGTCTTATGTTCACAGATGTTAGGGTCAATTCCTTTCAAATCCTTGTAACTGTAAGCAAACACATCCCTATAGTTTCTGGCCAAATTCCTTAATGCTTCCTCCTCTTGATTGGTCATGTCATCAGCTATTACAATATGTCTTTCTTCCCCTTCTTCCTGGGTGATCATCACCTTCTTAGTTTGTTCCTCATTGTCATATGCCTCTCCTTTTTTCTTTTCTCTCTTTGGTTTCACTTTTAGAAGTAGTCTGTCTTCTACTTCATAAGTCTTGAAATTTGAAGGTACATCAAACGTTGATCTTTGTTTGTTATTTTCTCATTTTTTTCAATTTCTTGATTTTTTTCTATTTCCTTCTGTTTGTTTTTTCTATATTTGCCTAAGATTTTGTCTTTTATTGCATCTGTAGCTTCTACTTCTTCCAGATATTGTGTTTTACCATTTTTCAATATTATTCCTTCCTCCTGGTCCTCTTCTGTTTTTGACACTTTTATCATTTGTATTCCTACGTGAAAAATATCATATCCTTCTTCATTTTGGAATTTCACTCCCACATACTCATCATTAGTGTTGATAGTAGTCAAGGACTGACTAGACAAGGAAGCCAACAGAGAGAGTCAGAGCGAGGTGAAGGATTAAGTAGACAGAGCAGTTGACGCAAATTTGGCAGATAGGCCCTTCAAATTTTTCCAAATCAACATCTTTATAACAGTGATTCTCATCACTAACAATCATTGTAAATACCATTTCATATGTTTGTAGCTCCATTTTGTGCAAGCCAAGGAGTCCTTGAGCTTGAGGAGCATTAGAAGTAGCTACCTACCAGTTTTCAATTTTTTAGACTCCGTTTGAGCCTTCAAATAGATCCTAGAACCTAATTTTTAACTAGGCCGGACACTAGGTCTGGAGAGGGCCAAAACCTAGTCAAAAACTATAAATAGAGCTAGAGAGCTCATTTTTGGGGGTAGTTTTTAATTGATTTGAACTTGTAAGAGCTTTTTGAAAGTAATCTAAGAACTCCATTGCTTCTCACTCTTTGTCTTCCCGTGTGTGCACGTGTGTGTGTATGTGTGTGCATGTTAGTGTGCTTCTCACTCACGCACTTGTGCCTTCACTTGCTCGGGGTCTTCATACCATCCTCACGTCTTCCCGGATTGACATTAAAGGAGGTGCTTCTCATCACTGAGCTACACCAAATTTTGGCGCCATTGCCGAGGATCGAGCTTTGAGGACGAGCCTGTGATGGTAAGACGTAGATTTGAGACGTTGGCATTGTAGGTAATTTCTTCACTCTTCTTATTTTTCTTTTTTCTTACCTCATCATCATCATCACCATCATCATCAACATCATCTCCCACCTCCATCTCCATCATCACGAAAATTTTCAGTTTTTGATCTTATCACCTTCTCCATTCCATTTCCCTCATTCCACTTGTGAGAGAGAGCAAGAGAGCAATATTGTGTGCACTGTTTTTGCATGGTTGTTGAGTTTTCTTGCAGGATCCAGTTGTATCATCCCCTCCAGCACGTCGCACAGGTACGGAAATGTGCAGAACTGTCTCTGTGTCGCAAGGTTCTATCAATCGTGATTGACAGAAAGTTTCATCTTTTGGTAAAACTAAGTGCACCATAGTAGACTAGAGACCTTGCACATCAGAGATCCACAAAATTTTTTGAAAAATTGGCTTTTTTTCAATCCATCGCGATTGATAGCATCAATCGCGACTGACACTGTCCATCGTGACTGACAGGCCACGACGGCCAGCCAGTCCATCGCGATTGACAGGCCACGACGGACAGCCAGTCCATCGCGACTGACAGGCCACGACGGACACGTGTCCATCGTGACCGACAGCAGTCCATCGCAACCGATACCCTTTGTCCATCGTGATTGACACTCCCTGTCCATCGCGATTGACACCCGTCAATCGCGATTGACACGTGTCCATCGCGATTGACCATTCTTATACATCACACACGGGCACATATTCTTCCATGAGCACAAGTAGAATCACTTGTAAATGGGTCCCTAAAAAGCCTCATTTTCAAGTAGATACCCCTATCAAACTTTTCAGAGTCTCCACAAAATCAAGATCAAAGCCCATCCACTGCATTTGGCAACCTAAAACTTGTAATAAACCCCAGACCCAGTTGTAAATCCATGCCCACCTACTAACTACATCACTCTCTCACTACACCATTCCACTTAGCTTCTAGGTCTACCCAATTCCTAACTACATGCACAAGCACCGAGCACTTAATAGCCTACTAATCTCTCCCGAACCTCATGTTAATGTTGTAATGGGGACAAAAACAGTTCTATCTTGTCCTTTACAATGGTAACACCTATTTCTATATTCTCACAGAGTCAGGAGGCAAGAAGTAACATGGCAGATACGACAGGAACTAGCTCTCAAACAGAAACAAGCCAGCAAGTGGTGGACTTAGACAGTTTACCCATTTTTCCTGAGAGAAATGAAAGACCAGAAGAATTGAAGGCCATCAAAATCATACCTATAGCGGACCCTCCCAGTGGCCATACCATGCCCGTAGGAAAAGCTTCCCACTGGTTTAGTGAAGTGGCAGGACCCTTGGGAGAGGGAACATACCTATGGGAATCAGAGTTGGAGTTCAATGGGAAGCAAGGTAAATACCATTTCTTTACAAGGGAATTTGAGAAGTTACAAAATGCAGAAGGTCTATGTTCGGTATGGGAAAAGGCAGGATTGGATGCATACTTCAGTGCCCGGCTCCCAAAGCCTGACTTCATGCGATGCTACTATCTCATCAATACCTTAACTCCAAGCAAGACCCCAAAAGGTGCAAGCTCATTTGTGCTCCCATCTCTGACAAAAGGAAATGAGCTCAAAAGGTTTAGGCTCTCAAACAACTTAGTGAGAGAGGCCCTAGACATGCGAGGAATGCATATTCCAACAGAAAAGGAGACCCTCGTGCCTGATTACATGAAGAATCGAACCCTCACTAAACTCAAGGACATGGTGTCCATGACGCCTAATATTGCAATACACCTTCGCATGTGCATGCAACACTTTGCTTTTCCTGCCCAAGATAGATTCACCATGCCACCCAAAAAGATATGGTTTAGTTTGTATCTGGCAGAGACACAGAGCCTCACCATCAACTTACCCCATTGGATAATTGATCAGATACACCTAGCCCACAAACGATGGCCGCGGAAGCATGTTTTATATGGATGTTGCGCTCTGACTCGAATCATTTATAGATGTTTGGCTTACGACATCCCTATTCAACGAGCCCTGATGTGGAATCGAGTGGAGCAGTTTAGAGGCAGGACGTCCACTGGACCCCCTTCTAAGAAAATGAGAGGAACTGTCCAAGTCCCTTGTGCTCAACCACGTGGAGCCACCCTAACACCGGATGTTACCCCTCCGCCCCGAGGAGTCCGGCCATTCACACTCCGACTTCCAAGATGCAGCACCGATGGTCCTAACTTGATATTTCCTCCCATCCCAACCGATCTTGAATTTCCCGGTGGCGCACCTTTGGAAGAACTCACGAATGAAGACTTCGAACAATTGTTACAAGATGTAGAGCTGGAGGCAGAAGAGGCACAACAAGTGGAGAATGTGCAAACGCAGGCAACAACCTCCCAGGTACCTGTTACCACAGTTGAAACGGATGAAGAGGATGATGAAGATGAAGAACAGGAGGAAGATGAGGAGGATTATGATCAAGAGCATCAAGATGAGCAACAAGAAGTGCCAGAACTTGTAGGTGCACCTGCATACACAGCTCAGCTACAAAGGTTATACGATACAATCAAAGTAGTACAAGAAAGGCATCAACTCTCTCTTGTGTCAGGCCAAGCTTTGATGCAAGAAATGCTATCAGATAATGGGGTGGATCAATATTTTATTGACACCCTCAAATTAGTGTCAGAATCTTTAGGAGTTCCGGAGGCTGTCCACACAACAGTCTGCCAGTCCGTGAGGTATGACAAACGCAGAGTTGACACATTACCACGAGCAGGTAAGACTATCAGGATACCCATCACAGAACAAGAAGTAACCATTGAAACCACAGCTACCCCCACCACCACCATTGACCTCTCTGTTGAAACCTTCATTCAGACATCACCCATCTCACCCCAGCACCCCCCATCACCACCTTCTCCACCCCCACCACCACCTCCCACCATGGAAGAAACGGCAGTCATCACCTCTACCTTCACTTATAACCCAACCTCATTCACATCATTCTCATTTCGAGAACCCACCTCACAAGACACCCTCTTCTCTTCCATCACCAATCCCTTGTACACTTCAACCCTTCTGTCCTTCGAACCCATAATTGGCCATCCCATCATTCCAAGTGTGGTTGGAAACCCTGCACCCACAGAAGGCACCCTGTGTTTCCCAGCCTATCCCCCAATATGGATACCTCCATTCCATGACCCTCACTTCCCATCTGTCCCCTACACCTCATTCACCCTAACCGCACCACCCCAACAACCATCCTTCATGGCATAGTCCACCAGCACTCCAATGTTTCAGAGGCACATTTCCCCGATGTTCGTAACAACATCAATCTACACGAACACCACAATCACTTCACCTACCATACCAACCTACATGGTAGCCCCTGTACACACCACTCTTTCTGACCCAATGGACATTTCACCCACCACAGCACCTCTCCCCACAATTCCACCCTCGCCCCCTCCACTACCCCCCACCTCACCACTCAACACATCATTGGCAGACACAGCATTCACTACCTCCCTTCCCATTCCCACTTCCCCTGCATTCCAAACTTTCCCCCTTGCATCTCATAATGTAAATATCACATTTAATACATTACTTCAGTGTGCACATCAACTACAACAAGAATACCATCAATTGGAAGAACGCAATGCTACCCTCCAAGCAGAATCTCGGCACCTACAGGCTAGAGTTAACACTTTAGAAGCTGATTACCAAATGCTCCTAACCGAACATACCACCTTACAGCAAGCTCACTCAGAATTGGAATAAAAAATATCGACGGTGGATGATACAACAGTCAAGGAACTGGAAACTGTGCTCCAGACGCAAATGATATCTAATGCTACACTCAGACGCAACCTGGGGCTATTAAGGAAGCATATGGCAGCAGCATTGGAAGAAAACAAGCGGCTTCAACAACAAAACCAAGATAATTTTGAAGCGGCTATGGAAGGAACTGCAGGAGCAACCATTATCCCTACCAAGTATCGAGCAGTCCCCTTAGAAGACATTCGCATCTTACTCGAGGAGCATGCAAATTTCTTGGAATCATATGAAAAACTAGAGGCTGAATGTGTGGACCTTAAGAAGCAGATAGCCAGTGCCCCCTCAGCTCAACAGGAGCCGATAATTTTGCAACACTCTATAGAGGAATTAGAGACCCTCCGGAAGCAGGTGGCAGAACTCCAAGCACGCCTCTTACCATATGAAAGGCCACCCTCGCCAACTGAAGAACCCAAACCTGAAACAGTAGTGGAAATCCCCGTCAATGACAGCTATGAAGAGCCATACGAGCCGATGCCAACACCCGGCGGTCGAGTAACAGAGGAAGGACAAGACACTTTAGAAATTGGAGTTCCCGATTGGGTTAAAAGGATCAAGAAAGTGGGAAAGACACATGATGATCGCGTTGTCGTGCAAATTCAATCTCTCACAAATCTGGAAGAAACTGTCCTTCGATCTTCTTACTTTCAGAACCTATCCCACCAAAGGTTGATCACAACATCAGAGCCGCAATACATGCCTTACTTTGTCTTGCTACATGATTATAATGCAGAAGTTAAAAGGCATACAGGGAAGGAGCCCTCATTCGCCACTCAATTTGAGCCAGAGGACTTACCGGCAGATGCACGTGCTGGCTCGATCTTCCAACCTAATTGGCGTGCACGTCTACTAACCGATTACCCTGAGATGATGAGCACCTGGGCAACCATGCCACTGTATATCAAGTATAATCCATGTTATTGCCCAATGGTACGTCGCAGATCATGGCAAGCATTTGCAATCAAGGTACGCAACAACAAAGAATGCTCGGCATGGGTCAATTATCCATATTTTGCTCCACCTCGAGGGACCTCAACCGTCGCTTACATGATATCAACAATTCGACACTGGTCTACCCGTCTAAACAATGTACCCGACATAGCAGCAAAAATGTGTATGAAAATATTCCAACTCATGACAATTGTCTTCAAAACCTTTCGGAAGGTACAGGCTCCATACATCTCTGCCCCCGGATTCTCTCAAGGTAATAAGGATTTAGTCTACGACATGAGCCAGACTCCCTCGGTCAGCATAATCTTTGCCTGGCATGCACGTATAAAGTATTTGCCCGCATGCTTCAAGCAAAAATTTGAGGAAATGTTCTCTACAGGGTTCTGGGAATATCATTCGGAAATTTTCATTCCCAGACCAACACATTTGCTACATCTATTCGCCATCGAACAAGCCATCCATGCAGATCAGTTACGTCTGCCACATCCGGACATTCCAGGGCCCATTGATTGGGATCGCATGATGAAAGATTTGGCCAGAGGACTATGCATCCAAGAACATCAGCTTGCCACTCATGTTGTGGAATATTACCTACAACACTCCCAGCAACAAGGGTCTGTCAGGGACGACAGACGTGAGAGAGGGGGGGGTGTTGATAGTAGTCAAGGACTGACTAGACAAGGAAGCCAGCGGAGAGAGTCAGAGCGAGGTGAAGGATTAAGTAGACAGAGCAGTCGACGCAAATCTGGCAGATAGGCCCTTCAAATTTTTCCAAATCAACATCTTTATAACAGTGATTCTCATCACTAACAATCATTGTAAATACCATTTCATATTTTTATAGCTCCATTTTGTGCAAGCCAAGGAGTCCTTGAGCTTGAGGAGCATTAGAAGTAGCTATCTACCAGTTTTCATATTTTTTAGACTTCGTTTGAGCCTTCAAATAGACCCTAGAACCTAATTTTTAACTAGGCCGGACACTAGGTCTGGATAGGGCCAAAACCTAGTCAAAAACTATAAATAGAGCTAGAGAGCTCATTTTTGGGGGTAGTTTTTAATTGATTTGAACTTTTAAGAGCTTTTTGAAAGTAATCTAAGAACTGCATTGCTTCTCACTCTTTGTCTTACCGTGTGTGCGCGTGTGTGTGTATGTGTGTGCATGTTAGTGTGCTTCTCACTCACGCACTTGTGCCTTCACTTGCTCGGGGTCTTCATACCATCCTCACATCTTCCCGGATTGACATTGAAGGAGGTGCTACTCATCACTGAGCTACAATTAGCTAGATCCATGGTGGTCAAAATCTGATTCCAACCATAAGGCTCAAATTCTTCATCTTTGAATATTTGTGGTATATAACTCTCATCCTGTGATTTCCTTTCTTCTACACAATCTTCTTTTCTTAACCTTCTTTTTCTATGTGTGAGGTTCCTTATCACATTGCATTTCCATATTGATGCTTCTATTTCATTCTGATCTTATTTCATTCTGATCTTCAATCTCTGATTCTTCACTTAATTCCTCATTTTGATGTTTTTTGAACCATTCTTGAGGAGACATGTCACAATATTGACCATTTCTTAAATTCACTCTGGTTATCCTTCCTTTGCTTTGAACATATAGGCAATCATTACCCCAATCTTGCACAATTTGCATTTGTCTCATAAATGGTCTTCCTAGGATGATTTCATATGAAGTGGATTGTGGAAATTCAACTATGGCAAAAGTATGCTCTATTTCTATTCCACATATTTCCACAATAACCTTTTCCCATATTCCTAGGGGTTTTTCTATGTGCCCATCTGCAAGTTGTAATCTCATTTTAGTGGGTACTTATTCATTTTTTCCCCATCTTTCCCAAGTCTATTTAGTCATGATAGCCACACCTGATCCACTATCTAATATAGCCTTGGCATGATTTTAGGATTTGGTCCCTCTTGAATTCTCCCCTTGTATACTCTTATCAAAGTTTCCAGACTTTGTGAATTTTTTGCCTCTTGCTGAGTTGGTTTATTCTAAGGTTGACTATTGTTTGATTGTTCTATAGTCTCTTCTTCCAAATTTTTACCCATTCACATTTTTCTTTCCCATCTCCCTTTTTGTCTGTTTTTCTTTTCCTTTGGAAATGCATTTTTCTTCTGTTCCTGTATATGTGTCTCCTTAGTTGTTTCTTGTTGTTTAGATAGTGCTCTTGTTATAGCATTTACAGTTACTTGATCATGGTCACTCAATTCTTCTTGCTCCATTATGTTGAATATTTAAAGTTCTTGTTTTTTAAGTTTTTGTTTTTCAAATAGAATCGCCTTATTACAATTTTAACATGCAATAAAAGAGTTTTAGCAAAATTATTACTTTTTCTCAATAAAACTTAAAAATCTAAAAATCACAATTTCGTGATTTTTATAAATTTCTGTGTTTTTGTGCTCTAATCATCATGTGAAAACTTGAAATAATGCAAAAATTTATTGGAAGACCATTACCTTGCTTGCTTGATCAAGAAACATCCCAAAAACTTGTATTTGCTGATAGTCGCGATTCTATCCGATTTTCTCTAGTTCTCTTTCTCTCTCACTCAAATGAGCAATTTTTCAGAAGTTACATGCTTTTATAGCCTTCACACAATCGCGATTTTATGTGAATTTCTCATAATTTTCACTTTTCACTGTGTGACCCTTATCCCTTAACAATTTTGTGGTTTTTGATTCAAAATTCTTATCCTTTCAACAAAATTTACTCCCTTTATCCTATTGATGAAAATCGCGATTCTGTACCCAATTCTCAATTTAATCACTTGATGCTCAATTCCAACTGATATTTTGAAATTTGATTATCTCTACTTCCTCAACTCTATGAAACCTCTTACCATGACTTACCTCAACACCCAAAAGTGCAAAAATAAATCAAATTCTTTTTCTTACAGAAAATCGCAATCCTGTGTAGAGAATCGTGTTTTTTCTAAACTTCCTGTTTTTGCAGTTTTTGACTTTCCTTTCCTCTTAGTCCTCTTCAAGGTTCTTTACCAACTCCAGATCACTTGTCACCTGCAATTATACATCATCAAACTCATTTTAAAAAATATATTTTTTGAAAAATTGAAACAACAACTTCCACTCTACATATTTTTTATTTTCTTTCAATTTTCAGAATTGTCTTTTCCACTTTTTCTCCTCCTCTTACTACAACAATACCCCAGTCCAACTTTCTAAGAAAAAAAGAAACTTGTTTGAATTTTTTAATAGATTTTATGAATTTTTGTAGTATTTTGCCCTAAATCAAGGTAAAAACTTCACTTAGGGTTTCTTGTTTAAAGATCCATTGATCTTTTGTTTTATGATTGGTTATATTCTTCTATGCTTGCAATCTAATCAGTTTAGGAGTAGAGCTTTCCAAGGAAATATGTGTTAAGAAGTGCAATTATCAATTCATGCAAAGATAAACTCAAACATTTTTCTTTTGAAGATGCAAATAAATCTTCTCTCAAGATTATTACTTTTTCGTGGCTAAACAATATGGATCTTATCTATCTACATGTAGCTACTTTACTTGACTTTCCTTAATGCAATCATTGTTAAAAGTCAAGCTTCAAGCTACAAATTCGTGGGGAATCTTTTATGGACATGTGGAGCAATCAAAGGAAGCCAAAAGCCACGAGATTCCATCAAGAAAAGTCACTCAACCACTCCCCAAGTCATCTCAACTAATTCCTCCAAGTTAGGAGGCTGATTTGGAAAGGTAGTTCCTAGATTTTAGGGGCACACTTCTCACTATAAAGGGAGCATGTATCCCGACTTCTTTTGGGCCATCTTCTTGGAGTTTTAGCTCATGTAAAGTGGGCACTAAGTTCTGGAGTTGTGATAAGCAAGCCCCTTGCTTAAGCTAGCCCCTTGCTTGCTTGTTTTTTTTCTTTTAGTAGGCATATCTATGTGTGTGCGCAGGCAGTGTTGCAACTCTCTACCCCTGAGTTGTTAGCATTGGTTCTCCCTCATATTGTATCCATTTGATGTAATTCTTGTATCACTGGATAGCTATTAGAGTCTATTTTATGCTCACAAATTCTCTAGAGCATTCTCTGAGTAATCTGGGAGCAACATTCATTTTAGTGAAGTTGTGTGATTGATATCTCTCTCTGTGTGTAGGCTCTGTTGGAAATATTTTGCTCTCTGTTGTAAGGGCTGGTTCTCCTTCTCTATGTATCCATTTTCTATGATTTTGGTGTCATTGGGTAGCTATTAAAGTGCTCTAAAGTTGACCCAAGGTTGAGATTCATTCTCTGTATAATCTTTGAGAAACGCTTGCTGGAGTGAAGTGAGGTCTCTGCTTGACTAGCATTTGTGAGCATTCAACTAGCTCATGTTGTAGACATTCTTTCTCTTTGTGTAAGCATCCATTTGAAGTAAAATTTGTTTTGTTGGAAAGATCTTGGTGTCTACTACAGGTCTACAAAAGCTCACTGGAGTTCTCTGCATAACCTGTGAGTAAGAGCACTTTTGGTGTGCAGAGGTCAAAGAAGGATACCTGTGGAGGTCATTCACGTTTCGTCGTTGCTTAGGGGTTGAGATACTTCCCCCATTAGTGGTATCAGAGCATTTGGGCATCTTGGAGGCATCACATACAAGCAAGAAGACCTCTTGGAGTTGGTGGTTGAAGATTTGCATCAACAAAAGCTTCTTGGAGGTAGCTCACATCAAGGGGGAGCTATTCTACTCAAAGTTTCAAGAGCACAAGGTGTCCATCTAAGGAAAGCTTTGGATTGAGGTAACCTGAGAGCCTCATTTTCATTTTACACACATTGGAGCATTAGCCAAGGGCTAGGTCAAGTATCAAAGACTAGATATGGGAGACTTCAACACTCAAATTGAAAAGCTAGACAAAGGGAACTATCAACCATGGAGATTTAGGGTCTCCAACTATCTTATGGGCAAGGGCCTTTGGGGGTTGATTAGTGGAAGTGAACCAAGACCTAGGTTGGATGAGAACACAACCAATGACCAGAGAAGGGCCTTTAGGGAATGGAATGAAAGAGACAAGAGGGTTATCTTTATCCTTTCCCAACACATTAGCAATAGCATGATCGGCCATATCCAAGACTTGGATTCAAGCATGAAGGTATGGGAGACACTTGAAAGGCTTTATTCAACAAGCACCAAAGCAAGGAAGATCCAACTCAAGAATGAGCTCAACAACTTTAGGAAGAGCTCAGGGAGTAGCATAAATGACTACATACTTAAGGTCAAGGAATTATCAGATGCATTGGGATCCATTGGAAGCCACGTAGACGATGACGATCTTGTGGCTTATACTCTCAATGGTTTGAGAGATGATGAGAAGTGGAAACCCTTTACCACTTTAGTATATGTAAGGGATAATCTTCCCAATTTTGAGCAATTGGTTGCTCTCATGGTCACCGAAGAAATGAACATAGGTGGAAGTTCAACTAAAAGCAAGGATGCACAAGTTTTCTATGCAGGTAATCAAAGGGGCAAAGGAAGAAGAGGACAAGGAAGGGGCAAAGGAAGGTTTGGAGGAAGGCAAGGCCACTCAAGCAATCAAGGACATGACCAAGGCACCTCATCACAAAGAGGGAGAGGAAGAACAAGAGGAAGAGGAGGACGACATCAACAAAACAGGAATCAAGATGGCGAAGGATGTTACATATGTGGCAAGTTTGGCCACTATGCTAGAGATTGCTACCAAGGAGGAAACCAAAGGAGCTATAATCAAGGTTTTTCATACAAAGGCCAAGGTAATTATGCTTCTACAAGTTCAGAAAATGACAATCTCTTGATGATGCACATGAATGGGAAGTCAAGAAAAGTAGATAACACTTGGTATATTGATAGTGGATGTAGCAACCATATGAGTTGCAATTCTTCTTGGTTTACTAATCTACATGTTCCCAAAGGTAAAGGACATGTAGAAACAGGTGATGATACAGCCCATGAGATCTCCCATGTTGGAGATGTAGCTTTGGATGACAAGGAGGAAGGAAGATGTCTCAAGGATGTCTTGCATGTACCTACCATCACAAAGAACTTGGTGTCCGTTGGGCAAATGGTTGAAAGAGGCTATCAAGTAAGGTTCAACAAAGGTGGATGCTTTGTGGAGAACCCTAAGCAAGGTTACAAGGTCATAGCAAGAGGAAAGAAGAAAGGGAGACTCTTCACTTTGGAGGTAAATTCTCATTCCACTCAGCATGTCTACTTCACATATGGAAACAAGAGGATTTCGGAGTTGGATTTGTGGCACAAGAGGATAGGTCACATCAACATACAAAGAATGAAGGAAATGCAATTCAAGAGGCTGGTTGAAGGTCTTCCCAACTTCCAAGGACAAGATATGAAGCATTTATGTGAATCTTGTCAACTAGGGAAGCAAGCGAGACTTCCATTCAAGAAGAGTGGCTACATAAGCCAACATCCATTGGAGTTGATACATACAGATGTGTGGGGGCCAACCAAAGAGCAATCCATTGGAGGTAACAAGTACTTTGTCACTTTTATAGATGATTGCACAAGGATGGTTTGGCTTTATTTCATCAAAAACAAATCAGATGTGTTTACATGTTTCAAAGCATTCAAGGCAATGGTAGAAAAGGAAACAGGTACATATATCAAGAAGCTAAGGTCCGATGGAGGGGGAGAATATTTCTCCAATGAGTTTTCTGATTTTTTAATGGATCAAAGCATCAAGAGGCAAGTAATATGCAGGTACACACCCCAACAAAATGGAGTAGCAGAGAGAAAGAATAGATACATTGCCGAGATCGCTAGAGCAATGCTTAATGAGATGAATGTACCTAACATGTTTTGGAGTGATGCAGCAAATACCGCCGTGTATCTTATGAATAGGGCTCCTACCTCAGGGATCCATGGCTTGACACCATATCAAGTCTATTATGGTAAGAAACCTGATCTTTCCCACTTGAAGATATTTGGATGTACTTGTTATGTACATGTGCTAAGTGAATTGAGGCACAAGCTACAACCAAAGGCAGAAAAGTGTGTGTTTCTAGGATATTCAAATGATCATAAAGGTTACAGGTGCTTCAACCCAAACACAAAGGACTTGAGGATATCAAGGGATGTAGCATTTGATGAGCTACTCCCTTGGTATAAGAAGTATGATTGTATGCAGGACTATGAAGAAGAAAAGCATGGACATGATGAAGAACAAATCGACCTAGAGCTAAGCGACCCAAGGTGTTCCATCAATGAAGATAGTTCAAGCATGAACTCACCATGGAGGGGGAGATCTTCATCAAGCTATGAAGCAGAATCAATCAACAAAGGCAAAGCAACATTGGTGGAGTTGGATGAAGAAGGTAATGAAGTTGAAGATGATGGACACATGATGGAGAAAGAAGCCACGTCAAAGAAAGAGATCAAGTTCCCAAGGCAAAGGACGTTTATTCCTCCAAAAGGTGAAGAAAGGAAGTCTTCTAGAGTTAAGTATCCAACTCAAAGGTTTACTTATGATTCATACATGGCAACACATTATGCATATATGAACAAAGTAGTAGAAGACCATGAGCCCGATTGCTATGAAGATGCAAGCAGGTACACCGAATGGAAAGAGGCAATGCAAGAAGAGATCGACGCACTTGAGGAAAATCAAACATGGACTCTAGTGCCCAAGAAGGAGAACATGAAGGTAATAGGTAATAAGTGGGTGTATAAAGTAGAGAGGAATTCAGATGGATCTATTTCTAGGTTCAAAACAAGATTGGTGGCCAAGGGTTTTGCACAAACCTATGGAGTGGACGTTGAAGAGACATTCAGCCCCGTGGCAAAGATGAGCACCATTAGGACACTCATTGCAATGGCTGATAGCAAAGGATGGAAGCTTTTCCAATTGGATATCAAGAATGCCTTTCTCAATGGAGACTTGGAAGAAGAGGTATACATGGAGCAACCACTAGGTTTTGTTCATAAAGAGTTTCCACATCATGTTTGTAGGTTGAAGAAGGCACTTTATGGCCTAAATTAAGCTCCAAGGGATTGGAACCAAAGATTGGTGGACTATTTGATCAAATGTGGTTACAATTAATGCAAGGCGGATCCATCTCCCTTCATCAAACAAAGAGGAGAACTTGTAGTCTACATGTGTGTGTATGTAGATGATCTTATCATTACAGGTAATGATACAAAGGGCATTGAGGAGATCAAGGCAAAGCTTGGAAAGGAGTTTAGGATATCTGATCTTGGAGATCTTAGGTATTTTCTTGGCATTGAAGTTGTATACAAAGAAGAAGGTATTATGCTCATACAAAGGAAGTATATTCTAGACCTACTTGAGAGGTTTGGGATGCTACATTGCAAGCCTATTTCAAATCCCATGGAAGTTAATGTAAAGCTAAGCTCCATTGATGGAGAGCCATTAGAGGATGTAACTTTTTATCGCTCTATTGTAGGATCTTTCAATTATGCCACAATAACTAGGCCTCACATAGCATATGGAGTTGGAGTGTTATCACAATTTATGCATAGTCCAAGGACTACACACTTGCAAGCTGCAAGAAGAATGTTACGATATCTCAAGGCCACTATAAATGAGGGATTGTTCTATTCATTTGATGATGATATGCAGGTCAAAGCTTATTCTGATGCGGATTGGGCCGGTTCCAAGGAGGATAGAAGAAGTACAAGTGGTTACCTAGTCATGCTAGGTAGCAAGATCATCTCATGGATTTCACAGAAGCAACCCACGGTGGCATTATCTTCCACCGAGGCTGAGTATAGAGCTTTGGCTCAAGTCACATGTGAGCTAATGTGGATTAAGAAGTTATTTATGGAGCTTAATTTGTAGGTTGACACATATCCATTTTTTTGTGACAATATGAGTAGCATTCATCTAGCATCGAATCCTGTCTATCATGCTAGAACCAAGCATATTGAAGTGCACTATCACTTCATAAGGGAAAAGGTGATATCAAAGGAAGTTTCAGTACATCATATTGGTACCAAGGAACAAGTTGTCGACATGTTTACAAAGGCTTTGGATGGAATGAAGATTTCAAAATTCAAGCAATGCATCAACATGAAGGAGCTTGGATGAGGACGAAGAATTGAAGCTTGAGGGGGAGTTAAAAGTCAAGCTTCAAGCTACAAATTCGTGGGGAATCTTTTATGGACATGTGGAGCAATCAAAGGAAGCCAAAAGCCACGAGATTCCATCAAGAAAAGTCACTCAACCACTCCCCAAGTCATCT
>CM035412.1:163361180-163833680 GCA_020310875.1 Ceratopteris richardii
AGAGTTATTTTCATCAAGTACCACATCCCTACTAACTATAAATCCTTTGATAGTGGGATGATATAACCTATATCCTTTCTGATTTTGATTATAGCCAATGAATATGCATCTTTGAGCTTTTGGACCAAGCTTTCCCCTAATCTAAGAGGGTATGTGTCTTGAAAATGCAACCTTCAATTGTGAAGCTTAGTTTTTCAAGTCATGCATCTCATTAGTTTTATTGCATCATCTATTTTCACTAAGTTTAGTTCTCTCTTGTGTAGAGCATGTGAACAATCTCCTATCTCATTTAAATTAGAGCATAGCTTATGAGAAAGTCTAAAGTAAGGCAAAGAGAGCTGAATCATACATGAATAAAACCGCAAGCTTAAAAGAGTATTTGTGCATGCAAATTAAGGAGAAAATCAAGCAAAGTCAACACCAAACTGATGTGCAGGAACTTGGAGCTGGAAATGAGGAGATAATGAACCTACTTGATTGATTTGATAGTATAGGACATGCACTTCTAAGGCCAAGTGGAATCATCTCAATAGCATAACAGGTGCAACTTGGAGGTTTGTAATCTTGGACAGATCTGAAATTTGTGGAAAGCAAAAGTTGTCAACTTGCAAAAGGTATTGCTGATGTTTTATTGTTGATATTGGATGTCTATCACCTAGATATGATAGTCTAGAGTATATACATGATGGCACAATGTTAAGTTGATTTATATATGCTACTTTGATACAAGTTTAAGGATGCCCAAATTGCCTCATTGGATGGATTACATGAAGAAGAATTTGTGAATGATTATGTACTAAATGTGTGCAAGAGTAAATGTATGGTAATGTGGTTAAGTAAAAGAGTGCTTCATGATTAAAATTCAATATTTGAAGATCCTTGTGAGGTTGTGAGATTATTTACACTTCCGCATCGACACATCACGCTCACCCTCGTTTATTCCATCAGTGGTGTGAGAGCTTGTTTTGCTCTATCAATGTGTGCATAAGCAATGCACCCAAAGATCTTACAATGATCTAAAGAAGGTCTCCTACCATTCCATGCCTCCTAAGGTGTCATCGCATCGAGAGACTTGGATGGAAGCCTATTGATTAGGTAAGTGGCTGTGGAAACAGCCTCTACCCATACATAATTAGGGAGTTTTTCCTCACTCAACATTGATCTTGTAGCCTCTAGTATTAATCTATTTCGTCTCTCTACCACTTCATTCTGTTCAAGATTGTACCTTGTCGTAGGCTCTCTCTTTATGCCTCTATCGAGTAAGAAGGAGTCAAACTCATGTGAGAAATAGTCACCACCTCCGTCAAATCTAAGCCCCTTGAAACTTTTACCTATTTGATTCTCAACCATGCCAAATACTTCTTGAAACAAGTGAAGACTTCATCTTTATGTTTCATAAAATAAAGTATTGTCCACCTACTATAGTCATCTATGAGTGTAACATAATACCTTGACCCTGCAATTGATGGCTCTCTCCTAGGACCCCACACATCTGTGTGCACAAGCTCCAAGTAGTCTTCATACATGTATCCTCTTTTGTTGAATGGTTGCCTATGTGACTTTCCAAATTGGCATGCTCCACATTTGTAAATAATGTGTTGCTTGGACACATTTGGGATGCCAAACACACTCTGATCCTTGCATATTTGCTTCAACGTCCTTTCACCTATATGTCATAGTCTCTTATGCCATATTTCCAATTCACATAGGGTTTGGTCCTTATAATTGAAGAGAGAAATATTTCTTGTATCTTCAACTTCAAAGGTAAACTTTCTACCAGATTTCTCACCTTTTTCAATCCTCTTGAAGCCTTGTTGAGGATCCTCCACATATGCCCCATGCGTTGTGAATCTAACCTATAAACCCTTCTCAACAATCTGCCCAACACTAATTAGATTCTTAGTTATTGTTGGCACATACAATACCCTGCTTAGAAGATTCATGTTACCAGATGCTTTAACATCTCCAATCTTCTTTACTCAGTGCCTAGTGTCATCACCTATCTGAACTTCATGCTTTCCTTTGGGTTCTTCAAGGTTAGACAATAATGCTACATTGCCTGCTACATGATTGGAGCAACCAAAATCAACATAGAATAGGTATTTATCATCTTTACCTTGCTTGGTTGTCATATTCATGAGTAGTAGGGAATCATCTTGATCATCTGTATAGTTGTTGTAGTCTCTCCTTCCTCTGAAGCCTCCTTGATAGTTGTTATTGTAGCCTTGGTTGTAATTGTGATGGTAGTTGTTTCCTCCATTATTGAACCTGCCTCTTGATTGTCCATAACTTCCTCTGTGGAAACCTCTTCCTCTCTGATTCTTTGTGTTCCTCAAGCATTCATATGTGGTATGATTGATCAAGCCAAAAATATTTCAAGGTGAAGAATTCTATGGTCTCCCCCTGCCTTGCTTTCCTCCTCTGCCCCTTCCTCTAGTACCTCTTCCTCTACCTGTGAAACTCACTTGAGAGGTACTTGCATCTTCTTCATTCTTCTTATCTTTGCCTTTATCTTTACTCTTATTTTTAGTTGTGTAAAGGGAAAAATATTGATTACCTCTAGAAGTATTTCCATTATTGTTGAGCTTTGTCTCATGTGTGAAGAGTTGCCCCATAAATGTATTCAGGTTAGGTATCTGCATATCCATATATAGGTCCATTGTTGTCATAAAAGACTCCCATTTGTCATTAGCCTTGGTGTAATTTATGATGTGCCTTACTATCTACTCCTCTTCTATTTCTTCTCCAATACTCCCAAGTTGATCAGCTACATCCTTCATCTTGGTCACATAGCTACACTTTGCTTTGATTGCTTCTTCAAGGTTAAAAAATCCATCCAAAGCTGGTTCTTTTGGGCCCTTGTATTTGATGAGAAGTATGAAGATAATATATATATATACACACACATATATATATGTATATATATATATATACACACACACACATATATATATATATATATATATATATATATATATATATATATATATATATATATATATTTACACATATATATATATATATATATATATATATATATATATATATATATATATATATACATATTCCCAAGTCTCTTGGGAAGGCTTAAAAAATTCCTAATATGAGGTAACAAAAAATCAAATATTGAATTGATTATGTAAGACCTTGTAGAGCATCCTTTGCACACCATGTAGCTAGTCTCTCTTGCTCTTCTCTTGTAGGTTGGTTTTTTCTTCTAAAGGTTGGCATTTCTTCATTTCTAGATATGTATCCATACAAGCTTCTTCCTTGGAGGTAAGCCTTCATCCGTAAGGACCAAGTTGGATAATTGTCCCTGTCCAATTTGTCAATGAATGATGGAAATCCATCTCCCATTTTACCTTGATGTTGGTCTGATACCACTGTTGGAGGAGATGGTGGACACCTTCCAAAGATGAGATGGTGCTCTGAATTCCTCCTTCACATCAGCAAAAATTGATTCAAGAAGTGAAAAGTAGACCTCTGGAGCTTTTCAAGAATCACAAATAATCACCCAAGTACTTTGGAAGATGATCCTCAAATCATTGTATCAAAATAGACAACTTATACTTTTCACAATGAACCAAAACTTGTTATTTTGGTCACCACACCTACTCAGAAAAATGAATAGTAATCCTTCCCTAGTAAGAATTGGACAAAATCCTTTTGATAATATCTAGCTAACTAAGATAGCTAACCTTCACAAGTTATTTCACTTAAAATTATCAACTATTCTCAGAGAATGATGCTTAGCAAAACTGAGATGCATCTCAACATTTTAGGGAGTCAACGATATGCAGACTAGAGAGCAATGTTTTGAACATATCTCGCGAATGGTAGAGGCAATTGACATGAAAATTTTTAACATAAAAATAAACTATATAATGAATCTATATCAACTTAAATCATTGAAAATGATAAAGTACACACTGAGAAATAGATCAAAGAAGCTCACTATTATGAGTAGCATATGACAGAGTAGAAGAGATGAGACATGGGAAGATTATATGTATTAATGCACATAAATTACATTGCCTAAGCTTCAATAAAGCAACAATACTCACTCAATTTGGCCACTTAGAATAAAGATAGCCACTCTTTTTATTGAGAGCCTATCCACATAAGTGGTTTGCTCTTCTAAAAATAGAGACCATTACTTTGATTGCAACTTTTAACAACTTCTACTCTACGTTTATGCATGTGTGCATATTCCAAAACTTATTTCTTATAAATAATGAAGTCCATAAACCTAAAAAACAATTTAGATATTGTATGTATATAACAAAATAAACATTCAATATCAAAGGATCAAGGCTTGCAAATTGCAACACAAGAAAAGAAATGTTCATGGACAACAAAATCCCATGTTTAAGGAGTACCTAGATCAAGAGAACCATTCTAAAACAAAGAACAAGATCAACAACAAAACCTAGGAAAACATGAGTAGTCAAGCTATTAGCCTCCCAAACATGAATATAAAACATACTAGATACTCCAAACTTCACTTTGGAGAAAGAGCTTATGTATGTGAAGGAAATTATGTACTACAAGTCATGTGTCTTTGTGGAAGAGCCATGTGCTCATGCACAACCATGTATTTTGCACCATTTGTGAGTTTTTTACACATCAAGTATGTGTTCAATATAGGGCCACATTACATGGGCATGCATTAGAAATAGTTGTGATATCCCATGCACAAGAGAGGTATGTTGTAATGAGAAGTCAAAAGTCACCTATATACTTTGTTTTTGCTACTAATACCTATTCAATAATCCATTTTCATCTCCATGCTAATGGAATATATTCATCCCATAATATTTCGCCGCATGTTGTCCTTATCTTTTCTGTACGAGGATTCAAGAGATCGAAGTGTAAATCATTAAGGTCCTAAAGGGAATGATCAAAATAGATTTTCCAAAGCAAGATGGATGTGGAAATTTTGTGAATCTCTTGATGATTTGATGTATTTTTGTGCACCTACATATGCATTAATAGGAACACATCATATGGCCTTGCACCTAGATGCGTGGTTTTTTATCTCTAGTTTGTTGATAAAATCATCAAAGGAAATAGGTTTCACCTCATTGTACAATATATTAGTCTCATTGGAAGTAGTGTAGTCCTTTCATTTTTGTATGCCACTAACAATCGTACCATTGAGATGTAGCTTTATATATTTGGGATTCACTTAATCTGAAAAAAAGACGGAAAGTACCAAAGTAAATAATAAAAGAAAAAGAGAAGAAGAAAAAATAACAAACAAAAAAGGGGTGAAACAAAAATTCTTGCCGATCCAGTATTGACAATTTACAACAATTTACACATCTCAAGTTATGAAGCCACTCTATTATCCCTTTATTCATGTGATGGTTCCCTATATAATCAATGTAAGACTTGAAATATAAGGTAATCTGGAGTTTTGGAAAGGTCCATGAAAAATTTTTCCATCATTCCATTAATTTCTACTCTAGATAAAATACTATTACTTGGAACTAGAAACTCCATCAAGGACTCGTTCAACCTACATGTAAGAGTCAAGTTTTCCTTGACCTTCATCTTCTTCCCTGCATTCTCATCTAGAGCTATGCATTGAAAGAACATGTGAATATCTATGGAGTAGTACCCTTTTGCATAGAGAGATCCTTTTACCTTTCTTTGTAATCAATTGAGGAGGGGGAAAATGTGTCCTTATAGGCCTAGATTTTTTGTCTTTCACATAGAGAATGTAATGTTACTTACTATACAGTTCTCTTCTAAGCCTGATTGAAGCACTAATGCTCATGAACAATAGTGATTTTCATGTGGTTTTAGATAACATGGTCCTTGTATGGACAAAAGAAAGAAAAAAGGTATTGAAATGTTGATACGAAGAGAAAGAAGGAAATGATACCAATCAATTTATCCAACATATAAGGAATAAAAAATATTTGTTCATCTATTCATCTCTAGCTTTAACTTTAACTGTTGGCAATCGATCTTTAAGGAACTATATGGCAATTTTCTCATTAAAAAAGTGAAATTCTCTTGGCTTGACACTCTCTTTTTGTTGAAATCCTAACTGTGAAGCTCTAATATAGAAATGAACTCAAGAAGTCTTTCATGGAAAAACTTGCTTCTAAATCTTATTAATGCTCTCAAAGTCTCCTTAATTTAAATGGAATAGTACCCACAATCAATTCTATCAATTGAATTCTAATAAATAGCAAATAAGAATGGAAGGGGAAAGAAATGATACTTCTTTTTGTGAATGTACAGAAGTAGATTGAGCTTATGAAACTCTCTTTTGCATCGATAAACTATGTCTAATCTACTGAATACAAACCCAAGATCAATATAAAATTGACATAGCCTTCTTCTATAATAGTCCATGATTCTAGCTTTAATTTTTAGCTATGTGAGAAAAATTCTTGATGTCAAGAAAACCAAAGAAAACAATAAGAAGTATGTAAGAGGAATGCAGACATTGACTAGACTCATTTATACCATAATTTTTTTCTCAAGTTTCTTTATGTCAAGATCATTGTGGAGACTATCAATCCATGTTGTTTTCACAAGCTACTCCAATATGAATTGATGTGATCTCACTTCATTGCTAGCCTCATGGAACTTGATAGGTTCCCATCTAGTAGAGGAGAATCTAGAAAACAAATATTCTTGTTCTTTGCCTTTTCATTTAAAACCTAGGTGCAGATACCTTACATATAGCACTTAGTGAAAAATAGTAGAGCTCTAATAGAATGAAAAGATGGGAAGGAATCACATACACATGGGATTGAGTCTAAGATATATCAACAAAAATTCTATTAAAAAAAGACAATATATTATAGTTAGTCATGGGTTTTCAACTAAAAGGATAAAGAAACAAAATATTTCCTCATCTCAAGTTTGAAATCTTGATGAGAATGGTCAATTCCATTATCATGTTTACTTTGCTAACCTTTTCCATAAACTCAACAATATTACTCATTATAAAGGTTCACTATAAAGTTAGAAGTGGCATTCTGAATAAAGTTAGAAGTGGCATGAACTTGATGGGTTGTTGCTTATTTAATCTTAATTGCATTCAAGACTCATGCACCCAAAATGAGTGCTCTTTTTTCTATAGTTATGATGTCTAATTTAGAGTTGTACTTGTCTCTCGGTCATAACTTTTGGATGAATCTCCATATTTTTGCAAAAAGGGAGCTTCAATATGTACTACTTCATGCTCACCGCTATCTCCTATAGCAAAGGTGATTTGAGACTCTAGCTTGTGTAATTTCGAAAATAAATTATTATTATTATTCCTCATGTGTATTGAGCAACAATTATCTATATACCAAGCTTTATTATTTACCTTCCTCTTTTCTATTTCTATGTGCATTGCCATAAGAATATTTTGATTTTACATATGAGCCTCCTCTTGCGCTATGTTGTTGTTTTGATGAATTTTGTCTTTGCCTCTTCCTCATCCTCTAGAACCAATTCTTCTATTTAGATTTGAGAAGCAAATGAAAAACATTACCAAAATATTTACAAGAAATTTTACCTTGTTGATTTGATTGATTTTGTTGACTTTGCTGATTTGTTATTTCTCCTCTAGTAGCATTGAAGCTTCCTCTTTGACCATGTGAATTTTAATAAGTTCCCCTTGCATTTTTTTTGAATCTTCATCCTCCTATCCAATTTCATCTACCTCTTGCTTTATTTGATGAAGTATAGAGAGCTTCTCCTTGACTATCTCTTTGAGAATGATAAGCATGCCACCTTCTACATTGATTTCTTCAACGATCATGAGTGTTTGTAAATCTTCAATGGATGGTTTTCTCTCAATCCATGATAGATGTAGTAGATGGCTCCTATTTTCAATAAGAGATCTTACCTCAATAATATTGTCATTTACCTATTTTCATGGCTTCTTCTTCATTTTGGTCAACTTGCCAATAATTTTTGTTTCGCTTGCTTTGTTGATAGTTGCACATAACCTTTCTGGAGACTCGAAAGCTTCTCTACTAGTATTGAAATCTAGAGACAATGTTTGATGAATTTTTTAGATTACTAGAAGGAACCATTTATAAGTGTAACTATGCAACATGTTGGCATAAGGGTTGAATAATTTTATAAAAATATAGTCTTGATTAAAGATATAAAATTAATATTTCTTCACTAATTTTATGATGCTAATTTCAATACTCGCACAAAAGTTACAATGATGTAAGTTAGTGGTTATTTTTTATTAAAATCATGATTTCGTAATTTTCATTGGTCTAGATGCAATAAAATATATTATTTCTTATATGGAAACATGTTTCTATCCATAATTAGGGATTTGTGGTGAATTTTACTAGGTTTATGGCATAAAATGGATCTCATTTGTGATATGACAATCTTATCATCTATGAATTATTTTGCGAAGTGATGGTATGAAGATGCATCATTTTTCATTATCAAAACACTATTTGATAGTATTACAACTAGACGAGAAAATGTTTGGTTGAGTAATTTGAAGTCAAGGTATCAAAACACCTTTGAAACTTGCAATAGAAAGATGTGCAAAAGTGTCTCACTTGATGATTAATTTATGGTATAAGACAAGGGACCACCTCCAAGTTAGAGAACTCAAAAATATCTCATATACACTATGATATGACACCATGATTAGTGGATATGTCACTAGCAAGATAGATGACACACAATAGAGAAGAGGTCTACAAAAATGTATATTTGCATGTATTTTTTCATTGCCTTTCTCTCTCTCTCTGTATATATATATATATATATATATATATATATATATATATATATATATATAAAATCCATCCTATAAAATTCTTAAAACAACAAGAACCACTCAATTCAACCACCTCAACTAAGAGAACTAGTATTATTGAGAGGTTGGCTCCTACTCTACAATTAATCACAAAATAAATTAACTATGGAGGAAGGAAAAAAAGATATGAAAACATGATAAATAGATTAAAATGGAAAGAACTTACAAATGATGCTCTATGAGCATGCAGACTCCATGAGGAGAGGAAACACACTCTTGACAATGAGCTAAAGTGGAATGGCTTGTGTGGAGTGAAGGGAAGCCTTGCTTATATGGAGTTTGGGAGAATTCCCTTGCATGTGGGATAAATGTGCTTACATGAAAATGAAAGTGAGGTAGGACAAAAGGATGGATCATGGAACTCTCAACACCCCCCCTCCATGTGATGACCCTTTTGTTTTTTTTAATATGGGGGACTAGTGACATATGGGATCACTTAGCCCATTGGTTTTTAGGATCTAAGGACATATGGGATCCTTGGACATAACTTGGACATGTGGGATCGAAGTTTGGGACACATGGCATCCCTTGGTTTTTAGTTCCATGGACATATTGGATCCATGGTGTGTGGGACATATGGTATCCCTAGGATCTTGGGACATATGGGATCCCAAGACATATAAAGGGTTTACAACATGGGGTAGGTGGTGCATGTATTGCCCTTGAGATCCTTTGGTAAGGTCCTTTGAGCTTTGGTCCTTTGCTCCTGGTGGTCCTTGTTTGTAGCCTTACTCTTTCTCTTTGTGTTGTCGAAGCTTTTGTTCTTGTAGACATCTTGGGATCCAAGATGGAATCTTTGGTAGGCTACCTTTCCTTCTTGTGGGCTTTGAGTAGCATGTGTTAAATCCATAGGGAAGGTCTATCCATTTTGTTGTGGCAGTGTCTAATCCCTTTACATGGGGCTTGAAATGAGTTAGAGCACAATAATACTCAATATCTTTGAAGAGATAGAAAGATTACTCATATGATGGCCTTGGGAAGGTCCTACCTTGAGTACTACTCAAGGTGGTGTCTAGTCCCTTACAAGGGCCATATGTGCATTATGTGTACAAAATTGAAGTGGACATGAGTACCATAATACATGCACATGATTGATGGATTGATTCATGTTAGGTGCACATATATTTTGAACATTAAAAAATGTAATGGGGACCCAAGTGCTATGCTTGCCCTCATTTTCCTCTTTCTATGGCAGATGACCAATGGAGCTCATATGCTACTGTCAGATGCATTATGAGTTATTTCAATCTTCTCCTTGATTTAAGGCCCCGCCCTAATGCAAAAGTCGAACTTGAAACGAAGAAAGATACATTCTCATCTTTTGAAGATTCAATGCGCCACGTGAATTATGATTACTTCGCTTCTATGATATAAGTGATGATGAAAATATAGTACTGATGCATGAATCCAGCTAATAGAAGCATGCTATTTTGGGTTCAACTCCAGTAGCATAGTGACGCTATGCCAGCTTCTACATGCTTTGTCATGCGCCTCGTGCCCGCCATCGTGAACGGTGAAATTTTGAAGAATCCAAATGTGGCTACCGATCTAATGCCCCTCAATTTTCAGGTGGACTTTGCAGCACAACTGCCTTCATATCTTCTGAGCGATAGTGAGCAAGAGAAAACAGTCATATATGACTTCTTCTTGTTGTAGAAGAACAAGATTTCTACACTCTTCTTCTCAACGGGATATTTGTTCACTTTGGAATGGCTTGATCAAGCTGCAATGCTTTCCATCACACTTGCGCCATCTTGCTTCTCACAGTGTTTTCCTCTATGTTCTCACGTGCAGGCCATGAGCTTCGAAGCTCTCTCTCTCCTCTAGCAATACCAGTCTGTAGCTTTCTAGAACATTCCTTCTCATCTTCTCACTGTGGCTCCTTCTACTTTCACTCCTCGATCTCTGTTAGAGCTCAAGAGATTCCCTCATCATTGTGTATTCGGAAGCAGCTATGTGGTTAGCGATGAAAATTGTAGTTGTTTTGTTCTCCTTCACTTCCAAAACCTCCACCTTTGCGGTGAAACCAGAAACAATGCACGAGCTATGCTTTCGAGTATTTTTCTGTGGCGTACGTCAAGTAATGCCACTGTATATGCTTGTTATCTTCATGGAGGCAATCTGCTCTCATATGAGATGGGTCCGCAGGAAGAATCCAACAATCCTTCGTTTCGAGTATTATGTAAACAAAGATAGTTGGCTCAAGTAGTTTTGTTGCTGTGTGGCATGCACCCTCCGCCTTCTTCCCGTGTTTTCTTATTCCTCCTCAAGGTGTGCAATCATCAGAGATCCCTTTTTGAAATTCATCTCTCCTGCTTTCGCCTTTGTTTTTGAGGTGTTGAGTATCTCCTGTAGTTCTTTGCAGCCGCAGATAGTGGATGACAGAGCCCACACAACGCTTAATCACTAGTGCTTATGAGAACTTAAATTGTAGACTTGAGTGCGTATGACAGTGCTTAAACACACTTTTTTTATTTCAAGCAAAAAGAAACTCCCTAACATACGTGAATAAAAAGGTAATGATGGAATGCAAATGAGAGATGATGATAATAAATCACACATGGAAGATGATACGTAATTAATGGAGAATGGGATAGTGCTTAAAAGCACTGTTATTATCAGGATATGGGAGGGTGGGAGGGATTAAGAGTATGATATGTGCTAATGATAAAGATAAAAACATAACTCGAAAGGAAAAAAACAATTAACCTATGCAGTGATACCATGTTGAAATGAAAGAACCTACTCCTACTCTACAATTAATCACAAAATAAATTAACTATGGAGGAAGGAACAAAAGATATGAAAACATGATAAATAGATTAAAATGGAAAGAACTTACAAATGATGCTCTATGAGCATGGAGACTCCATGAGGAGAGGAAGCACACTCTTGACAATGAGCTAGAGTGGAATGACTTGTGTGGAGTGAAGGGAGGCCTTGCTTATATGGGGTTTGGGAGAATTCCCTTGCATGTGGGATAAATGTGCTTACATGAGAATGAAAGTGAGTTGGGACAAAAGGGTGGATCATGGAAATCTCAACAAACATAAGTGACTAGCTCTTCTAAAGCTCAGGAGGTTTCCATAAATCTAAAGAAACAAGTTTAGCACGTGTATTTATGTAAAATGTCCCACCTCAAACCTAAATCCAAATCTTTGACAACAAGTAAACTTTGATCTTTTTAAACTTCTATATATCCAATGCTTTTGTGAGTATGTACGCTAATTAATGTTTAGTTCTATTAATAAGAATCTCTAACTTTATTGTAAATTGACACGAGCAATCAATATAGTAACAAGAAAAAACTCTCTTTCATTAATGCACCCAAACTTCGATTGAGATATCTTATTTATGATAAAACATTTACTTTAAAGCATGTGATGAGTGTGTTTCTATTGCATTTTTAGCACGAGATAGAAATATGCCAACAAAGTTTTGTGCTACTACAATTAAGTGAAGAATCGTTGTGCATGGTTCCTCTTCTCAATGCAGATGTCTTCAGACAAAATCATCCTCTCAAGCTAAACATTCCAAATAATTTAGCTAGTATAATTAGGTATTTGTTCACAAACTTTCATAAGTAATGGAATTTCTCATTACGAGAAAATATTTCGTTGATAGCAGAAATGGAAAGCTAGCACTTGGCTATTGTCACTAATATATAAGCCCAAACTAAATTAATTTTTTACCTTGAGATAACTAGAAGCATTCTTGTATTAGTTTCAAAGAATTTTGGGAAGTTTGAATGTTGCAAGGGTCATTTTAATGCTCTAGTGTCACTATTAAGAATTTCTCCGAGAATGAAAAAAGTATGTGAAAATGAAGCAAGTTTACCACATAGTGTTTCATGAATTTTAAGGATCATTTGATAGTTCAAATGATCTCTTGACAAAAAAGGAAAAGTTTTACATTGGCCACAAACCATGTTGCCTAGAGGTGAATGGTTCTCTTGCCTTATTTATCCATTTTACATGGTTTCTCTTTTTATTACGTTCTACATAACAAGGAGTATTCGCGTCGAGTTTCATGATAATATCTACCTTTATTTGTGAGATATGAACAAAAGTGTTAAAATGAGTCGTTGCATATTTTTCAAACATTGTCGAGTAAGTTGGAGATTATAGAAGCACACATTGGAAATATAGAACGATGATCACATCGCTATGATTTTTGATTAAGAGTTGTACTTGTGTCTCGGTCATACTTTTCGCATGAATCTCCCTATTTTGTAGAGAGGGAGCTTCAAGTTTGATGAGGGAACCAAAAATAGCCTGATACATTTAGAGATAGAACCACACATGAAGATCATTCTTGGTAGTAGCCAAAGGCATCAACACAAAGGAAGTATGTAGAGGTGGATTGCAAAGAGTTGCTGGGGCCAGACATTTATTTTTTCAAAGAAATATACTTGATATTACTTTTTCAGAACTCCAAATAGTGATTTTCATCACTTTTTGTAATATATGTATCATAAAACACCCAACTTTGTATTTAGTAACTCCATTTTGTGCAAGCCAAGGAGTCCTCAAACTTGAGAAGCTTAGGTAGAATGATCATACCAATTTTGGTTACTTTTAGATCTCGTTTATACCTTCAAATGACCTCGAGAACCTATTTTTAACTATGTCGGACACTAGATGTGAAGACGGACAAAATTAGTAAAAGAAACTATAAAAAGAGATAGAGATCTCATTTTTGAGGTTAGCTTGTATGAGTTGAGGAGATATTAGAGCTAGATTGAGCTTGTAATAGTGTTACTGAGCAATAGAGTCTACTTTCTACTTTCCATTGTGTCTCACTTGTCTCTTCCTTGTGTGTGTGTGTATGTGTGTGTGCATTTTCGTGCTTCTCACCTTCACCTTCACTACTTCATGCATTCATCATCTTCATATGAATCCTATTTCTTCCGTAGATTGACAATTAACTAGGTGGAACTTCTTAGCATGGAGCTTATCCTAGCCTAGAACAACACCAAATTTGGCACTGTTACCAGGGATCGAGTTTTAGGACGAATGCTTGATGGTAAAAGTATATCAAGAATCAGCATTGGAAGGTAAATATTTTCAGTTTTGTTGTTGTTTTTGCATATTTTTTAGTGTTTTTCATCTCCCCAATACTCCCCCTTCACCCTAGCATCATCTTCTTCCACTCCAAAAAAAATCAAAAAATTCACCATATCCACCTATTCTCCCCATTTTCCACATTTATGCATGCAAGAGAGAGTGAGAGAGTACTTGAGCGAGTTCATGCTTGTGTGTTTGTGAGTTTTCTTGTAGGTAAAGCACTCCAGTACAGCAAGGAAGCTCTGAAAAGGTAAAATCTACAACTTTCTGTCAGTTCTACCATTGGTGTTGGACCATCACGATGGTCTAACAAACTCGTGCTTTTTGGATTGCATCATAAGCACGACATATGGCACACTTGCACACAAAGAAATCCACAGATGCATCCTTAAAATTCTCATTTTGGTGGATGTCACTTTAGCACAATGGCAAGTACCAACGTGAGGAGATCCACCTCCTAAATGTCAATCCGTAGAGATGTGAGGACTAGTATGAAGACTATGAGCAAGTGAAGGCACAAGTGCGTGAGTGAGAAGCACACAAACATGCACACACATACACACACACGTGCACACAAGGCAAGAACAAAGAGAGGAACAATGGAGTTATTTGCATTAGTCAAAAAGTCTCTTATGTAAGCTCAAATCACTAACAATCTAACCCCAAAAATGAGCTCTCTAGCTCTATTTATAGTTTTTTGACTAGCTCTGGCCCTGTCCAGACCTAGTGTCTGGCCTAGTTAAAAATTAGGTTCTAGAGCTTATTTGAGGGCTCAAACGGAATCTAAAAATTACGAATTTGGTATGTAGCTAATTCTAATACTCCTCGAGCTTGAGGACTCCTCGGCTTGAACAAAATGGAGTCTATCCTACCAAAAACACAATTTACAATGTTTGTGTAGTGATGAAAATCACTTGAGTTGGAAATAGTTCATGGAAAAAATTATTAGGCCTTGTTACCGGATTGTGCTTGACTACTCCTTTGTGCTGGTATGCTCTTGTTATAGCTTGCATGCCAACACTCCCCCCTCTCTAGCGTCTGTTGCCCCTTATAGACCTCTGTTTTGTAGGATGGTCAATATAGTATTGCAGAACATTGGTGGCCGGCTCGTGTTCTCCTATCTGTAATCCTCTTGCTAGATCAGCTTGCAATGCATCCCAATTTATTGCACTTGGGACATCTGGTTGTGGTGTCTTGTAGTACTCGGAGTACATGGCTTGTTCATATGCAAAGAGATGAAGTAGGTGTGTGGGCTTAGGTGTGAATACCTCCGAGTGATATTCCCAAAAATGTGATTTGAACATGTATTCTAATGTCTGTTTATAACATGCGAGGAGGTACTTGATGCGTGCATGCCAAGCGTAAGCCACAGGAATGCTGGGGGTGATGCTCATGTCATACACCAAATCATAATTTCTATTGGTAAACCCCGCTAGACGTACCTGTGGTGCTTTTGCATTTCTAAAAGTTTTGAGCACAATTTGCATCATATCAAAAATTTTAAGCATCATTTGGGCCGCAACGTCTGGCATGGGCTTCCGTCGAGGCATCCAGTGTCTTATTGTTGCCATCATGTAAGCTATCAATGGTGGTCCCTGTGGTGGCGCTATGTACGGATAGTTGAGCCATTCCTTGCACTGTGCATTGTTCTGCACTTTAATGTTGAATGCCTTCCATGATGTGCACCATGGTACTGGACCATAGCATGGATTGTAAATTAGATGGAGAGGCACATGGTTCCATGTGTGTAGCATTTCAGGGTATGTCTCTAGAAGCTTTTTCGGCCATGTTGGTTGATAGATCTTGCCTTTCTACACCTTTGGTAGAAGGTCTTCAGGTTGGAACTCGGTAGTGAAGGAAGAAATCTTTCATGTGATTCTCTATATTTCCACATTATAATCAGCCAGAATGACATAGTAAGGCCGGTATTGAAGCTTTGATGATATGATGAGACGTCTGGATGACAAGTTCTTGAAGTAACTAGATTGTAATATTGTTTCTTCTATGACTCTCATGGCTTGATTTTGCACCACTGTGCGCTCTTCATGAGAACTTCCAATTTCTTACACTTGTTTTAACCACAGAGGTCGTGGCACTTCGAAAGTATCCTGACCTTCTTCTGTTTGTTGTCCCCTTGGGATGGGTTGCGGCTCATAGTCCTCTTCAAATGTTTGTTCCACAAGAATGGTGTTGCTCTAGCACAATGGTGAGAACCATGTTAAGAAGCTTCACCTCCTTAATTGTCAATCCGCGGAAGAGATAGGAGTGATATGAAGATCGTGAATGTGAGATGATGTGAGAGTGAAGGTGAGAAGCATCAAGATGCACACACACATACGCACACACAATGAAGAGACAAGCAAGACACAATGGAAGGTGGGAAATTAGCTCTATTACTCAAGAACACTATTACAAGCTCAAAAGAACTCTAACCTCAAACAAGCTAACACTAACCAACACTAACCAACACTAACCACCCTCAAAAATGAGCTCTCTAGCTCTTTTTATAGTTTCTAGACTAGTTTTGACCGGTTTCACATCTAGTGACCGGCATAGTTAAAAATTAGGTCCTAGATGCTATTTGGAAGGGTAAACGGCATCTAAAAATAACGAAAATTGGTACGCGCATTCTACCTAAGCTCCTCAAGCTTGAGGACTCCTCGGCTTGCACAAAATGGAGCTATGATTTTTCAAAATGGGGTTTTCTATGTTACATATGTTACAATAGTGATAAAAATCACTGTTGGAGGTTTTTGGAAAGTATTTGAAAACATAATTCTTTGAAAAACGATTCGACTGGCTCACTGCTCCGTTGTTACATGCTTCCGTGTCATCTGTGCCTCTGGCTGCTTCCAACACCCCCCTCCCTCTCGCTTCTGTCGTCCCTGACAGAACCTTGTTGTGAGGTCTGCCGGATATAGTTCTGTAGGAGGTCTTGAGCGAGGGTGTGCTCGGAGATACGAATGCCTCGGGCCAGGTCTGCCTCGAGTTTCTCCGAGTCGATTGGTTGCGGTTCTTCCGATGGCGGGAGCTGATAGTGTGTGGAATAGACCATTCGTTCACAGGCAAATAATTGTAATAAATGTGTAGGCCTGCTTATGAATACCTCTGAATGGTATTCCCAGAAGCCGGTTGTGAACATCTCTTCGAACGTCTGCTTGTAGCACGCCGGTAGGTACTTTATTCTGCAGTGCCAGACATAACACACCCGTAGCGATGGCGTTGTACTCATATCATATACCAGGTCAAAATTGCCATGCTCAAAGCCCGGGGTGTTGACATGGGGTGCCTTGACGCGTCGGAAGACTTTAAAAATCATTTGCATCATGTCAAAGATTTTGACAGTCATATGCGCTGCTATATCGTCCATATGCTTTAATCTAGGGAGCCAGTGGCGAATTGTAGCCATCATGTAGCCAACAGTTGGTAACTCAATGGGTGGCTTAAAATAGGGGTAATTCAACCAGTCTTGGCACTGCTTATTGTTTTGTACCTTAATAGCAAAGGCAGTCCAGGAGCGGCGTCGTGGCACTGGTCCCCAACACGGATTGTACTTCAAATGCAAAGGTGCCTTTACCCATGTACTCATCATCTCTGGATACTGCTGTAGTAAATCTTTTCGCCACTCTGGTTGATAGATCCTTCCTTGCTGTGCATCTAGTGGCAAATCATCCGCCTCGAATTGAGTTGCATGCGATGGTTTCTTACCTGTCTCTTTCTCAATGGCTAACTGGTATTCGGCCATTAACATGAAATACGGTTTATACTCTAGCTCATGCCTAGATATGTATCGTCGCAGGGCCAAATGAGCAAAGAATGGAGACTGTAAAATTCTTTCTTCTATCATCGCCATGGCATGTAATTGTGCCTCAACTCTAGCTGAGTGCATAGTAATTCATCCACGCGGGGGTCGGAAGTTCGTAAGTCATCTGGCCCTCGGCCGTGACACGTCCGCCTGGGATGGGTTGTGGCTCGTACGCTTCTTCAAATGTTTCCTCCACCGGGATGGTGACCGTTTCTTCCTCAGCTGGAAGCTCAGGTGGGGAATCTGGCCTTGGTGGCGCTTCATATACTACAATCCTTGATTCAAGGGTCGATACCTGGGCCCGTAATGAGTTGAGTTCCTCTAGGAGGTCAGGAGAGGGGTCCACAGGTGCTGGTATGTCTTGGTGTGCCGGTTCTCGTAACTGGAGTAATTTGTGATCTTCTTTGAGTTTCTGTAACTCCTCGTTCATGCTGTCGTATTCATCTAGTAATCTTACATGATCGTCTAGCAGCATCCTCATCGAGTCTGAAGGAATGGCTTTGAACCTGCTAGGACTGAGCGGTTGGTCTGGGTGGTCGAGCGTTGCTTCTAAGTTTTCTCGGTTCTGATCCTGTAAGCGCTGGTTTTCTTCCTTGGCGGCTGCTAGGTGTCTTCGTAGTAAGCCCATGTTTCGTGTTAGCGTTGCATTGCGGACTGTCTGGGCTCTTAATAAGTTATCCAGGTCAGCAATGGCTTCCTTGGTCTTTTCTTCGCTTTCTAGTTCCAATTTGTGATAAGCCTCGCGTAATTCTTGGTAGCGGGTGTTCAGAGAGGTATTCTCAATAGACAATAAGTTAAGCTGCGACTGTAAGTCATTGGTTGTCCTCTGCAGCTGCTGATAATTATCACCAAGAGATGTGAACTCATCTCTTACTTGCGTCATACACATGAACATCTGTCGGAATGCATTATCTACAGTGGGTGATAGTATTAACGGGGTGCTAAACGAAGATGCAATTGGTGTGGATGCAACGGGAATGGGGAATGGGGATGGGAAGGTGGATGATGTAGTGATTGTTGAAAATTGTGATGTGCCTAAAAATGTTTGTGCCGGGAGTGAAGTGAGTGATGGTGCAGCGGGTGGTGAGATGTCCATGTCAGTGGACGTGTCTAGTGCGGTGACCGTGAATATGGGTGTGATCGTGGGTGCTCGTGCTGGTGTAAATACGGGATTTACAAATGTTGAGGGGTAATTTACAGGGGGGCTGGCTGGAGCAGCTTGGTAGAAAGGGGAAAGAGGGGTTACAGTGGGTCGGGGAGGTGAGACGGGGGAGAAGGTTAATGGCGGTGGGAATGGGAAGAGGGGTCTTGGAGTTGTGGGGAAAGATGGAAAAGATTGATGAAGGAATGGGTTGGGTAGAAAGGTGGGTCTCGGAGGGGGTAGACTAGGGTTAATGGGTGCGGGAATTGTGGGGTTAGTGGTCGTAAAGACAATTTCTGCAACACCACCGGCGAATGAAGATGTGGGTCTAGGGGAAGGAGGGTGAAGAGGGGAGGCTGGATGGACGGGTGGTGAGAGAGGAGCGGTTGGGGTGGTCGGTACTTTAGTGACTACTGGGGTTTGTACAGCTATAGCGCGGGGTGGGGAATCTACAAAGATGGTTTCTACGGCCAATGAACTTTCGGGGACGAGGCGTGCCTCCCTGGCTTGTTCTGAAGATTGTGCTCCGGTTGGTACACGAATGTATTCGCCGGGCTTTGACAGTAGTCGTACTCTGCGGGGGTCAAACTGTGGTAGTGGCTTTCTTTGCAAGTACCTGAGTGCTTCGTTGGAGCCTACTGATTTGACTAACTCTTTGAATCCTTTGATGTATGCGTCTTTGAATCCGCCTGTGACAAGTTCTTGTTCTATTATTGTTTGACTCTCTTCCTCTGTCAGCTTTTTGCGTGCCCAAACTTTTTCCATAGTTCTATACAGCTTCTTGATAGCTAGTGTGTAAGCTGCTGCCTCGTAAGTTTCATCTTCATGGGTACTTGTATCACCATGTGTGTCTGTTTGTTGGCCTTGGCCATCTGTCTGTTCATGCTCTTGGGATTCCTGTGTTCCCTGGCTAGCTTCGTCGTCTCCTTCGTCGTCATCGGTTGCTGTTCTTTCATCATCAGAGCAGGATACGACCTGTCCTTGTGGCTGATCCCTGGGTGTGGTAGGGTAGCTAGGCCTTTCAAATTCTTGAGAAAACATTTTTCCTTCTGAAAACTGGAACTCGTTGGAGAATGCATCGGGCATCTCAAAATCAAAAGTTTGGTCCAGTGGCTCTGCTTGTCCTGGTTCTAAATGCGGTATTGGAAAAGAGAAAGCTTCCGCACCAATAGTGGTGGGAAGTTCAGCTGCTGTGGTGATAGGTTCTGTGGTTGTGGCTGCTTGGGGTGCAACATTACTGGTGGTGCCCTCCGGCGTAACTGGTCTTGATAACCGTATACGAATTGGTGGTACTCTGGAGTGGCTGCTGTTGGTGACTGCGCTGGAGATGGTTGTGGAGAGGGTGATTCTGGGACTTGTAGGCACGGGATAGTACCTCTCATCCGCTTTCCGGCTCTGCCTTTGCTAGACTTTCTAGCCTTCCTAGTGGTCCCTTTGAATGCTTTCAGTTCCTCACTGGTCATGGCACGCTCTATGGGTAAATCATATGCCAAGCACATATATATGATCTTGGTGAGGGCGCAACACCCATTGATTACCTTCTTTCGCTCCCACCTATGTTGTGCCAAATAGAGCTGATCAATGATCCAGCTGGCTAGATCAACCGTTTGCGGTCCAGTACATGCTAAGTATAATCCAAACCAGATTCTCTTGTGGGGCATGGTAAAACGATCCTGAGCTGGGAAAGCAAAGTGCTGCATGCATATCCGTAATGGTTTAGAAAGATTAGGGGTTATGGCTGAAATATCCTCCCACTTCGTTACGTCACCACGCTTCATCTGCTCTGGGACTAGCCGTTCTTTCTCCGTTGGAGTGTGTGTTCCATGTATTTTTAGAGCTGCGCGAATTAAATCTTTAGACAAATAAAACCTTCTGAATGGAGGATCATTTACCAAGGATGGTAACATGAATGTGCCGGGTAGATCCTTGTTCTCTGAAGCCGTTAAGGTGGTTACCAAGTAAAAGCATCTGTAAAAATCGGGTTTAGGCAGACGGTCGCTAAAATACTCTGTAAATCCCGCTCGTGCCCAAACGTGCGTTAGATCTTGTGTATTCTGCAGTCCTTCAAATTCTCGTGAAAAGAACTGGTACTTGGTCCATGTGCGAAGATCAAATGCCAAATTGGCCTCAAATATGAAATCAGCATCTGCTAATGGTCCTGCCAGGCCTTGAAACCAGTGAGAATTACGATGAATCTTCTCCGTGTATCCTCTAGGAGGATCATCGATTGGCATGGGTCCTGGATAACCTTGAAACTCTGGTGGTTGCACCGTAGGATAAGATTCTGCTAGTAATTCTCCAATAGTGGCCATCGGTGCACTGGGGCCAGCCTCTGATGGGCCTGCTTCGGTTTGCATGATGACTGATGAGCTAATGGAAAAGATGTGCTACAAAAGATTAACACATTAGTATGGAAATTAATTATGATCCCATTAAGGTGAGACCGCAATCCTTTTCCATAACCGATGTGTAACCCGTGTAGCCAAGTGTCGTGAGGTGATTGATGCAATGATTATTTGCAAAACTAATGCAGGTCTCTAGACGCCTACATGGTCAGGTTATGCCTGCAATTCTTGATGAGCTTTTATTATGCATGATGTGGGGTTTGGGTGTATGAATTTATACAAGGTTTGGTTGAGGGTGAATTATTACAAGGGTGGAGTTTAAATGGGGTGGGAAAATTGTTAGATAAGGGGGTACAAGAAGACGTCTGGATACGTTTCGGTATCCACTTCCTAAGAGTCTTTGAGTGGGTGGTATGTTTCTGCTGAGGGACAAAAAGTGGTATCGGGTTTGGTGGTATTGAAGGATGAAAAGATTTCTGAGGGGTATATATTACATGGCTATAGGGTTGGGCTATAATACATTGCTTGGGTACCCAAATCTGCATGGGTGTGGGTCGATTGATAAGATACTTCTTGGCGATCCAAATCTGTCGAGTATTTGTACTTGGGAAAGAAGATCGAGGGGACTTTGGATGCTGACTCTGCTTCTGTTGAAACTTTGTCCTACTCTCGTCTACAGTGTTGCCAATAGCCTGTGGTTGTTGTCCTTTTGGCACCCATATTTGTCTCGTGCCACTTGTTTTGTGATGTTGATACTGCTGCTTTCCTTGCCTTGTCTGGTGGTGTCATCGGTCAGGGCTCCTCTGTTGTGGTTGACTCTTTCGAGGTTGGGTTTGAGAGGTCCAAGGGACGCTCTGCTTTGGAAAAGAAGGGAGATCCAACACTTGCGTGACCTGCCCATTAGGAAGTGATTCGTTCTTTATCTTTAATCTAGGCCAGTCCGCAGCAATTTTGGAAGGATGAGCACCGCAGGGTGTTGTGCTCATTTGGCCGCTGATGCAACCCACCTGACCGCTTATTGTGTTCATCTGCCCTAGCGGTTGGGTAGCTGCCCCTTCTAGTTTGCAGGAAGCCCCAGGGAAGATCTCCTGTCGTCCTTCTGATTGACAACTGTCCATAGCCAAGCCCGAGTGGGTTGGTGTAGACGTAACGTGACTGGTCTGACCCAAGATCTTCCGGTCTTCCGTCGCATGCGTTTCATAGGGTCTAGGGTTACAAACCTCTCTGTATGGAGCCTTGTCTAAGATTTAGGTCCACTGAGTGATCGTATAGCCAATCTTGGCCAAGGATTAGGGGTTCTATCAGGTCGTCATCATGGCACACTAGAAGCTTCGCTATCATGGTCACATCCTTAATGAGGATAGGAAGGTCCACCTCACCCATGCAAGGGGTTTCCATGCCTCCTAGGCCTATGAGGTATGCCTCAATTGGCCGCATTTCTATTCCTGAATCCTTATAGTGGGACCATCTAATCGCACTAGTCGCAGCACCTGAGTCAATTAAAGCCCTGAGCTCTTGGCAAGGGTTGCCGTGCTCTAGCCTGACTGTAATGAATGGTCTCCTGTCCACTATGCTAGGATGAGTGGTTGACTTTACTTGACACATGGCCATGGGGTATCTGGGTGTCGATTCCAGATGGTTATAATGTTCTCTTCCTAGTCCTTGTCTTCTTAACTTCATGCGTTTAATGCGTTCTATTGCTTCTGCCTGAGCTTCCGCTCGTATTCTATTTTCTTCCTCCTTACGCTTCTTTGCCAACGTGAGTCGTCTAAGCATATCCTCAGTAAGAGGTTCCAGATATAGCCTAACTCTACAGCCACTAATATAATTCGGCCTTATATCTCCTTCTAAAGTGGCTAACTGTACTGCTCCACTTGTTGAGAGTCTGTTAATGATCATAGGTCCATAACCTCGCTTTTCTAACTTATGTGCGTGTTGCTTTAGCGTATATACTAGAACTAAATCTTCTTCTTTTAGGCCTTTATCTTTCACATGTGCATCAAAATACGCTTTCTGTCGCTTCTTCGCTGCATATATTCTTGCTGCCGCCTTTAGCCTGGTTTCTCCTAATCGTTCCAAGTCCATTATTCTCGCTGATAATTTGTGGCCGGTCCACTGATGTTCTTGTGCAACCTTGAGGGTCGGTATCAAGAAGTCCAAAGGAAGCACAACATTCTGACAAAAAACCATCTGAAAGGGAGTTGCATTGAGTACGGTCTTGTAGGCCACTCGATATGCCCAAACAGCGTGGTGTAACTGTTTGTCCCAATCTGAACGTTTGTTGTTCACGAGTTTCGTCAGTACGTTACAAAGGATCTTATTAGTGCTTTCAACCTGACCATTGGCCTCAGGATGATATGGTGCGGATTTCTTGTGAATCACCATAAAATCCTGTAACAAATATTCAATGACTTGGTTTAGAAAGTGAGTGCCTCGATCGCTCACTAACTCTATAGGCAATCCATATCTTGTAAAAACATTCTCAAATAAGAATTTTGCAGTTATGTGTGCATCATTCTTTTTCGTGGCTTTTGCCTCTACCCATTTCGTAAGATAATCTGTGGCAACAATAATGTATTCCGCATGTGTACCTTTTGCAGGGGGTTAATGGGTCCTACAAAGTCTATACCCCACTTAGAAAATGCACGTCTGCCCATCATGGGTTTCAATGGCATTTCATCTCTGCGAGTAGGAAATTGAGTTCTTTGGCACACATCACATCTCTTAACATAGGTATGAGCATCCATGTGAAGAGTGGACCACCATAATCCTGCAAAGAGGATGGCTTTGATTATCCTATCGGGTCCAAAATGACCTCCTGCCACACCTTGGTGTGCAGTCTCTAGTATGCTCAGATAATCGTTCTCATGAACACATTGTCTTAGATATCCATCTCTTCCTCTTTTGTATAGGTTATCGCCAATAAGTGAATAGTCGTGAGCTTCCTACTCTAGACTGCGTTGTCGAGCTAAGGTCATTCCTTGAGGGAATGTGTTCGTCCTCAAGTATGTCACCAATTGTTCACTCCAGTCTGGTGTGAGAGACACGTGATATAGTGTAGCATGCTCTACTGGTGGTCTTTCACAAAAAACATGGCATTCTTTACACAACCTGTAGACATCTTCTTCCATCGAAGGCCAATATACTCCTAATCTATTCAGAGTGTGTAATGTTCGATGTTTTGAATGATGTTGCTGTAGTGCACCTATGTGTGCTAATTGCAACCAATTTGCATGTTCTGATTCATCTACACAACAAGCAAGAATCTTTTGATTATCCTGTTTATATATGCTTCCTGCCATTATTTGGTATCTCTGAGACTTGGTAATCTCTCCTTCTTTGATCTTTATCCTAGGATTCTTGGGTCCATATGTGAGAATAAGGACTATTGGTTTGGCCCATTCTGGTGCTATCTCAAGATTAAACAAGTATGCATCTGGTAGATCATCCGCTACTCCTTGAGGAGCTTCTCCTGAGGTTAATCTTGAAAGGTGGTCAGCTCTAAGATGTGTCTTTCCTTTCCTGACTACGACTTCAAAATCATACTCCATGAGTAATAGAAACCAACGTATCAGTCGTCCTGTGTTACATGGTTTGTTGACTAAGTACAATAGTGCTTGATGATCTGTAAAGAACTTGAATTTGTTGGCCAACAAGTAGTGCCTAAACTTCTTTACTGCGTAGATCATCCCTAATCCTTCTCGTTCCATCGTGGTGTAATTTCTTTCTGCTACGTTCAATTGTCTGCTCGTGTAAGCTATGGGGAGATCTATGTTACCTTCATTCGTGGGTTGTGCTAACACACATCCTATGGCATAATTGGATGCATCCACATGTACATGGAATGGCTTACTCCAATCTGGGGTAGTCAATATAGGTGCTGAGCACAAACGTCGTTTAAGTTCATTGAATGAATTTTCACATTCATCTGTCCATTCAAAATTGGTTAAAAGAGAGTACAAAGGCTTGGCTATGATTGCATACATGTGTATGAATCTCCTATAATATCCGCAATGGCCCATAAATGTCTGTACCTCTTTCACATTAGTTGGTCTAGGTAAATCTGCAATTACCTTCACCTTTTCTTCATCCGTAGAGATTCCATTTTTTGACACAATGTGTCCTAGAATTTTGCCTTGTCTGACCATGAAAACGCACTTTTCTGGGTTCAAACAAACCTGATATTCTCGACATTTGTCAAATATTTGTCTTAACTCTGGGATATGTGTCTGTCTTACATTTGAATGAGCACATATGTTGTCGACATAAACTTCCAAACTCTTGCGTAAGAATTCCTTGAAAACGTGACACATGAGTCGCTGGAAAGTGGCGGGTGCATTTGTTAAGCCAAATGGCATCACACGAAATGCAAATATGCCCCATTCAGTGGCAAATGCCGTCTTGTGTTGATCTTCTGGAGCAATGGCTACTTGATTATAACCTGAGAATCCATCAAGAAAGCTGTAAACTTCCTTGCCCGCAACTCTTTCCAATAGATGTTCTGTGATAGGAAGAGGATAGCTATCTCTAATCGTGGCGGCATTAACTTTTTTAAGGTTAATACACACACGCAATTTTCCATTCTTCTTGGGCACAACCACAATGGGGGATACCCATTCGGTATGCTCAATTTCGTAAATGAATCCTGCTTCTATCAAGCGATCTATCTCCTCTTTAATCTTCGCAGCGTAGTTATCATTATACGTGTACGGTTTCTGTTTTGTAGGTTTTGCATCTGGAGTCATAGGGATTCTATGAGAACATATATCTGGATCTACTCCTTTCAAATCTTTGTAACTCCACGCAAAAACATCTCTATATTCACGCAATAGGGCAACTAATTCTTCTTCTTCTTCCTTCGTCAAATCATGCCCTATGTATGTACATTTTTCTTCTTCTCCTTCGATAGCAACTATTATTTTCTTGGTTTTCTCTCGGTTATCATATACTTGTCCGTCATTCGCTTTTCTATTAGGCATTCGTACCATGATTCTTCTATCTTCGATTTCATATTTCTTGAAGTTCTCGGGTACTTCAAATAAAGATTCTTCTTTTTCTGACATGGTTTCTTTCTTCTTTCTTTTCTTGCCTTCACTCTTGTTAGTCACTTCCGTGGCTAACCTCACCTCATTCGTAATTTCCTCGTGTCTCTGAGTGTGAGCCTCTACCTCGAAAAAATATTCTTCCTCTGATGCAAAGGGTGGGTCCATGATGATTGATTCTAAATCAAAATCGCTTGCATCCTCAAATGCATCAGTGTTAGGTTCACACTCTTCTAAAATTGCATCGCACATGATTGGCTCTATCGTGAAAACTTGTCATAGCCATCCTCGTCACAGTGGGGTGTCCATTGTTCTTCATTGATGGCTACGTCCATGGTTGCTAGGATTTCTGCCCAACCATGGGGTTCAAACTCTTCGTCTGGGAATACTACAGGTGCGTAGGCTGGATCTTGAAGTGTTCGTGGATGTTGTTCTGCACCTAAGGTCCTGGCTTCTAACCTTTCTTCCTCTTGTTTGGCTACTTTACACATCCATAAATGGGTATCCTCATGCAACCAAGAAGGATCTGATTCTAATGAGTGCACGGATTCCGTCTCTACTGGTGTCTTATGGATGGTATTCCATTGTATTGGGGGTACATCTTGATGTGAATAGTCTTTAAGATTGACTTTGGTAGTCACCCCTAAATGTTGCAAGTACAAAGAATTAGTTCCCCAATCTTGTACAATTTGCAACTGACACATGAATGGTCGTCCCAATATCATCTCATAAGCATGATTTTTTGCAAAATCACAAATGGCGAAAGTATGCTCAAACTCTACACCACAAGTGGTGAGAGATATGTCTTCTAGTAAGCCTAATGGTTTTTCTATGTGTCCGTCGGCCATTTGTAGCTTCATCCTGGTGGGTCTCAATGCTGGCTTACCCCAACGTTTCCATAAGGCGGTGGTAGCTATGGCTACTCTGGCTCCTGAATCTAAGATGGCTTTCGTGGTGTAGCCCTGATGGGTTATCGGAAGATAAGTGTTACCTTCCTCTCCTTCGCTTACATCTCCGATCTTTTCTACGGGTATCTCTGGTACCTTATTTTGTGATCCTATTTGTGAGGGAGTAGTAGCAAGCTCAGGGAATTGATTTGCTACATGTTTCCACAATTCTGGTTTTATCTTCAGCAACTCCTCTAGAGTGAGATTACATTGTACTTTAGTGTTCTTGATCACTTCCGTGTTTCTAGGGATTACTGATTCTTCACTCCTCACTATTATCTTGGGTGCTCTCATACTAATAGACTTTGCTTCCCAAGGTCCTGTGAACTGAGGTAATTCTTGTAAAGAATTAGATCCAAATCTTGTGTTTTCACTCAGTTGTTCTTCCTCTACACCATCGTAAATAGAGGGAATGTCTCGGGGAAATTGTTCTTGCAAGTCATCTATTTCTTGAATAGGAGGATGGGTTTGCTTGTTCCTTTCTCCACTTCTCTTCTTGTATTTCTCTAAAAAATTCATGTGAGTACCTATGTATGGAAGATAAGTTGTCTTGACTTTCTGTATTGGGTACTTGAGACAGGGATGGCGCATTCCTTTCCTGTGTCTCTGGGACAATAGGGTTCCTATGCTGATGCTTTTTCTCTTTGCTTTCAATCAAGTATTCTAGCCTCTCCATTAGTCCTTGAAAGTGTAATTCCGGTTTTGCCATGTTATTCCAATTAAGATATCTAGAGGCTTCAAACAAAGCTTGTGCTAGTTCTACCATCTTCATGCAAAGTTTAGTTCTCTCAATTTCTAGATCAGCTCGAGGGTAGTTTTTGTTCATTTCAGCTACCTGAGGTCCCTCTTTTAATCTAGCCTGATATGCACGAAACATCATGTCTAGATCCTCTGGTATGGGTTCCGCTAAAACTGATCCTGATTTCTGAGCTGGATTCTCTTGATTCAAGTCCTGTGAAGTCAATTCTAGGATTTTGGCTCTAGATTCCTTCAAACTTCCTTCCAACTCAGTTATCTTTTTACTCCACTTTCTCTTTATTCTTTCTCTAGAATCTTTCCAAGATTTTGTCTTTTTGCTACTAGATTCTGCAACTTCACTGCTTCCGTCTACTTTCTCTTGATTAAGTTGTTGGTTCTGTAAGAGCGCCTAGGCTCTTGTGATAGCTTGGATAGGCACGTATGTAGGGTTGGATCCATCTGCGTTGTTTACAATACCTATCACATTGATCGGTGTCAGATTCGAAGCGTTAACAGGGTTCTTAGGACAATCTTTGATTATGTGCTCTTTGTCACAATCGGCACAAAAGCCTTGAATGTTATAGTATTGTGATTGTCCTGCTCTCGGGGGATGTGGACAATCCTTTATGAAATGATCTCCTTGGCACCTAAAGCATGGTCCTCTAGGGCCCTGTGGTCTTTGTTGTATCAATTGGGGCCGTGGATTTGGGTTGGTGTACATCACATGAGCGTAGTCGGGCTCCCAACTAGGTTCCACTGGTGGACTATCGTAATGATATGTCTCCACATGTTCTGGTGACTCTGTGTAATATGCGGGTGGACTATCTACATGAGTAGAGTCAAAACTGTTTGAGTGTGGGTCACTCTCTGTGATCAAAGGTGAAGAAGGCACTAAAGCTCTACTTAGATTCTCTTCTGCAGCAGTGTATTTGACTGAGATGACATTAGCTGGTGGGGGTGGCTGCTGAGCTAAGACAGGTTGAGGTCTCTGTTGAGCCTGGTATGGGTAGTTCTGAGGAGGCCTATAGTAATAAGGCTGAGCATTGTATTGGCCTTGATACCTACCTGGCTGCGGGTATGCTTGCGGGTAGTTCTGTCTCACGGTCTGTTTGTTATATGGGCAGTCCTGAGCCGTATGATTCGTGTATCTTCTCTCAATTGTACAGTATTGGCCACTAGGGTTGGCTTGTGGTTGTGGTGCATTGGGACACACATTTGCCATATGGTCACCACCACAGGTGTAACAACGCTTGTTCATTAGTACCCTAGGTTTGCTAAAAACTCCTAATTTCTGGGCCACTTTTTCTGCTAGGTCTTCTATTGAGCTAGACAATTTTGTGGATGCTAGAGATGAACAGTCTGAGTCCTTATAGACCTTTGAGAGTTCCAACTCGTCTCCTAAGTTGTCCTCAATGTCTATACAAATTCTTATACATTGCTCTAGCGTTCTGGGTTCTTTTAGGTACACATAGGAGCGTAGTTTAGAGCTCAACAAGCCATCTAAAAACAATGACACTTGCTTGGCTTGTGAGGGTAGCTCTTGCATTGGACAAAACCTACGTCCTGCCAGTCTTACTGTTTCCTGAGGGGTCTGTTTAAAGCTATGAATCAACGAAGACGTGTCATGTCTAATCCCACTTTTAGAGAATTCGGTGATGAATGACTCTAAAAAGTGATGGATGTCTCTAAATTGCCTTTGTTGCAGAGGTTGGAGCCAAGTTAAAGCTGTATTCTTTAACGTTAGTCCAAATGCGTTGTATTGCGTGAACATGTCTTCGACTTGTTCTGCTCTTAGTACTTGCTTGAATTCTGCGACGTGGTCATAGGGATCTCCTGTCCCATCAAAATAATTTTTCATGGATTTCACTAATTGTGTGGGTCTCAATATTCTTGCGTGTTCGCGTGGTCTAGGTAGAGGAAAATCATCTCTACCACCTAGTACTCCATGATCTCTTTGTCTATCCGCTCTATTAGTGTTCGTGGTTGTTCTATCTCTCCCTATGGGGTGATTAAAGCTTACTTCCGGTCTCTCTTTATTTTTCTCTCTTTGATTTCCATGGGCTGATGATGTTCCTGCCCCTTGTTGACTTGTATTCATGTTCGTTCTAGATGGAGGGAATACCAATTCACCTCTCCATGTGTATGTGTTTTTAGCGCGGTCAGGCACCACAAAGACTCTTTCTGAAGTCTCATCCAGGTATACAACCTTTCCAGGTGTATCCGGGTCCTTGAACTCGTATATAGTGATGATACCTACCTCACTAAGTAGTTCTGTCTTGTATCTCCAAAAGGCTTCATCAGTTTCTTTATTTACAAACAACTCTATGCTTCTGTTGTCGTGAGGGATCCATTCCGGGATTAGTACTCGTGTCAGTACAGATTTCCCTCTAGGTGTTCTAGGCTCTTCTAATGGTTCTTTTCCTTGAGATTTAGTTTCCGTCTCTGGTTGAATCACGCCAAACTCGTTGGTATTGTTTGGCTGCGTACTTAAGATGTACATCGTTCCTTCCTTGTCTATGTACGCGTCTCTCTCGAATTTCACCACTGGACGTTCCAATCCAATGGGTTGATCGGGGTTGTGCATTTGCACCACTTGCCTTCGCAAACCATCCTCATAGATGCGAGCACCTAATCGGTTGGTTCGGAGAAACTCTAGTTGCGTTCTATAGGGTCCTTTTGGTTTTTCTAAGTAGGCTACATTCGATCCTCCTTCTGGTCTGTCTGTGCTAAATGCCATTTCTGATTCGCTAGTATCTGAGCTCTCGTAGGGGTAACTAGTGTTCAACTGTTGAGCCCACGATCGTGCAGTAGTTCTTACACTTGCCTCTGATGATCTAAGGCTTCGTCGGTCTGCCTTACCTATATATTTGCCCAATCTAAGGTTCATTAATTTTCTTCCTTGCACACTTAGTACACACTCAGATCGTCAATGATTCTTTGTTATTACTTTCTTGATTCTTTTTAAATTTCTTTAGATTCTTGTCTTAATGTATGCGTCAGGAATTCGACTTTCCGTTATAATTTTGAGTTCTCGCTCCGTCAGACTTAGGTTCTTTCCTTGAGGTTTATGATCAAGCACTTGAGTATATACACCTTTTAAGTGACTTTCCTTTTGCCCAACTTTTCAACGCTTGCCCCCTGGCTTTCTAGTCCCAAACTAGGTCAACCTCAAAATAGCTTATCTAAAAATAGATGTATCCTTTAAGAAAAAAACAGTTGGGGTCACGTAGTACTCGTAGAGAGCTTTCTAACGAGCTATTAAGCCCAAAAAACGGACTTCGGATGAAAAAGTTATGACCGTTCAGGCCCTGGGGGGTAAAAACTGACAAACAGGTTTTTCTCCAAATAAGAGCTAAGGGGTCTCCTATGAGTATAATCACCCAAAAATTTCCCAAAAATAGCCCCAAAATTGGCCAAAAAATGAAACCCTAAAATTTGCGATGGGGGTGCACAATCGCGATGGTCTGAGATGATCGCGATGGTCTGGGACCGTCGCGATGGCGTGAGGGTGCACCGTCGCGATGGCGTGAAATTGGACAATCGCAATGGCGTGAAATTGCACAATCGCGATGGCGTGAAAAAGCACAATCGCGATGGTCTGAAAGTGCACAATCGCGATGGCGTGAATTTGCACAATCGCGATGGCGTGAATTTGCACAATCGCGATGGCGTCAGTCAACGGTCAACGTGGACAATTGCGATGGTCCAAAGTGAACCGTCGCGATGGTCTGGGCGCGATGGCGTGAGCCAATCGCGATGGTCTGAATTTTTGAAGTATCGCGATGGTCTGAAGTGCACCGTCTCGATGGTCTAGATTGCCACGTGGCACCGTCGGCGCGATGGCGTGAGCCAATCACGATGGCGTGACACAATCACGATGGTCAGAGACCGTCGCGATGGTCCGGCCAAGCCGTCGCGATGGCGTGAGCCAATCGCGATGGTGTGACACAATCGTGATGGTCTGGGACCGTCGCGATGGTCCACCAAAATGCAAATTTTGTGAATGCAGCTATGGATTCCTGTAGGCGCAGGTGTGCTCTTCACGCTGGTGTGGTCGCCTTCTCCAAATTCCGAACTTTGCAGACCATCGCGATGGTCTGACACAGACGGAAATTTCTGACAGAAACTGAAGTTTTTACCTTTTTGCAGCCTTCCTGATGCACTGAAGCTCTGTACCTGCAAGAAAACTCAAGAAAACAAAAGTACACACAAGCACAAAAGCTCTCTCTCACTCTCTCGCATGCACAAATGAGGGGAAATGAGGAGAATGGGGGGATATAGTGAATTTTCTGATTTTTTTGGAGATGAAGATGATGATGCGGTGATGAAGATGGAGTGTGGGGGAGGTGAAAAACACTAAAAACTAAGTAAAAACAACAACAAAAACTGAAATTTTTACCTTCCAACGCCACTTCTTGCTATACTCTTACCATCACACATTCGTCCTAGACTCGATCCCCGGCAACGGCGCCAAATTTGGTGTTGCTCTAGCACAATGGTGAGAACCATGTTAAGAAGCTTCACCTCCTTAATTGTCAATCCGCGGAAGAGATAGGAGTGATATGAAGATCGTGAATGTGAGATGATGTGAGAGTGAAGGTGAGAAGCATCAAGATGCACACACACATACGCACACACAATGAAGAGACAAGCAAGACACAATGGAAGGTGGGAAATTAGCTCTATTACTCAAGCACACTATTACAAGCTCAAAAGAACTCTAACCTCAAACAAGCTAACACTAACCAACACTAACCACCCTCAAAAATGAGCTCTCTAGCTCTTTTTATAGTTTCTAGACTAGTTTTGACCGGTTTCACATCTAGTGACCGGCATAGTTAAAAATTAGGTCCTAGATGCTATTTGGAAGGGTAAACGGTATCTAAAAATAACGAAAATTGGTACGCGCATTCTACCTAAGCTCCTCAAGCTCGAGGACTCCTCGGCTTGCACAAAATGGAGCTATGGATTACAAAATGGGGTTTTCTATGTTACATATGTTACAATAGTGATAAAAATCACTGTTGGAGGTTTTTGGAAAGTATTTGAAAACATAATTCTTTGAAAAACGATTCGACTCGCTCACTGCTCCGTTGTTACATGCTTCCGTGTCGTCTGTGCCTCTGGCTGCTTCTAACAAATGGCGACTGTCTCTTCATCTGTGGGAGCCTCAGGTGGGGATGGTGGTCTTTCATATTGTAGCAGTCCTGCTTGCAATTTGGTGACTTGTTTTTGGAGATCTTGTAGGGCCTCTGAGTCAGTGATAAGTGAAGCGGTTGAGGCGGTGGTTTGGGGGGCAACTGTCATGTTTGCTTCAGTTGATCCATTTCCTCTAATAACAGGTCATGTGCCTCAAGTAGTGCAGCATAGTTTTCAAGGATTATCTTTATGTTTTTCGGGGTCACTGCGTGGAATTTTGAAGGACTGATCGGTGCCCGGGTGTGCTTTCAATGGCTGCCTCTAAGTTCTCCTGGTTTTGTAGATGTAGATGTCGATTTTCCTCTTGAGCCACTGCAAGGTGTCGTCTGAGTAGTGCCATATTTCGCTGAAGTTTTGAGTTGTGTTCCAGTTGTATTTGTAGATGGCCTTCCACCACTTGTATCGCTTCCTGGTCTACGTTCTGTAACTTTACTTCCAATATGCTATGAGCTTCCTATAAATTCTGAAATTGTGTTTGGGGGCTGGCATTCTCCTCTTCTAGTGTAGCAAGACGATGTTGTAGCACTTCACAGTGCTCTTGCAATCGTTGGTAATGTTGTTGGAGTTGATTGTATTTTGTCCTTAATTGTGATACACGTGCGAGCATGGTGTCAAATGCATTACCTATAGATGAAAGTGTATTTTTTACAGTGGAAAATGCAAGGGGAGGGGATTGGGGAATGGGAAGAGTGAATGTTGTTTCTATTGGAGATGTGTGTTCAAGTGAAATTGATGGAGGAGGGATGGGGGAAGGTGGAAGAGTGGTGGGAGGGGAAGGTGCCGTGGGTGGTGAAATGTCCATGCTGTCAGGAGTGGATGTGAGTTTGGTGTCTACCATATATATTGGAATGATAGGTGGTGCATGTGTGGTCATGGTGAATTGGTGTGGTGTGGATGTTGAGAATGGGATCGATGAAAAGGGTTGAGCTGTGGTTTGAAATATTCTAGGATGGAAATCATGAACAGGTTGAAGGACACATGGGATGGGGGGTGGGAAGTGCGAGCCTGGAGGCAGAAAGGTTGGGAAAGGAGGTGTGGTGATAGGGAATCTAAGAAATATGGATCTAGTGTCAGGATGGTCTATGATAGAGGTTGTGGAGGCTGATTGTCCTATAGCTGTCTCCATGAGAGATTCGGTTGTGATGGTGGTGGCTTGATAGACAGGGTTGTCAAAGGAGGAGTGTTGGCAGTAGCCAGAGGCATAGAAGACACGGAAGCATGTGAAGACAGAGTAGGAGGAAGTAGGGAGTCAGTCGAATCATTTTTTAAAGATTTATGTTTTATAAATACTTTTCAAAACCTCCAACAGTGATTTTCATCACTTTTGTAACATATGTAATACAGAAAAAAACCGTTTTGTAATCTATAGCTCCATTTTGTGCAAGCCGAGGAGTCCTCAAGCTTGAGGAGCTTAGGTAGAACGAGTGTACCAATTTTGGTTATTTTTAGACACCGTTTACCCTTTCAAATAGCATCTAGGACCTATTTTTTAACTATGCCAGTCACTAGATGTGAAACCGGTCAAAACTAGTCTAGAATCTATAAAAAGAGCTAGAGAGCTCATTTTTGAGGCTAGCTTGTTTGAGTAGAGAAGAGCTTAGAGATATATTGAGCTTGTAAGAGTGTTCTTGAGTAATAGAGTTGATTTCCTACCTTCCATTGTGTCTTGCTTGCCTCTTCATTGTGTGTGTGTAAGTGTGTGTTGTTGAAGATAAATGTACAAGCTCATTTTCATATGAGCCATGCTTGGATAAATTTACCAAATATAAAGATAGAGAAAAAGTGGAGGAAAAAAGGAAAAAATAATAAAAGAAAAAGTCTAGTCAAAATTCATGATGAGAAAGAGATACAATATCTTGCCTTGTAGTTAGTAGCATGTAGTGGAGAAAGTGGTGAGTTAAGAAGGAGGCACAGACTTCTTCACATGCTGATTGGTTATAAAAGTGAAGTGGTAGCACATTCAAAACAAGGAGAGAAAGAGGCAAGAGCTCCCAGTAGTCGGATCTAGCCATTTTGTCATTTTGGTTTTCCCTTAGACTCCTTCCAGCCGCACGTCAGTTTGTACACAGCTCTGTTGCAGAGCTCATATCTCAGTGCATATGTAACCATTTTGTGCATTTAAACATTCAATGGAAAGCTTATCTCGTGTACTTTTTACATATCAAATATCTCTTTGAAAGCTTATGCAGTTTGTGAGATATCAGTGAAAGAGTTAAGTCCAAGTTTTCAGTATACCTGTGTAGATAGGTACTCTATTTTGGTCGGTTCAGTTTCCTTACCAAAACATATCCAAATTGTGTTATTTTTGTCTTGTTGGAAAGCCCTTAGCATCTACTTTCATTGTTTCAAATATCTCATTCAGATCATTCATATTCTGTGAGATATCAGTCAGAGAGTAAAGTCTAATTTTATAGTGTACTTATGTGTGCAGGTGGTCTATCTTGATGAGTTGAGTTTCCTGATCAAAACTCATCCAAATTACTTGCTTTTTAGCTTGTTGGAAATCTATTTGTGTCTACTTTCTCTATACCAAATATCTTTCTCAAAGGATATACATTTAGAGAGCTATCAGTCCGAGAGTGAAGCTCAGTTCTTCAGCATACCTGTGTGGACAACAAGCTATCTAAGGTGCAGATGTTTGTCCAAGTGCTGGACATACAAGGGTTCACTACACACTTCCGTTGCGCATAGGAGAACTCATTCTCCACAGTTGGTATCAGAGCAAACTTGGTGTTGAAGCTTCATCATCAAAGCTCGAGTTGAAGCAAAGCAAAAGAGGAGCTACAAAACAAGAGGGAGCTTCACAAACGCAAGAGAAAAGGACTATAACTATTCGAGGTAACTCTCAAAGTCTTTGATACTCTTCAATGGCTGACTTGGGTCAACAAGTAGAGAAGTCGGACAAGGATAACTATCCCGTGTGGAAGTTTAGAATGACCAACTACCTAATGGGCAAAGGCTTGTGGGGTATTGTGAGCGGCGATGATGCTCAACCTCAAATCAATCAAGCTATGGCCATCGAAGTCCAAAGGAGGCAAGCAAAAGAATGGGAAGAGAGGAATAGGAGATTCATGTTCCTCATTTCGCAAGTGATTACTAATGCCATGCTAGGGCATATTCAACATCTAGAGGAAGCTAAGGATGCTTGGGAAGCTCTTGAAAGGATGTATTCAACAAATACCAAAGCTAGGAAACTTCAACTCAAGAATGAGTTGAACACAATCAAGAAAAGTTTGAGTCAATCCATAGCTGAATATACTTTGAAGATTAAGGAGCTAAGCGATGCTTTAGCTTCTATTGGCACAACGGTTGAAGACGAAGATCTTGTGTGTTATACTCTCAATGGCTTGAGAGAAGATGAAAGATGGAAGCCTTTTATAACTTCCATTAACTTGAAAGATGTATATCCAGGTTTTGAACAACTAATCCCTCATCTTGTCACAGAAGAGCTTAGCTTCGGTGGTTCCAAAGGAAAGGACAGCCACAACCAAATGTTATATGCAGGTCGAGGCAAAGGAAGAAACTCAAGAGGAGGCTCAAGAGGAAAAGGAAGAGGTCACAACCACTCCAACTACAACCAGAACAATTCGGAAGACAACAAGGATGCATCAAATGCCAACACACAAGGAAGAGGTCAAGGTAGAAGTAGAGGAAGAGGCCGAAGCTCCTACAATTCTCATAAAGGTATAACATGCTATAATTGTGGTAAAGTAGGACACTATGCTAGTGATTGTTGGCTGAAGAATGGAAGACCAAATGGAGGCAATCAAAGGAACCAAAGCAACTATGCAAACACCTCAAGTGAAGGAAGCAAGGACACACTACTTGCAATGAGACATGAGTATAGAAGCTCTTGTGAAGATGACAAGAAATGGTACATTGATTCAGGTTGTAGTAACCATATGTCATGCCAAGGAAGTTTGTTCACTAATCTACAGGTACCAAGTGGAAAAGGATGTGTTGAAACAAGTGATGATACTCAACACATGATTGAACATATTGGAGATATAAGGCTTGGAGATACAAGTAAAGCAAAGGTACTATCTAATGTTCTTCATGTTCCTACAATTTCAAAGAACTTGATTTCAGTAGGACAAATGGTTGAGAAGGGTTATCATGTCATATTCAATGAGAATGGGTGCTTCATAAAGAATCCAAAGGAAGGCTTCAAGGTCATTGCTCGAGGTAGAAGAGAAGGAAGGATGTTCACTTTGGATGTCCAACATCCACATGGAAAGGTCATGTACATTCAATGTGGGAACAAGAAGATTTCAGAGCTGGACTTATGGCACAAAAGAATAGGACACATCAACATTCCAAAGCTGAAGGACATGAGCAAACATGAAGTGGTAAGAGGTCTTCCAAAATTTAATAGCATTGGACTACATGAGTTATGTGAAGCTTGTCAACTAGGAAAGCAAACGAGGCAGCCATTCAAGAGGAGCAATTATGTGGCTCCAAATGTCTTGGACTTGATACATACGGATGTATGGGGACCAACCCAAGAGGCATCAATGGCTGGTAATAGATTTTTTGTCACCTTCATTGATGATCACTCAAGAAAGGTATGGCTATTTTGTATGAAGCAAAAATCAGAGGTGTTTTCTATATTCAAAAGATTCAAAGCTGAAGTTGAAAAGGAAACAGGAAGGTCTATCAAAACCTTAAGGTCCGATGGTGGAGGAGAATACTTCTCCAAAGAATTTTCAGATTTTCTACAAGAGAATGGGATCAAAAGGCAATCCACTTGTAGGTATACACCACAACAAAATGGACTAGTTGAGAGGAAAAATAGGCAAATTGTTGAAATTGCAAGATGCATGCTCAACGAGATGAAGGTACCATTGTACTATTGGGCTGAAGCTACCACAACCGCCATTTACTTGATGAACAGGTGCACAACATCGGGAATACATCACTTGACTCCTAAAGAGGTATATTCTGGTAAGAAACCTGATCTTACACACCTCAAAGTGTTTGGATGTGTTTGCTTTGTTCACATTCCACAAGAAGTTAGAACAAAGATGGAACCAAGGTCAGAAAAATGCATTTTCATCGGCTACTCGACGGAGCAAAAAGGATACAAGTGTTACAACCCTAGAACAAAGGAATTAAGAGTCTCGCGAGATGTGGTCTTTGATGAACTAAGACCATGGTATGAAGATAAAGGAAAGGAAAAGATTCTTGAAGAAGATTGTAATGATTATGCAGGAACAAATCAAAGAGAAGTTCAACAATCAAGCACAAAGGCTTCAGGTCTAGAGGCATCTACATCAAATGAAGAATGTTCAACATGGAGGGGGAGTCATTCTTTGTCTCCAAATTCAGCTCATAGTAGAGCTGAAGAAGCAAGTGCTACTCCAAACAGTGAGGTAGATGCAAGTGAAGAAGAATATGAAGAGGTAATCACTCCGATGGTAAAGTTGAATAGGTTAAAGAAGCAACTTTCTAAGGGCAATGAAAGAAGATCTTCAAGGACAAGGTATCGAACTCAAAGGTTGATTTATGATAGTTTTATGGCGACACATTTTGCATACATGATGCAGGTTATCAAAGACAAAGAGCCTGAGACATATGAAGAAGCTTGCACACAAAAGGAATGGAAGCAAGCTATGAAAGAGGAGATCAAAGCTCTCAAAGATAATCACACATGGGAGCTAGTGCCAAAGAAAGAAGGTATGAGGATTGTTCCAAACAAATGGGTGTTTAAAGTAAAGAGGAATGCTGATGGTTCACTAGCTAGATATAAAGCTAGATTAGTTGCCAAAGGATTTAAACAAACACAAGGCATAGATTATGATGAAGTTTTCAGCCCTGTTGCAAAGATGGGAACTATCAGAACCTTAATAGCAATTGGTGCTTCAAGGAGATGGCCATTATATCAAATCGACATCAAAAATGCCTTTATCAATGGAGAACTACAAGAAGAGGTATACATGAGTCAACCGGTTGGATTTGAAGATGAAAACCATCCAGATTTTGTTTGCAGGTTGAAGAAGGCACTTTATGGCTTGAAGCAAGCACCAAGAGCATGGAATCAGAGATTGGTAGAGTATCTAACTAAGTGTGGATACAACCCAAGTAGTGCAGATCCTTCGTTGTACATGAAGAAGGAAGAAAATAGAGAGGTATATATTTGCATATACGTCGATGATCTCATCATAACACGAAATGATGTTACAGGGATTAAAGATATCAAAAGGAAGCTTGGTAAGGAGTTTAAAATTTCAGATCTTGGAGAGCTGAAATATTTTTTAGGAATTGAAGTTGTTTATGGAAAGAGTAGCATCTACTTGATGCAAAGGAAGTACTTGTTGGATGTTCTTTTCAGATTTGGAATGAGTGAATGAAAACCACTCACTCAACCCATGGACACAAATACAAAGATTTGTTCAAATGATGGAGAACCATTGGAAGATGTAATGACATACAGAAGCATTGTAGGATCATTGATCTATGCAAACATTACAAGACCTGATTTGTCTTATGTTGTTGGTGTACTTTCTCAGTTTATGCAAGCCCCGACAAATGAACACTTAACACTAGTGTTGTACCAAAACAGGACACTATAGTGTCCTTTTTTCTAATAAATAAAAAAAATCACACATACTAATCAAATAAAATTTTGAAAAACCCTTAAAGCCCCATAAAGATCTATACCTAGATGCTCTATAAAAAATATATATTTTAGAAAATAACCCTTTTTGATAACTCAAAATATACAAATGATTGAATATGGTTGAGAAAAACTATTTTTCTGTAAGCTTATATATGAGAAGCAAGAAATATCTCCATAAAAAGATTTTTCCTCCTATTGGAATCATTTTCTAATGTTAATTTATTGTCATATAATCATTTACAACAAGTCTTGGGAACTAGAAAAATCATTTTTATAATTAAAAAAATAGTACAATATAGGGTGCTCATTATATAGTTATACACTTTAGCAGCCTTCTATATGATATTGATTCATAAAAACACTAAAATGGTTTGTGTTTTATATCAAAAACCATCATATAGTAGAGTAAAGATATGCTACATGTTTTGAACCAATAATTTTGTATGTATCTCACATACCACTAAGAATCTCAATATTTCATTGAATGGCCATAATCCTCTCTATCGAGAACAAAAATTCATCCTAAAAAATTAGGGTTTCTAAATGATATAAGGTATATATTATGAATCAAAATAATTCTATAAGCATTATAAACTATTTTATATAGAAAAAACTAGCATGTTAACTTTAATCATGTAGCATATGCAATATTTCCTCATAAAATGACCTTTTCTTAGCGTAGAAAAATAGTGGTATTGTTTAACTTGAAGGAAAGACATAGAAATTCGACTCCTAAGGTTGTCAAAAAAATATTTCTAGTTGTAATAATATCAAATAGTATTTTGATAACAAAAAATGATGCATGTTCATACCATCACTTTGCAAAATAATTCATAGATGATAAGACTGTCATATCACAAATGAGCTTCATTTTATGCCATAAACCTAGTAAAATTCATTACAAATCTCTAATTATCGATAGAAACATGTTGGCATATTTAAAATAAAAGATTTTATTGCATTTAGACTAATGAAAATAACAAGATCATGATTTTAATAAAAAAAACCTCTAACTTACAACACTGTAATTTCTGCGCTAGTATTGAAATTAGCATCATAAAATTAGTGAATAAATATTAATTTTTATATCCTTTAATAAAAACTATATTTTTCTAAAAATATTCAACCCTTATGCCAACATGTTGCATAGTTACATTTATAAATGGTTTCTTCTAGTAATCTAAAAAATTCATCAAACATTGACTCTTTTTCAGGACACTAAAGTGTCCAAGGACACTAAAGTGTCCAAGTACAACACTAGTGTTAAATTCAGCCAAGAGAGTGTTGAGATACATAAAGCATACAGTTAATCATGTTTTGTTTTACAAGTTTGATGAAGAACTGCAGGTCAAAGGCTTTAGTGATGCTGATTGGGCAGGCTCAAAGGAAGATAGAAGATCAACCTGAGGTTATGTGTTCATGATAGGAAGTAAACCTATCACATGGAGCTCAAAGAAACAACCTACTGTTGCACTTTCATCTACGGAGGCTGAATATAGAGGATTAGCATTTGCCACATGTGAAGCAATGTGGATTAAAAAGCTTTTGGCTGATCTTGTGCTCCTCCTTCACCTCCCATCCATCCAATCTCCCCCATACATCCTCCTTCTACCAGAACATCCACCTCCTTCCACGGCGAAGTAGTAGAAGCCCTTGTAACTTCCATTCCTCTCACCATGTTCACACCCACTCAACCTAGTCTACCTCCTCAGACATCCAACTTTCTATCCAATCCATTTCTCCCTTCATCTTTCCCATCCTTCCCCACACCTCCAAGACACCTTTTTCGATTCTCACCTCCATTAACCTTCTCACCAGTCTCACCTCCTTGACCTATCGTAAATCCTCCTTCCCCTTTTCCCCAAGGCATACAAGAGACCCCAACTGTAAATTACTCTTCAACCTTTGTAAACCCTGTATTTACACCCACGCACGCACCCACTCTCACACCATTATTCACAGTCACCACACTAGACACCACATCCAGCGACATGGATATATCACCGCCCACCGCACCACCACTCACTTCATTCATGGCACAACCATACTTAGGCACTCCACTTTATTCCACAATAACCATGGCATCCACATTCCCACCCCCATTCCCCATTCCCTTTGCATCTACCCCCACTGCATCTTCACTTAGCACACCATTAATATTATCACCCACTGTAGATACTGCATTCTGACAGATGTTCACATGCATGACTCAAGTAAGAGATGAATTTGCATCTCTTGGCAATAATTACCGGACGCTATAGCAGACAACGAATGATCTACAGTCGCAGCTCAACTCACTGACCATCGAGAATGCCTCACTAAACACCTGCTACCAAGACCTATGAGAGGCATACCATAAACTGGAACTAGAAAGTGAAGAAAAGACAAAAGAGGCCATCACTGACATTGATAACTTGCTAAGGGCCCAGACGATTCACAATGCGACGCTAACCAGGAACATGGGCTTACTCAGACACTACTTGGCAGTAGCGAAAGAAGAGAACTAGCGCTTACAAGAACAGAACAGAGAGAATTTAGAAGCTGCTCTAGATCAGCCAGACCAACCATTAAGTCCCAGTCGGTTCAAGGTTGTGCCCTCAGAGTCTATGAAAATGTTGTTGGATGATCATGTCAGATTGTTAGATGAGTACGACAGCATGAACAAGGAATATCAGAAGCTGAAAGAAGATCATAAGCTACTCCAACTAAAAGCAACACTACAACAAGGACTACCAGCTCCTGCGGACCCTTCTCCTGAGATCTTAGATGAACTCAATGCTTTACGGGCCCAGGTATCAACTCTTGAATCACGGATAGCTGTACATGAAGCACCCCCAAGACCAGAATCCCCACCGGAACTACCAGCCGAGGAAGAAACCGTAACCATTCCGGTGGAGGAAACTTTTGAAGAAGCATACAAACCCCAACCCATCCAGGGCAGACGCGTTTAGTAGGTTAGTGATCACCCTAGATGGATGCTTTTGGATGTGCAATGTACTCAGAATGCTCCTACATCAGAGTGGATTGAGTTACAAAATTGGGTCAGGGGGTTTGATATGGGGCTTAAGTCTCCAAACTTTGATCGTGGGACTGTAGCTTTTAGTGGTGATGACATGTAAAGATTTGTGGACTGGATTGTGTTGGATTTGGGACTTTTTGGGTACCCATTTCTTGATATTCCTAGGTGTGACGGAAGATGTAGTGGTGTGGAGTGTAGATGTTTGCCCTGGGATTTGTGCCAAGAGTACTTGTGAGTGTCGATTCAATCTTGTGAATGCAGGTGAAGTTATTTGAGCCTGTAAGCAGGTCTTGGGCACCCATATCCATCTAGCATTTGGGATAGCCTTCATTGACTACTTTGGGACCCAAATGGAAATGGTTTGTCTAGATTGATGCCTAGGATATCCTTCATTGTAATCCTCAACATTGTAGCTCGTTTGGTGCATCTTTGAGATCCCATCTCCAGAGCCGAGGGTTGTTCATCCTTGCATGCCCAGATCTGCTTCATGCCAAGAGGTGCTTTATATTGCAATAGTTGTTGCTCATGCTTCTTGATTATCAACCTCCTTTGTGATGCATATTGTTGTTGGCAGATGAAGCAAGTACGAGCATACATGCAGATCTAGCACTAAGGCAACCCATTAAATTTTTCCAAACCTTACACCATGTTAAAAGTGATTCTCATCACTAAAAACCCTTGTAAATATTGTTTCACCTTTTTGTAGCTCCATTTTGTACAAGCCGAGGAGTCCTCGAGCTTGGGGAGCCTTAGGAGTAGTGGCCTGCCAATTTTCATATTTTTTAGATCTCGTTTGAGCCCTCGAATAAGCCCTGGAACCTAATTTTTAACTAGGCCGGACACTAGGTCTGGATAGAGCCAAAGCTAGTCAAAAACTATAAATAGAGCTAGAGAGCTCATTTTTGGGAGCTTCTTGTAGTTTTGAGCTTGTATGAGAACTTTGTTGCAATAGAAGTGATTCCATTGTCTTACTCTCTTTGTTCTTGTTGTGTGTGCACGTGTGTGTGTATGTGTGTGCATGTTAGTGTGCTTCGCACTCACACATTTGTGCCTTCACTTGCTCGAGGTCTTCATACCATCCTCATGTCTTCCCGGATTGACATTAAAGGAGGTGCTACTCATCACTGAGCTACACCAAATTTTGGCGCCGTTGCCGGGGATTCGAGCTTTGAGGAAGAGCGTGTGATGGTAAGACGTAGAGAGGACGCGTTGGAATGGTAAGTAGTAGGTAAATTTCTGATTTTTCTCCATCTCCATCTCCATCTTCATATCCACCTTCATCTCCTTCTCCACCTTATATTCTCATTTCCAAACCATTTCCTCATTTGATTTGTGCGAGTTTGAGAGAGAGCGAGTGTGTGTTCTTGCTTGTGTGTGTTTTTTTGCATGTATCTTGCAGGTTGCAGCTCCATCATCATCTCCAGCAAGCTCAGCAGGTACGGATTTTGTCTACGCAAGCCCCGAGGCGTCGAGCTGACCTATTGCGACACTCCGAAAACTTCACCCAATCACTATTTTGAGTGCGCCACGACATTGCACAGGCCTAGAGCTCCACTAGACAGAACAGCAAAATTCACCATAACCCGACCTATGGTGACACCTCGAAGTATCACGATACCCACGACTTATCGCGACACCTCGAAGTATCGCGACACCCCCGACCTATCGCGACACTTCGGAGTATTGCGACACACCGACCCCACCTATCGCGACACCTCGACCTATCGCGACACCTCGGAGTATCGTGACACTCCCAAGTATCGCGACACTTCGACCTATCGTGATACCTCAGAGTATCGCGACACTCCCAACTATCGCGACACTCCCAAGTATCGCGACACCCCGACCTCTCGCGACACCTCGGAGTATCGCGACACTCCCAAGTATCGCGACACCCCGACCTATTGCGACACTCCCAAGTATCGCGACACCCCGACCTATCACGACACTCCCAAGTATCGCGACACTCCCAAGTATCGCGACACCCCGACCTATCATGACACTCCCAAGTATCGTGACACTTCGACCTATCGCGACACTTCCACCTATCGCGACACACCGACCCGACCTATCGCAATACACAGCCTTAACACATGAAAATTTTAGAGTGAATTTTTGAGTGAATTGAGGTATATTTGGGCTTAATTTTAGACACATTGGGGTAACATTAGAGCCTTAGGAGTGGGCAAAAGACCTAGAAACCAGGGAGAAATCTCCTGAACCCTGAGATTCTGTTCTGACCCCTAAGTACCTGATTGGTCATAACTTCACCATACGAACTCCGATTGATGAGATTTTGGTCTCGTTGGAAAGCTTGTAAGAATCATACACGGAGTTTTAGAACATGTATTTTTAAGTTGACCATTAGGTGGAACTAGGTGGTCATAAGATTTTGGGGGTATAGTGAGTTACTCCAAGGGGGACCCATAATTGTTGATGTGTATCTTTCAATTCATTGTGGTCAATGAGCTATATTAACTTGTGAAATTTTGCAGGAATAGTGCGTGCACTCAAGGTATTCCAAGGCAAGCTAGCAAGGGTGAGTACCAGGCTTGGGAGAAGGCTTCCTGGGCTGGTGTAGAAGTCTGAGCAACCAGAGTATTGAGGTTGGGAGTTCTCTCAACCCTCCTTTGTCAATTCCTAGCCTACGCTAAGTACGACTTAGGTGTGGTAATTAATTAGGTCAGCATCATGCACAAAATAAGTCTAAGAGAACTAATCAACCAAGTGCAAGCATTAAGTAGGACTTAAGTGCGACAACCCTAAGGAAAAAAAAGAAAAAGTAAACTTGAATCGATCAATTATCAAGTGCGAAATTCACTTAAGTATTCCGGACGCCGAGACATCAGACAAGTTCATAAACATAATAATCAACTAAAAAGAACAAAGTGATTGGTGCAAAATAACCGGCAACGAGAGTGTACTTGGGACCAAAGGGGGTAGATAAACCAGGCATATGAACCTTAGGTCAGGCAGACACTTAAGCCGAGACAGACAAAGCCTCAGATCTTCTGAAGCTAGTGTCAATCACACTGCTAGGTCTTGGGCCCAGCAGTTGAGTGATTACCCATACACTCCACGATCAGAAACAAGTGATTCTGAAATGTCCTATCACATGGAGAGACCAGTAGGTAGTTCAGGAGTGGCTTATCTAGAAAAGCTAGAGGGACCTTACAAGACTCAATTGGAATACATTAGGACTAATCATCTAGGTGCTCGCATCTACGAAGACGGACTGAGAAGATCTGTGGTCCAGATTAAGAACCCCGATCAACCCCATGGAGCATACCTAGATAAAGAGGGGACTATATATGTAGTCACCATTCTTCCTGATAGAACTGATGAGTTTGGAAATGTGATTGCGGAGACCGACATGGGTGATATAGAGCAAGGGAATTTAGAGAGAGAGCCAAGAACTCCCCGTGGTAAATCTGTCTTGACCAAAATCAAGACTCCAGAGTGGATCCCACAGGATAATAAAAGCATAGATTTGCTTTTAAACCGAGAAACCAATGAGGCCTTTTGGAGATATAAACCTGCTCACCCTCAAGAAGTGGGTGCTCTCACAATCTATGAGTTTAAAGACCCTGACAACCTAGGCAAAGTAACATACCAAGACAATACATCGGAGAGAATCTTCATGGTCACCGAGCATGGCAGACATGCCTACACATGGAAGGGTGAATTTATTTTTCCCCAACCACAGTCTAATGTGTCCTATGGTCACCAAGGAGCCGGGACCTCCCAGGCTCATGGAGCTCAAGGAGATAGAAGTAGAGATAGACCTGAAGTAAGCTTTCCCAACCCCCAGGGAAGAGAAAGAAGGAGAACGAGGACGGATAGAGAAGAAACCGAGAGATTTAGAGACCCAAGGAACCAAAGAAATGCTGATGATTTTCCTTTGCCAAGGCCGAGAGAACACACGAGGACTCTGAGGCCAACTCAACTGGTGAAGTCCATGAAGAATTACTTCGATGGCACTGGAGACCCTTATGACCATGTGGCAGAATTTAGGCAAGTCTTGAAAGCTGAACAGGTAGAGGATCTATTCACACAATATAATGCTTTTGGTCTAACCCTTAGGAACACTGCCCTTACATGGTTTCAACCACTGAACAAGAGGCATTTCAGAAACATAGACCAGCTCCTAGAAGCACTTATCATTGAGTTTTCTAAGAGTGGTATAAGGCACAACACTTCCTCACTAATTCATAGCTTCAAGCAAACACCTCAAGAGACGGTCAGACTAGCAGGAAGACGGTTTAGGCAATACCTAGAGAGGTGCCCGATGCCTGAGTTACCCACACCAGCCAAGCAAGTGGCTTTGTTCTTAGATGGCTTGTTGAGCACCAAGCTTAGGTCATATGTGTATTTAAAGGACCCCAGAACTATAGAAGAATGCGTGCACATGTGCATAGACATTGAGGATAATCTAGGCGAGGAGTTAGAGCTATCAAAAATCTATAAGGATTCGGATAGCTCTAGTAGTTTCACATCTGGTTAGTCCACATCCATTGAGGAACTTGCCGAGAAGGTAGCTCAGAAACTAGGTGTCTCTAGCAAACAAATTCCAAGATTTGCCCCAGTTAAGCGGTGCTACACTTGTGGAGGTGACCATATGGCAAATGTATGTCCCATTATGGCCCAACCCCAGGTGAATCCTAGTAGCCAGTACTACACCATAGAGCGAAGGTACACCAACCACACTGCACAGGACTGCCCATATAACAAACCAACTGTTAGGCAAAATTACCCTCAGCCATATCCACAACAGGGTAGATACCAGAATCAGTACCCTCCACAACAATACAACAGACCATAGCAACCTTATCAGCCACCTTATCAAGGGCAGCAGAGACCTCAACCAGCCCTAGTGCAGCAACCCCTTGCTCCAACCAATGTGATCCCAGTGAAATATGCATCTGTTGAAGAAAATCTGAACAAAGCCATAGTTCCAGTCACCCCAATGCTATCAGACAGTGATCCAAGTGACCATAGTTTTGACTCTACACATATTGATAGCCCACAGGCTTACTACATGCAGTCACCCGAGCATAACGAGTCATACTATTACGAGGATCCAAGTGAAAATAGTGGGGAGCTTGAGTATGCTAATGTCATGTACACAAACCCCAACTCTAGACCTCAACCTAGGCAGGTACGACCCCCATTCCCTAGAGGACCATGCTTCAGATGTCAGGGAGATCACCTTATACGTGATTGTCCACTGCCTGCCTCTACGCAACCCCAACCAGTGACAATTCAGGGTTTCTGTCAAGACTACGGAAAAGAGCATCTCCTACGAGATTGCCCAAAGAACCCTAATAACATGCCTCAAATCACTCCTATCAACATCATTGGGTTAGTGGTAGACTCTACGGGAGGTCTAACTGCCACAGCCCCAGTGCATGTGGTCACTAGAGCCCAAGCCTTGCAGCAAACTCAAGGAGTAGGGCAGGAAAAGAGTGCTGAGGTTAGTGAGACAGAGAGTATAACCAAGAAAAGGACAAGAGCATGGAGAGATAGCCGGGAGAGAATGAAAAGACAATGGTCACAGAAAATGAGTGAACTTGAAGCAAGCTTGAGAGAAACCAAAGCAAAGATAAGTGAACTCGCATCTCAAAACCACTCTCACGCCACCCATCCACCACCTTTCCCTTTACCCGCCAATCCATCTTCTTCCATTCCCCAACCTTTCCATACACCACCCTTGACCCACCCACCACCCAGAGTAGGATCAGTCCTAGCCGATCCCACTCCTGAAGATCTAGATATGATGCTTAAAGCATATCAGGCCAGAATTCAAGAAGGGCCAAATGTGACGGATCATGACAAGTGTTACCCTAGAGCCGACCTAGAGATAGAGAGAACCAAGTTGTGTGCGAAAATGGTCGCATTGGCTCAGACCATGTTTGAAGCTAGTCGCCTTTTCAACCACTCAGGCTCAGCTAAGACACAATTGCACTTGGATGGACTCCTAGAGAAGTTAGAGAGCATAATTGCAAGATCTGCCAAGGAAGAAAAAAATCGAGAAAGAGATGAGGCAAGCAAAAACATAAGCCATCCCCCACAGGAAGCTTATGTGCCTAATTCCACTGAACCAGACACCTCCTCTTCTATGAATAGGTTCACTCCAGAATTCCTACGAGAGATTCAAGAAGACAAATGGGCTAAGGAAAGTGAAGCCCCTCCTCCCATTGAACTCGTGGATGACTCACATGATCAGTTCGCACAGGACATCCCTTCTATTTATGAAGAACAGGAATGCGTCAACTCTCATGAGAGGTTAGACTTTGAGTCTAATTCCTTGCAAGAGTTACCACATTTCACAGGCCCATGGGAAACCAAGTCTACTTACCTGAGAGCACCCACAGTCATGATAAGAAACGAAGATTCAATCATACCTAGGAACACAGAGGTAGTAAAGAACACTAAGGTGCAGTGCAATCTCACTTTAGAAGAGCTACTCAAAGTTATGCCAGAAGTGTGGAAACACGTAGCCAAGCAAGTGCTTGACATAACGAAATCGCGTTCCCAGGTAGGATCTCATAGAACAGTGCCTGAAATACCAATAGATAGGAGACATGAGTGAAGGAGAAGAAGGAAATACCTATCTCCCAGTTACCTACCAAGGATACACAACCAAGGCAATTTTGGACTCAGGTGCAGGAGTTGCAATTGCTACAACTTCCCTCTGGAAGCGTTGGGGCAAGCCAGCACTCCGACCGACGAGAATGAAATTGCAGATGGTCGATGGCCATATTGAGAGGCCCTTGGGATTGCTAGAAGGCATAACTCTCACTACATGTGGTGTCGGGTTTGAGCATACATTTGCTATATGTGATTTTAGCAAAAATCATGCATATGAAATGATCTTGGGAAGACCATTTATGCGACAGTTGCAAGTGGTATAGGACTGGGGAACCAACTCCTTGTACCTGCAACACTTAGGTGTTACGACCAAAGTGAATCTCAAAGATTACTCTCATAGAGATGTCCCTCCTATCCAATGGAATCCCATCCATAGAGCCAAAGATGATACGGAATCTGTGCATTCCATAGGATCAGGATCCTCATGGATGCATGAAGACACCCACTTATGGATGTGCAAAGTGGCAGTAGAAGTAGAGGAAAGAGAAAAAGCCAGAGAGGTAGGTGCAAAAGAAACACATAGATCAATTCAAGACCCAGCCTATGCACCTATAGTCTTTCCTGACGAGGAATTTGAACCCCACGGTTCGGCAGAAATCCTAGCAACAATGGATGTAGCCATCAATGAAGAACAATGGACACCTCACTATGACGAAGATGGCTATGACATTTCAGTATTCTCCATAGAGCCAATCATGGGAGAGGCAGTGTTAGAAGAGTGTGAACCTAGCCCTGATGCATTTGAGGATGCAAGTGACTCCGATCTAGAGTCAATCATTATGGACCCACCCTTTGCATCAGATGAAGAATACTTCTATGAAGTAGAACTTCAACCCCAGAGGCATGGAGAGCTTACAAATGATGTAAGGCTAGCCACGCATGTGACCCTGAAGGAGGAAGGAAAAAAAAAGAAAAAAGAGAGAAGTCACACCAGAAGAGGAAGAATCTTTGTTTGAGGTTCCGGAAAATTTTAAGAAGTATGAGATAGATGACAAGAGAGTCATGATCAGAATGCCTAAACGAGAGGCGCAATCAGGGGAGGCCTATGATAACAAAGAAACCACCAAGAAAATTGTGGAAGCTGTGGAAGAAGGAGAGGAGAGATGCACATACATAGGCCATGACCTGGCGGAAGACGAAGAGCATGAATTGATAGCCTTGCTAAGAGAATACAGAGATGTATTCGCTTGGAGCTACAAGGATCTGAAGGGTGTTGACCCAGACATATGCTCACACACAATCCCCATGACCTCAGATGCCAGACCCTCTAAGCAGAAGCCCTACACATACAATGACAACTATGCCGCAAAGATTAAAGAGGAGATAGACCGTTTGGTGGAAGCTGGGTTTATCTATGAAATTGAGCACACTGAATGGGTATCCCCCATTGTAGTGGTGCCCAAGAAGAACGGAAAATTACGAGTGTGCATTAACTTGAAGAAGGTTAACGCAGCCACTATCAGAGATAATTATCCGCTTCCTATCACTGAGCATCTATTAGAAAGGGTAGCAGGCAAGGAAGTGTACAGCTTCCTAGATGGGTTTTCGGGCTACAATCAAGTAGCCATTGCTCCAGAGGATCAAGATAAGACCGCTTTTGCCACGGAGTGGGGCATATTTGCCTTTCGGGTAATGCCATTCGGGCTTACTAATGCACCTGCTACCTTTTAAGATTGATGTGTCACGTGTTTAAAGAGTTCTTGAGGAAGAATTTGGAAGTCTATGTTGATGATCTGTGCGCTCATTCCAACATTAGACAGACCCATATACCTGAACTCAGACAAATCTTTGATCAATGCAGAGAATATCAAGTCTGCCTGAACCCAGAAAAGTGTGTTTTCATGGTCAGGCAAGGCAAAATTCTAGGACACATAGTGTCTAAGAACGGCATATCCACTGACGAAGAGAAAGTGAGAGCCATCGCAGAACTACCTAGGCCAAAGAACGTCAAGGAAGTACAGGCTTTCATGGGGCATTGTGGTTACTACCGCCGGTTTATACACATGTACGCCATCATAGCAAAGCCTCTGTATGGACTTTTGACTAACTTTGAGTGGACTGAGGAATGTGAGAATTCCTTCCAGGAGCTTAAATGAAGATTATGTTCAGCACCAATCTTGACCACACCAGATTGGAACAAGCCATTCCATGTTCATGTGGATGCCTCCAATTATGCTATTGGATGTGTACTTGCTCAACCTACGGGTGAAGGTAATATGGATCTCCCTATTGCCTATGCCAGTAGGCAATTGAATGATGCTGAACGGAACTATACAACCACCGAACGAGAAGGATTAGGCATGGTGTACGCGGTTAAAAAGTTTAGACACTATTTGCTTGCAAATAAGTTCAAATTTTTTACTGATCACCAAGCTCTACTGTACCTGGTAAACAAGCCGTGTAATACAGGCAGATTAGTAAGATGGTTTCTCTTACTAATGGAATATGACTTTGAGGTAGTAGTGAGGAAAGGCAGGACTCATTTGAGAGCAGACCATCTCTCTAGGCTCACATCTGGAGAGGCCCCACAAGGAGTATCAGATGACTTACCTGATGCTTACTTGTTTAATTTTGAAGTGGTGCCGCAGTGGGCTAAGCCATTAGTGTCAGTATTGACATACGGGCCTAACCACCCAGTAATAGCCACACAGGATAGAGAGGTAGTAAAAGCCCAAAAGTACCACATCATGGCTGGAAGTATGTACAAGCACACAGATCAAGGGATCTTGGCTTGTTGTGTAGAAGAGGACGAGTACGCTAAGTGGTTGCAATTAGCACATGTAGGTGCGTTAGAGCAACACTCCTCAAAACAACGAACCCTACAGACCCTGAGGAGACTAGGAGTGCATTGGCCGACTATGGAAGCTGATGTCCAGAAGTTGTGCAAGGAATGCCCAATCTGCTGCATTAAACCACTTGTGGAACATGCCACTCTTTATCAAGTGTCCATAGTGCCGGATTGGAGTGAACCCCTAGTATCCTTCCTGAGGACGAAAACATTCCCTCCAGACATGACTATGACGAGGCAAAGAAGTCTAGAACAAGAAGCCCTAGATTACTCAGGTGATAATCTATACAAGCGTGGAAAAGATGGTTACCTAAGACTTTGTGTTCATGAGAGTGAATATCTAAAGATCTTGGAAACTTCTCACCAAGGTGTAGCAGGAGGACACTTTGGACCAGATCGGGTGATCAAGGCAATACTATTTGCGGGCTTCTGGTGGCCGACCCTTCACATGGATGCACATACCTATGTGAAACGGTGTGATGTGTGTCAGAGAAGTCAATATCCTATACGCAAAGATGAGATGCCACTGAGACCTATGATGGGTGGACGTGCATTCTCTAAGTGGGGAATAGACTTTGTAGGCCCTATTAATCCCCCAGCTAAGGGTTCACATGCTGAGTATCTCATTGTGGCCACTGACTATCTAACTAAGTGGGTAGAGGTAAAATCCACAACAAAGAACGATGCACAAACAACAGCTAAGTTCTTGTTTGAGAATGTGTTCACCAGGTATGGATTACCTATAGAGCTAGTCAGTGATAGAGGGACTCACTTCTTGAATGAAGTTATTGAAAATATGCTCCAAGAATTCTTGGTAGTACATAAGAAGTCTGCCCCCTATCACCCCCAAGCTAATGGCCAAGCTGAGAGTACAAATAAGATCTTATGCAATGTACTGATGAAATTAGTGAACAATAAACGCTCTGATTGGGACAAACAACTACACCATGCTGTTTGGGCATACCGAGTGGCCCATAAAACGGTACTCCAAGCCACACCCTTTCAGATGGTGTTCGGTCAGAATGCGGTGCTACCCTTGGACTTTTTGATACCTACATTGAAAGTAGCACAAGAGCATGACTGGACAGGCCATGAACTCTCCTCTCAAATCTTTGATCTTGAACGTCTAGGCGAAACACGATTGAGAGCTGCAGCAGGAATCTATGCAGCGAAGAAGAGGCAAAAGGCATATTTTGATACACATGTGAAGGATAAAGGCTTGAAAGCAGGAGACCTAGTCCTAGTCTACACATTGAAGCAGCATGCACAAAAATTAGAGAAAAGAGGCTATGGACCTATGATTATAAATAGGATTTCAACTAGTGGGGCAGTACAACTAGCCACTTTGGAAGGCGATATTCTCCCTAGCTACATAAGTGGATGTAGAGTCAAGTTATACCAAGAACCCCTGACTGAAGAGATGTTAACTCAGCTCAACACTGCCAAGAAACGTAAAGAGGAGGAAAAACGAATTCGAGAAGAAGCACAGGCAGAGGCCTTAGAGCGCATCCGACGAATGAAATTGAGGAGGCAAGGGAGAGATTAGCCTATGATTGACACTCAAGAGTCTCCACGCTATCACATGGCCATGTGTGAGGCTTCAGGTGAACGTGCCCATAGGATAGTGGATCGACAACCTTTTGTGACCCTAGAAGTTGGACAAGGAGACAGTACAAGGACCGTCAGAGCTTTAATTGATTCAGGTGCAGCCACTAGTGCAGTTCGGCTTTCTTACTACCAACAGCTGCAATTGGAGGTAAAACCCCTAGAAGCATATCTGATAGGATTAGGAGGTGTTGAAACCCCTTGCATGGGAGAGGTGGAACTTCCCCTCTACATTCAAGAGGTCCTCATGCCAACAAAAGTGCTAGTGTGTGAAGACGAGGATCTTACCGAACCTCTTGTCTTGGGCCAAGATTGGATCTATGATCACGCAGTCAACCTCAACCTAAGAAGTGGAATTCTTCAGGCTTGGGCAGGCTAAAGCTATCTTACGATTGAATTAGAAAATCAAGCACTCAAACCAGTAGGAAGGGCACCAACTCCTGGTCTCTCCAGGAATCCACATGAAGGTAACAATGCTGTTCTTGTCCAGAGTTCTATGGTGCAGAGGAGAGTCCTGCTTACCGAAGGTACAGGAGCCAATAAGGAGTTCCCAGCTGATCCAAAGAAGATTCTAAACAGGCAGACCGAACATCACTCGACACGAAGGAGGCCGCTGATCAAGAGGCAGGAGCGCCAACCAGTGCAACACGGAGTACCTCGTGGCGCGAAGCAGATCTGGATATGCAAGGATGGAAAACCCACAACTCTAATAGCAAATTCTCGAGGAGCCAAAAAACAAGCCACACCATCAAGGACAAAATTGAAGGAGTACCCTAGGCAACCTCCTAGGAGCACCACGTCTATTTGGATCCCTAAACGGTTAATGAAGGCTAGCCCCAATGCTAGACACATATGGGTGCCCAAGGCCTGTTTACGAGCCCAAATAGCTCCAACTCTAGTTACTGGCATAATTCAACACTCATAAGTCCTCTCAACTAACAACGCAGGAACTCTACCTAAATACCACCCTGACCCACACTCAGTCAAACCGAGGAATCTCTGGAAATGGGTGCCCAAAAGGTCCCAAATCCATCACACTCTAGTTCATAAATCTCTACCTGTGTTTAGCTCTAAGAGCTACGAATCCTCTATCAAAGTTTGGAGACTTAAACCATGTATCAAACCCCCTGACCCAATTTTGTAAATCCATCCACTCTGACATAAGTGCATTCTGAGTCCATTGCATAACCAAAGTATGCATCTAGAATGACACTGACCTCTAATCACCACTCACATCAATCACAAACACTTCACCTCTAACCACTAACCTTTGGGATTGTCATGTTAGTATTGTGAAGGGAACACCATTACATCCTGTTTCCTATGCAACACTAATGTGCCTTTCTTCTTCTAGCAGATAAGCACCCGATTCCCATGGCAGCAGCAGCAGGCACGAGCTCTCAGGCAGGCACTAGCACTCAAAGCAATTGGGATACCATGCCTGTGGAGGCTCCACCGACAGCTAGGCCTGAAGAGTTTTTGAACGTGAGAAGAATTCCCATTTCGGATCCACCAAATGGCCTAACAGAAAGAGTAAAGGGGCATTCTCATTGGTTCAATGAGATGCCAGGAAACTTGGGAGACGCAGATCATATTTGGGAATCCAAGTTGGAATTCGGAGGAGTATGGTGGACATTCCAATTCTTCTCAAGAGAATTTGAAACATTACAGAATGCAGCTCCTCTTCAGGATATCTGGCAAAAAGCGGGATTGCAAGATTACTTTAGTGCAGCTTTGCCTAGACCGAATTTTCTCAGGTGCTACTACTTGATTGGCACACTGAAGCCGACAGGAGATAAAGATCATTCAGGCACATTCCTGGTGCCCTCTCTATCAAACCAGGAAGAAATGAAGAAGTTTGAATTGAATATTACTTTAATATTGGAAGCCCTTCAGATGTATGGCACCCATGTACCCTCCGATCGAGATCCCTTGATACCAGAGTCGATGAAGAACAACAAAATCAAGAAGTTGAAAGAAATGTGTGCCCTCACCCCCAACATCGCCATACCACTGCGGATGTGCCTTCAACACTTCGCATTTCGAGCTCAAGACTACTTCACCCAACCGCATAAGAAAATATGGTATGGATTATACCTAGCAGAGACTGGAGGCTTGCCAATTAAAATGCCCGTATGGATTCTGGACCAGTTATATGAAGCAGGCAAGCGAGGCGTGAGGAAGCATACCTTGAATGGCTGTTGTGCGATTACCAGGATTATCTATAGATGCCTTGCCTATGATGTGCTGATCGCAAGGGCCCTTAAATACTCACAACTAGAATTCTTCAAGGGGTGGAAGTCAGGGGTTCAACCTACGAAAAGAATGCGTGGATCACTTTCACATGTCCTGATCCCTCGTGAGGCCACAACAGAAGCTTCCCCTAGAGAAGAGGCCCAAGTAGACCCTTTCACCATCCATCTCCAAGGAACACAATCAGGGGATAGGGTACAACCCACTCCATCTGCCCCTCCACTACCCACCGATGCTGAGTTTGCATCCATGGCCACATTAGCAGAGGATCCAAATTTTGACTTTGAAAACTTCCTGCAGACTGCCCACTTATCTGATAGTGAGTGTTTTTCTGACAATGCCGGTCCCGGATCATCATCCCAAAGAGAATAGCCACAGAGTGAGGCAAGAAGGGTACATTGGGAAGATCAGGCACAACAACCCCATGCTCAAAGCACACAGAATCAGGAAGAAGCACGGGGAAATGAACCAGAGGAGAGTGAAGAGGAAGCTCCTGCCTACACGGCACAACTCAAACGGCTCTACAAGACAATCAAGCAGGTATAGAAAAGACACAAGTTATCAGAAGAGGCAAATAGAGCACTAGTGAACCAGATGCTGCAAGCGGAGAATGTCTACCCGCATTTCGTAGAATCATTGAATCTCTTGGTGGAAACATGCGGAATAGGGGAGGCCATGAGGACTATGGTCTATCGTAATGCCCCTCCATATGACCAACGAAGGATCGATACAAGACCACGACGGGGAAAAATGATTCAAATGGAAGTCTCTACCGCACTGCCTACCACAACTTCAGAAGATGTTCACATGGCCAGCCCAACTCCTAGTGAGGAACCAGATGTAAATACATAGATACCATCTCCACCATCACCTCCCATCTAGCCCTCAGAACCCTTCCCCACTAGTCTTCCTGAACAACCAGTATCCACCCATGATGAAACCATTATACACACCACTACTCATCTATCCTTCCCTTTACCTACATCCACCACTTCCACCCGATTTTCTGAACCCCATACAGGTCATCCTGCCACCAATCAAACTATAATAGGTCACCCTTCATATCTCCCAGCCCTCGGACAGCCACTTGACACTAGCCAAACCTTAACACACCCATTTCCATCCACCAATACATTTCCTCCCTCCCAACCCCTATCCACTGTACCCCTTTTAACCCCCTCGGAATCAACCCAAGTCACCCAACCTTCATTCTGGACAAACCTTGTAAATATACTCCAACAAGTTGAGAATTATAATAAAAAGTCCCTTCCCCAACCCAACTCCCCCACATTCACGGCCACCACTAACACACCACCTACCATTCTTGTGTTCATAATTCACACTTCACACACTATCACGTCTGAGCCCATGGACATTTCACCACCCACAGGAGCACCCACCACCACGGTTGTTCCAAAATCATCACATTTCACTTCACTCATAGGCACATCATCCACTTTTCCCTTCCCCATTTCCCGGCCCTTTGCATTTTCCACCTCTACCCCTGCATCCACATCATTTAGTAATGCACTAGACACCATGTTCAAAGCGGCCGCTCTACTTAAGCAAGAATATAAGTTACTGGAAGAAAACAACACAGAGCTATGCAACCTCTCGGCTCAACTCCAGGCATGTGTCAATGCCTTGGAGCTAAGTAATACAGCATTACAACACGAAGTGACTGTCCTCCAACAATCGAATGCAGAGATGGAAGCCAAGTATATGGAGACAGGTAAGGCTATGGAGGAACAACTCAGAGACCCGTTGGGCTGCAATGCTCGACTACAAAGAAACATGACTCTACTTCGTCGCCACTTAGCAGCGGCTCAAGAAGAAAACAGAAGGCTACAGCAACAAAACCAGGAGAATCTAGAAGCAGCCATGGAAAATACCCCTGGAGCACCTATAGACCCTGCCAAATTCCAATTTGTTCCCTCAGAACACATTCAGCAAGCGTTAGAAGCATATGCAACCCTCTTGGAGGCACATGACCACTTGGCAGACCAAGTCAACGAATTACAAAGACCCCAAGTGCCTACACCACACCCACTCAAATCTATAGAAATGGTCGATGCCGCTACTTCACCAGAACCTGAACCTTCAACGACCAATGAGGTACTTGAGCTACGGCAACAGATTGCAGAATTAAAGATCAAGTTGTTATAGTATGAACGACCTCCTTCTCCACCTGAGCAACCCATAGAAGAAGAAGCAGTCATCATTCCAGTGGAGGAAGCATTTGAAGAAAACTATGAGCCTCAACCTCTTCCAGGCGGCAGAATCACGGAGGAAGGACAAGATACATATGAGGAACCCCCATCGGCATGGATGAAACAAGTAGAAGAAATGGGGCGGATTCATGAAGAACGTATCTCCACCTAGATGTTGGCCATGAAGACCGTTGAAGAAACCATACTTCAATCAAAATACTTCAGACATCTGGCCCCTAGAAGACTGATAACTAGTTCAGAGTTACAGTATAAACCCTATTTCGTACTGCTGGCTGACTATAATGCTGAAATCAAACGCCTCACCAACAAATACCCCACCTTCGCAACTCAATTCGAACCAGAGGATATCCCAGAGGCAGCCAAAAAGGGGGCCATATTCCAACCTATGTGGAGGCAGAAATTGCTGGAAACCTATCTGGAAATGCTACGGACATGGGACCATGCTCCCATGCATTTAAAATATAACCCTTGTTTTGGGCCAGTTCAAAGAAGGAGATCATGGAAAGCATTCGCCATCAAGGTTCAGAACAATGCCAATTGTAAACAATGGCTAAATTATCCCTCCATTGCACCCCCAATAGGCACACCTACAGTAGCATATATGATGGCTACTATCAGACATTGGATTCCACGCCTCCACCCCATGCCAGACGTAGCTGCCCAGATGATGCTCAAAATATTGGATATGATGCAAGTAGTGCTCAAAACCTTCCGCAATGTATGTCACATTCAGCCTCCGATTCCCGGGTTCATTAATGGTAATTATGACCTACTATATGATATGATCACAACCCCGAGCATACGAGTTGCTTATGCATGGCACACACGAATCAGATATCTCCCTGCCTGCTACAAGCAAACTTTTGATGATATGTTCACCACGGGGTTCTGGGAGGCACACTCAGAGGTGTTCGCGCCACGGCCCACTCATTTGCTACAACTCTTCGCATGCAAACAAACGATGCATTCAGAGCTCTACACAACGCCACAACCGGACATACCTGGAGTAGTCAATTGGGAAACCCTTCAACGAGACCTGATCAAGGGACTACGGATCAAAGAACACGAAGTGGCAACGGACATACTGCAACACTACATTGATCAGACCACGGAGCAAAGGTCTGTCAGAGGCGGCAGATGCTAGGGGGGGGAGAGTGTTGGCAGATGAAGCAAGTACGAGCATACATGCAGATCTAGCACTAAGGCAACCCATTAAATTTTTCCAAACCTTACACCATGTTAAAAGTGATTCTCATCACTAAAAACCCTTGTAAATATTGTTTCACCTTTTCGTAGCTCCATTTTGTACAAGCCGAGGAGTCCTCGAGCTTGGGGAGCCTTAGAAGTAGTGGCGTGCCAATTTTCATATTTTTTAGATCTCGTTTGAGCCCTCGAATAAGCCCTGGAACCTAATTTTTAACTAGGCCGGACACTAGGTCTGGACAGGGCCAAAGCTAGTCAAAAACTATAAATAGAGCTAGAGAGCTCATTTTTGGGAGCTTCTTGTAGTTTTGAGCTTGTATGAGAACTTTGTTGCAATAGAAGTGATTCCATTGTCTTACTCTCTTTGTTCTTGTTGTGTGTGCGTGTGTGTGTGTATGTGTGTGCATGTTAATGTGCTTCGCACTCACACATTTGTGCCTTCACTTGCTCGAGGTCTTCATACCATCCTCATGTCTTCCCGGATCGACATTAAAGGAGGTGCTACTCATCACTGAGCTACAGTTGTCCTGCTTGCTTTCCTGGGAATATCTTTGGAAAAGAAGGGAACTCCTCATTGACTTCTACACCTTTGTGAAGAGTGAGAATCTTTTGCACTATAAAACTTTGGACAAGAATAGCATTGTTATCTTCTTGTGGGTTCCTGGAGGGACTAGGATTTGGTGTCTTTTCTAGTGGCCTGAGTGTTTGATTCGCTAATTCAATTGTGATGCATCTTTGGCCCACCCAAGCCTGAAGAAGTCCACTTCTTAAGTTGAGGTTGACTGCATGATCATAGATCCAGTCTTGGCCCAAGACAAGAGGTGCGGTAAGATCCTTGTCTTCACACATACTTTGACTACCATTAGAACCTCTTGAATGTAGAGGGGAAGTTCCACCTCACCCATGCAAGGGGTTTCCACACCTCCCAATCCTATGAGATATGCCTCTATAGGATTGACCTTCAATTGCAATTCTTGGCAGTACAAAAGTCGGACTGCATTAGTGGCTGCTCGTGAGTCAATTAAAGCCCTTACGATCCTTGCACTCTCTCCTTGTCCTACCTCTAGGGTCACAAAGTTCATCGATCAACTATCCTATGGGAATGTTCACCTGATGCTTTGCACATGGCCATGTGATAATTTAGAGCTTCTTGAGTGTCAAACATAGGTTGATCTCTACCTTGTCTTCGCAATTTCATTCATCGGATGCGTTCTAAAGCTTCTACCTGTGCTTCTTCTCGAGTTCATTTTTCTTCTTCCTTGCATTTCTTAACAATGTTGAGTCGATTCAACATCTCCTCCATCAGGGGTTCTTGATATAACTTGACTCTGCATCCACTGATGTAACTTGGTAGGATGTCGCCTTCTAGAATGGCTAGCTAGATTGCTCCACTTGTTGAAATCCTATTGATAATCATTGGTCCATAGCCTCTCTTCTCGAATTTCACTGCATGTTGCTTCAAAGTGTAGACTAGGACTAGATCTCTTGCTTTCAAGCCCCTATCCTTCACATGTGCATCAAAATATGCCTTTTTTCTTTTCTTGGCTGCATAAATTCCTCCTACTGCTCTCAATCTTGTTTCACCTAATCGTTCAAGATCAAAGATTCTAGAGGAGAGCTCATGGCATGTCCAGTCATGCTCTTGTGCTACTTTCAATGTAGGTATCAAGAATTCCAATGGAAGCACTGCATTTTGGCCAAACACCATCTGAAAGGGTGTGGCTTGGAGTACCGTTTTATAGGCAACTCTGTATGCCCAAACAACATGGTGTAGTTGTTTGTCCCAATCAAAGCATTTATTATTAACCAATTTTGTCAATACATTGCATAGAATTTTATTGGTGCTCTCAGCTTGCCCGTTAGCTTGTGGATGATAGGGGGCAGAATTCTTATTTATCACCAAGAATTCTTGGAGAAGATTTTCTATGACTTCATTCAAGAAGTGTGTGCGTCTATCACTTACTAGCTCTATTGGTAACCCATATCTGGTGAACATGTTCTCAAATAAAAACTTAGCAGTCGTCTGAGCATCATTCTTTGTCATAGCTTTTACCTCTACCCATTTGGTTAGATACTCTGTGGCGACAATGATGTATTTGAGCATGTGAACCCTTGGTTGAGGGAGTAATAGGACCAACAAAGTTTATTCCCTATTTAGAGAATGCACGTCCACCCATCATAGGTTTCAATGGCATGTCATCTTTCCGTATAGGATACTAAGTTCGTTGATGAACATCACACCTCTTCACATAGGTATGTGCATCCATGTGAAGAGTTGGCCACCAAAGACCTGCAAATAGTATTGCCTTCATCACCCGATCTGGTCCAAAATGTCCTCCTGCTACACCTTGGTGAGTAGTTTCCAAGATCTTAAGATATTCACTCTCATGGACACATAGTCACAGATATCCGTCTTTTCTATGCTTGTATAGATTATCACCAATGAGTGTGTAATCTAGCACTTCTTGTTCTAAACTTCTTTGCCTAGCCAAGGTCATATCTTGAGGGAATGTTTTTGTCCTCAAGAAGGCTACTAACGGTTCGCTCCAATCTAGCACTAAAGACACTCGATAAAGAGTGGCATGTTCCACTCGTGGTTTAGTATGGCAAATTGGGCATTCCTTGCACATCTTATGGACATCTGCTTCCATAGTTGGCGAGTGCACTCTGAGTCTCCTTAGTGTCTGTAAAGTTCTTTGCCTCGAGTAGTGTTTCTCTAATGCACCAACATGTGCTAATTGCAACCACTTGGTGTACTCTTCCTCTTCCACAAAAGAAGATAATATTCCTTGATCTATATACTTGTACATACTCCCTGCCATGATATGGTACTTCTGAGCTTTTACTACCTCCTTATCTTGAGTGTTTATTACTGGATGTTTAGGCCCATATGTCAATATTGGAACTAATGTCTTGGCCCAATGTGGTACCACTTCCAGATTAAACAAGTAAACATCAGGAAGATCATCTGATACTCCTTGTGGGGCCTCTCTGGATATGAGCCTTGAGAGCTCTCAAGTGAGTCTTACCTTTCCTCACCACAACCTCAAATTCATATTCCATTAGTAAGAGGAACCATCTTACTAGTCTACCTATATTGCATGGCATGTTTACCAAGTACAGTAGAGCTTGATGATCAGTAAAAAAAAAATCAAACTTATTTGCAAGCAAATAGTGTCTAAACCTTTTTACCGCATACACCATGCCTAATCATTCTCTTTCGGTTGTGGTATAGTTTCGTTCAGCCGCATTCAACTGTCTACTAGCATAGACTATTAGAAGATCCATATTACCTTCACTAGTTGGTTGTGCAAGTACACATCCAATAGTATAATTGGATGCATCCACATGGACATGGAATGGCTTGTTCCAATATTGTGTAGTCAAAATTGGTGTTGAACACAATCTTCTTTTGAGCTTGTTAAAGGAGTTGTCACATTCTTTAGTCCACTCAAAGTTAGTCAAGAGGGAGTCCAAAGGCTTTGCAATGATCGCATACATATGAATGAATCGACGATAATAGCCACAATGCCCCATAAAGGCCTGTACTTCCTTAACATTCTTTGGCCTAGGTAGCTCTATAATAGCTCTAACTTCCTCCTTCTCCATGAATATGCCATTCTTTGACACTATGTCTCCTAGAATATTGCCTTGCCCGACCATGAAAACACATTTTTTTGGGTTCAAGCAGACTTGATATTCTCTACATTTGTGAAAGATAGCTTTCAGCTCAAGGATATGGGTTTTTCTAATGTTGGAATGAGCACACACATCATCAACATAGACTTCCAAATTCTTCCTCAAGAATTCTTTAAATACACGACACATCAGCCTCTGAAAGGTAGCTGACGCATTGGTAAGACCAAATGGCATTACTCTAAAGGCGAATATGCCCCACTCAGAAGAAAAAGCTATCTTATGCTGATCTTTTGGAGCTATGGCTACTTGATTGTAGCCAAAGAAGCCATCAAGGATGTTGTAGGCTTCCTTACCTGCCACTCTTTCTAATAGGTGCTCGGTGATTGGTGGCTACATTAACCTTCTTCAAGTTAATGCATACACATAGTTTGCCATTCTTTTTGGGCACCACTACAATGGGAGACACCCATTCGGTGTGCTCAATGTCATAGATAAATCCAGCTTCAACCAAGCAATCTATCTCTTCTTTGATCTTGGCAACATAATTATCGTTATATGTGTATGTCTTTTGTTTAGAGGGTTTGGCATCTGAGGTCATGGGGATAGTATGTGAGCATATGTCAGGGTCTACACCCTTCAAGTCCTTGTAACTCCATGTGAATACATCTCTTTATTCTCTTAGCAAGGCAACCAACTCTTGCTCTTCATCCCTAGTCATGTCATGTCCTATGTACGTGCATCGCTCTTCACCTTCCTCTATGGTCCCTATGGTTTTCTTTGTAGTTTCTTTGTTATCATAGGCCTCTCTGATGACTGCTTCAAGTTTAGGCATCCTTATCATGACTCTCCTATCTTCAACTTCATACTTCTTGAAATTTTCAGGGACCTCAAATAAAGATTCTTCTTCCTCTGGTGTGACTTCTCTCTTCTTCCTCTTCTTGCCTTCATTCTTGGTGGTCACTTGTGTGGTTAACCTCACATGATTTGTAAGTTCTTCATGTCTCTGAGGGTGAACTTTTACTTCATAGATATATTCTTCATGTGATGCAAAAGGTGGGTCCATGATAATTGCCTCTAGATTAGAGTCACTCGCATCCTCGAAAGCATGAGTGCTAGGTTCACATTCTTCTATAACCGAATCACACATTATTGGCTCTATGGTGAAGACTGAAATGTCATAGCCCTCCTCGTCACAATGGAGTGTCCATTGTTCTTCATTGATGGCTACATCCATAGTTGCTAAAATCTTTGCCCAACCATGAGGTTCAAATTCTTCATCTGGAAATACGACAGGTGTATAGGCTGGGTCTCGTATTGATCTATGCATTTCCTTCACACCTACCTCTCTTGCTTTTTCTCTCTTCTCTTCTTCTACTGCTACTTTGCACATCCATAAGTGGGTGTCCTCCTGCATCCATGAGGATCTTGATCCCATGGAATGCACGGATTCTGTATCATTCTTAGCTCTATGGATGGGATTCCATTGAATAGGGGGTACATCTCTATGGGAGTAATCCTTGAGATTGACTTTGGTTGTAACACCTAAGTGTTGCAAATACAAGGAATTGGTTCCCCAATCTTGTACCAACTTGCAAGTGCCTCAGGAATGGTCTTCCCAGAATCATCTCATAGGCTTGATTTTTGCTAAAGTCACAGATAGCAAAAGTATGCTCAAACTCTATACCACAAGTAGTGAGAGTTATCCCTTCTACTAGTCTGTTGAAGCTCAAGGTCAAGGACAAAGCATGGAAGCGCATCAAGGAAGTGGACACACAAGAAGAAGGAGCAAGTAGGGAGCTCCAAGAATCACATGTCAAATTTTCAACAGAAATCCTTATAAAAATAGTGATTTTCATCACTATAAACCATTATAAATACCTTTGCAACTCCATTTTGTTCAAGTTGAGGAGTCCTTGAGCTTGAGGAGTATTAGAACTATCTTCCTACCAATTTTCATAATTTTTAGACTCCGTTTGAGCCCCCAAATAAGCCCTGGATCCTATTTTTGAACTAGACCAGACACTAGGTCTGGACAGGGCCAAAACCACTCAAAAAACTATAAAAAGGGCTGGAGAGCTCATTTTTGAGGTAAGCTTGTTGTAGATTTCAGCTTTGTAAGAGAGCTCTTGTGTAATCGAAGATCTTCCATTGTTCCACTCTTTGCTCTTACCTTGTGCACATGTGTGTGTATGTGTCTGCATGCTAGTGTGCTTTCACTCACGCACTTGTGCCATCACTTGCTCATATTCTTCATACTAGTCCTAGTTTATTGACCTCCAAAATATAGCAAGAAGTAGGTGGAACCCCCTAGGAACAAGTTGACCTTCTCACAAACTTCATCACAAAAAACCAATTATGCTTGCAGAGCTTACTATTATCTAATGGATTAGAATTTTCTACAATTGTTTTAACCACATATACTAGACACCAAGAGCTTTCCACTGAGCCAAAGAACACTCAATTTGGATAAATACACAAGGAGATATGACCTCTGCAAGTTGGAGGTTTAATGGAGACCTTCAGCAGGGGTGAATCCCGAGAACACACACTACTTGCAGAGAGTACTGCTCTCAGCTCACAAATCCAATCATTATGAAAGTGTAGAGTATGAAAGTAGACAGTAAGAGCTTTCAAATGAGATATCAAACATGTAGTTTGGATATATAATGAGGGAGATACAAGCTCTGCAATCTCTGCATACAAAACTACAGCAGCGTAGAGATACACATATGAGTCTCTTGGACTTCCCACAAGATCACGAATTTTCTCCTCTTTTTATAGCATGGGGAACTAATCTAAAAGCTTCCTAATACATCTAAATTCGTGATAGACACTTGGGTAGAGATATTACATGACTCAAGTGCTCAAATAAGCAAAGTATTGATGGACTTTGAGAACTAGCCACATCGACCTTCCACTAGGACACCACTGCAGCTCCCTTGTGACTCACTAATTTGACTCATCATGTTCTAGAACTGATGTGGTATTTTTGCTATCTTTTATGAATAATATGAGCCTTCTTGAAGTATTTGAAGAATTCCCAAAGGTATTTACATAATTTGAAACTTGTACCCTACATAAAACAAATGTTCGCAACATTCTCCCCCTCAAGTTTCAAAGGGTATTTCCTTCATGCCAAGAATATAGTTGAATCTTTGAAGCTTTGGTCCATCCAAGGATTTGGTGAAGATATCTGCAACTTGATCCTTTGTTCCCACAAAAGAAACTTGTACTTCATTGTTTATGGCCTTCTCTCGAACATAATGATAATGAACCTCTATATGCTTTGTTGTAGCATGAAAAATAGGATTTGAGGTCATATGAATGCTGCTCAAGTTATCCCCATATATCAGTGGTACATCAACCTGCACATTCAAGTCATGAAACAACTTTTCAAACCACATAACCTCAGTAGTAGCCAATGCTAAACCTCTATACTCAGCCTCTGTAGAAGATAAAGCAACTATAGGCTGTTTCTTTGAACTCCATGTTAATGTCTTGTTTCCTACTATTACCACATATCCACTTGTGGATCTTCTGTCATCTTTGCTTCCAGCCCAATCTGCATCACTAAAGACTTTAAGAGTTAGATCAGCATCATGACTATAAAATAATCCTTCGTTCATGGTACCTTTCAAATATCTAAGCACTCTTTTCGCTGCATGCATATGAGGTACTCTAGATTCATGCATAAACTGTGACAATACTCCCACTGCATAGCATATATCAGGTCTAGTTTTTGTTGCATAAATCAAAGATCCTACCATGGATCTATACACATTCATATCATGCAACTCGTCACCTTCCTTTGCACTCAACTTTACATTACATTCCATTGGTGTAGAAACAAATTTACATTCCTGCATACCAAACCTTTTCAACATATCACATATATACTTTCTCTGTATCAACCACATACCTTCATCGCCATACACAATTTCAATCCCAAGAAAGTATCTAAGCAAACCAAGATCTGAAATTTTAAATTCTTTCCCAAATTACCTTTTATCTCATCAATTGCTTTTGCATCATTCCCTGTAATCAACAAGTCATCCACATAAATGCACTCATAGACACACATGCCATCTACATGTTTTACATAAAGTGAAGGATCAGCATGACTCGCTGTGTATCCTTGCAGCATAAGATACTTTACCAACCTTGCATTCCATGCCCTTGGTGCCTGCTTAAGACCATACAATGCCTTCTTTAACCTGCATACATGATTAGGACATTTTGCATCCACATAACCATCTGGTTGTGACATATACACTTCTTCATTTAACTCACGATTAAAAAAGGCATTCTTTATATCGAGTTGATATATATTCCACCTTTTACTTGCAGCTAAAGCCAACAAAGTTCTCACCGTTGCCATGTTTGCTACTGGACTAAATGTCTCCTCATAGTCCAATCCTTGAGTTTGATTATATCATTTTGCTACAAGTCTAGCCTTATATCTTGACACACTACCATCACTATTTCTTTTAATCTTAAAAACCCACTTGCAACCAATTACCTTTTGCTTTGGTGTCTTTGGAGCTAAATTCCAAGTCTTGTTATCCTGTAGTGCTTCCATTTCTTCGCTCATTGCTTTCTCCCACTTTTCATCTCCTTTTGCCTCATCATAACATGTGGGTTCATTTTCCTGCTCAACTTTTGTCATAAAAGCATAATGAGTATTCATGAAAGATTCATACGTATACCTTTGAGGTTGCGTACTCACTCTTGAAGTTCTTCTTACCTCCAACGTAGATGCTATTCCTTTCTTATTAGGAACCTTTGATGATTCTCCATAGTCACATACATCACTAATTTCCTCTCCTTCATCATTAACTTCAACAAGTTTGAGTTTACCTTTACTTTTAACACTAGGAGGTGAATCTTGCCTTAATCTTCCATTGAAAGGTAGCTCTCTTTCTTCATCCAAACCGCTTTTTTCATCACTTAAACTTCTTGTGGGCTGAGGTAAGCACTCATCTCCTTCACCTGTATCTTCTTCATCTCCATTTATGACCTGCAAACTTTTCTTATCTACATACCATGAAAGTGATTCATCAAAGTTTACATCTCTTGACACAACAACCTTATTGGTATGAGGATTATAGCATCTATATCCTCTTTGAGTATTTGCATAACCAATAAATATACATTTTTCTGATTTTGCATCAAGTTTAGATCTCACCTCACCAGGTACATGTACATAACATACACAACCAAATACTTTCAAATGACTTACACTTGTTTTCCTTCCATGCCATACCTCATATGGTGTCAAATGATGAACTCCAGTAGTCGGAACTCTATTCATAATGTAAACACTTGTGCTAACAGCTTCAACCCAAAAATAATTAGGCAAACACATATCGTTAAGCATGCTTCTAGATGCTTCTGCTATGATTCTGTTTCTTCTTTCTGCAACTCCATTTTGTTGTGGAGTATACCTGCATGTAACTTCTCTTTTGATACCTTCATCATACAAAAAATCAGTAAAAGCTTGAGAGAAATACTCTCCCCCTCCATCAGATCTTAGCTTCTTAACATATCTTCCTGTTTGCTTCTCGACAAATGATTTAAAATTTTTGAAACAATTAAAGACTTCACTCTTATGTTTAATGAAATACACAAATGTCATTCTACTATAATCATCAATGAATGATACATAGTACTTATTACCAGCCAAGGATGCCTCTTTAGTAGGTCCCCACACATCTGTGTGTATGAGATCTAGGAAACCATCACTTACATAGCTTGAATGCTTGAAAGGTTGTCTACTCTGCTTACCCATTTGACATGCTTCACAAAGATGCACCATATGTTGCTTAGTAAGATCAGGTAATCCTTCAACAATCCTCTTCTTTGATAGATCCTTTAACCTGTGTACATTCATGTGTCCAATCCTTTTGTGCCACAGATCAAGTTCTGCTATCCTATGCATACCATAAGAGAAATAGTTTGTATGATTAGGGTTTACCTTGAATGTAAACAATCTACCTTGTTTTTTACCTTTGGCAATCAACCTCCTTTGCTTTGGATCCTCAATGAAGCAACCTGGATGATTAAATCTCACTTGTAGACCTTTTTCTACCATTTGACCAACCGACATCAAATTCTTAGTGATCGTTGGCACATAAAGTACATCCTTCAAGCAATTTGTCTTGCTCTTATCCTGCATAACAACATCTCCAACCTGCATAATCTTATGTGTTGTATCATCTCCTGTTTCAACATGACCTTTACATGATGGATTATGCATATTTGAAAACCATGAAGCATCATGAGACATGTGATTAGAACAGCCACTATCTACATACCATACATCGCTATTGCAATTCATTTTAGTTTCTACATTCATCATAAGAAGAGAATCATAATCATCACTTTTACCTTCAACTGCATAAGTTCCTTGTTGTTTACCTCTTCTTGAATAGCCTCCTCTTCGAATACCACCTTGATTATTTTCATTTTTGATAACAATCTTTGGCATAGTGTCCATACCTTCCACATATATAGCAATTGTTCTTATCTTCACTCCTTTGTCTTTGATTGTAGTTGTAGTAGCCTCTCGTACCTCTAGCACTTGATCTTCCTCTTCCTCTTGTGTTGAAGAAGCCACTTGAAGTCCCTTGATCATTGCTCCTTCTTCCTTGACCTCTATTTGAACCTCTTCTACCTCTGTTTCCACTTCTTGATGATCCTACATAAAGAGCTTGTCCTTGAGATCCTTTTTGATTTGAAGTAGAACCATTTAGATTCATCTCCTCCGTGACCATGAGGGCAATAAGTTGATCAAAATCTGGTAATTCTCCTCTGACATAAACTGAAGTAATGAAGGGTTTCCATCTCTCATCATCTTTGAGTCCGTTGAGAGTATGTGCAACCAAGTCGTCGTCCTCCACATGAGCTTGAATTGATCCTAGTTGATCTGCTATCTCTTTAACTTTCAATATGTAATCATTGACCGATGTCCTTGTATCTTTCTTTATGTTATTCAACTCATTTTTGAGTTGAATCTTCCTTGCTCTTGTACCTGTAGCATACAACCTTTCCAATGCAAGCCAAACATCTCTACTTGTGTCTAGATCTTGTATGTGTCCTACCATTGAATCTTGAATATTTTGTGATAAAATGAATATAACCCTTTTGTCTCTCTCATTCCAAAGCCTAAATTCCCTCAATTGATGCTGATTTGGGTCCTCTGGTAATGTGGGTTTGATATCTGTGCCATCAATCAAACCATACAAGCCTCTACCTTGCAAGTATGTTGTGATTCTAAACTTCCATGCTTGATAATGGTCTTATCAAGCTTCTCTATTTGTGCATGTTGGTCTCCCATAATACAAATGCTAAGCTTCCTCCTTTAAGCCTTCTTTCCAATGTGTGTGATGAGAAGAAATATAATATTTACCTTGTAAATGAGGTATGTGCACCTTTCTTTGCTTGGATGTTGCTTGAGATGCCTCCTTGCGATCTTCTTCTACCTTTGTGTAGTATTGATGATGAATTGCTTCTTTGATAGCTTCAAATTCTTCATCAAGGTATGATAACCTTATCCAAGCCTCCAAGTACTTGCTCTGATACCAATGGTGGAGTTTATTGACCTCCAAAATATAGCAAGAAGTAGGTGGAACCCCCTAGGAACAAGTTGACCTTCTCACAAACTTCATCACAGAAAACCAGTCATGCTTGCAAAGCTTACTTTTCTCTAATGGATTAAAATTTTCTAGAACTGTTTTAACCACATATACTAGACACCAAGAGCTTTCCAATGAGCCAAAGAACACTCAATTTGGATGAATACTCAAGGAGATATGACCTCTGCACGTTGGAGGTTTAATGGAGACCTTCAGCAGGGGTGAAACCCGAGAACACGCACTACTTGCAGAGAGTACTGCTCTCAGCTCACAAATCCAATCATTATGAAAGTTTACAGTATGAAAGTAGACAGTAAGAGCTTTCAAATGAGATATCAAACATGTAGTTTGGATATATAATGAGGGAGATACAAACTCTACAATATCTGCATACAAAACTACAGCAGCGTAGAGATACACATATGAGTCTCTTGGACTTCCAACAAGATCACGACTTTTCTCCTCTTTTTATAGCATGGGGAACTAATCTAAAACCTTCCTAATACATATAAATTCGTGATAGACACTTGGGTGGAGATATTACATGACTCAAGTGCTCGAATAAGCAAAGTATTAATGGACTTTGAGAACTAGCCACATCGACCTTCCACTAGGACACCACTGCAGCTCCCTTGTGACTCACTAATTTGACTCATCATGTTCTAGAACTCACGTGATATTTTTGCTATCTTTTATGAATAATATGAGCCTTCTTGAAGTATTTGAAGAATTCCCAAAGGTATTTACATAATTTTGAAACTTGTATCCTACATAAAATAAATGTTCGCAATAGTCCTCACGTCTCCACGGATTGACATTTATGAGGTGAACCTCCTCACGTTGGTACTCACCATTGTGCTAGAGTGACACCAAATTTGGCGCCGTTGCCGGGGAGAGATCTTGGGGGACAAGCATGTGACGGTAAGACGTAGAGTAGCGACATTGGAAGGTAAAGAAATCACCATTTTCAGTTTATTTTGTGAGTTTTTCTTCATCTCCATCTTCATCATCACCACCATCTTCCCCACCTTCATCTTCTCATATTTTCTTCACTTTTGGCTGTACATTCATCTCGTTTTTCACCTTTGGCTGCGAGCAAGAAGCATAGAATGCATCAGAACTAAAACGCTGGAGAAATCGCCTTGAAATCCACATAAAACATACAAAAATTGAGTGAACAACCCCGGACATGACACGACCTGCGCCAAGTATCGTGAATGCAATATCGCGGGTTTGAAGAGAGATTTTGCATCTACAGACACATAGGAGTGACAAGGAGGACACAAGGTACTCATATTTGCAAAATTTTTTGAATTTGGACTCCAAAAAATCCAAGTATCGTGTTCTCCACGGTTGAAGTATCGCGATATCTGGATATCGTGAAACTCTTGTGGTCGAGTATCGCGATACTTGCAGTGGTCACATATCGTGTATCGTGTATCACTGAGAAACATTCATGATACTAGACAGATATCGTGTATCGTATATCGTGAACTTTTGATTGCGATACCTATCGTGTATCGTGTATCATGGAGTTAACTTTTGCGATACCTGGTAGATATCGAGTATCGTCAAAAAAATTCTCGCGATATTGGTCACATATCGAGTATCGTAGAACATCTGAAAACGATACTTGACGAATATCGAATATCGTGGGAATTCCAAGTATCGTGTATCGTGATTTTTTTCGCGATACCCACCCAATATCGTGTATCGTGACCTGCAGTGTCAAGTATTGTGAGTCTAACTCTCGCCTGATATCGAGTATCGTGATCTGTCTAGTTGGTCGAGTATCATGTATCGTGTGGCCTAAGTATCGAGTATTGTGGAGTCAAGTATCGCGATATTTAGCAAGTGTCCAGTATCGTGATCTTTCGCGACATTCATCACATATCGAGTATCGTGACTTTTCCAGTGTGTCAAGTATCGAGTATCGTGGGTTTTCTCTTGGGTCAAATATCGTGTGTCGTGGAATTCCAAGTATCGTGTATCGTCATCTTCCAAGTATCGCGATGCTTACTAAGTGTCGTGTATCGCCTGTTTTTGAAGCACTTCCTGAGAGGTCCTGTTTCCCTATTTTAACCCCCAGAACCCTGAACTGGCATAACTTTCTCATACGAAATCCGTTTGCGGTGATTTTGGTTTTGTTGGAAAGCTCGTGGGGAGTACTAACAAAACTTCCACTGGTTACAGTAAAAATAATACATGAATTATTAGATAGGGTATTTTGAAGTTGACCCTTAGGGAAACTAGAAAACCAAGGAGTTCCAAAGGATTTTGAGCAATATAAGAGAACTTTGGGACTAGAAGCCAAGGCTTATGAACCTGAGATCTGGCAGAAACTTAGGCAAGGATAGACAAAGCATTAGATCATGTGAGGATAGTGTCAACCATACAGCCAAGTCTTGGGCTCAATAGCTTAGTGGTTATCCTTACACACTAAGTTCAGAAACCAATGACTCGGAAATGTCTTTTAGCATGGAAAGACCCGCACGTAGCTCAGGCACTGCCTATTTACAGACACCAGAAGGTCCCTATAAGACCCAATTGGAGTATATCAGGACCAACCAATTAGGTGCTTGCATCTATGAGGATGGGCTAAGACGATCAGTGGTTCAACTCAAAAACCTTGACCAACCCTTTGGACTTGAACACCTAGTGGTCAAGTTCGAAGAGGGTGCATACATTGATAAGGAAGGAACCATGTATGTGGTTACCAACTTACCAGACAGGACAGATGAGTTTGGAAACATCATTCCTAAGAACAAGATAGGAGACCTAGAGCAAGGAGACCTAGGATGAGAACCCAAGACCCCTAGAGGTAAGTCAGTTTTGACCAGAGTGATCACTCCAGAATGGGTTTCCCAAGACAACAAAAGCATAGAGCTATTCTTGAATAGAGAAATGGAGGAAGCCTTTTGGAGATTTAGGCCAGATCAACCAAGCCCTATAGTCACAATCTATGAGTTCAAGGATCCAGAGACACCGGGGAAAGTTGTCTATCTAGATCATACATCTGAGAAAATGTTATTGGTAACAGAGCAGGATAGGCATGCATACACTTGGCAGGGTGAATCAATTTTCCCTCCACCAAGATCTAATGTTTCCCAGGGCCTCCAAGGAGTTGGATCATCCAAGGCTCATGAAACCCAGAGGGAAAGAACTAGAGAGAGACCTGAGGTAAGCTTTGCAAACACTGTGGGTAGAGACAGATCAGGATATGGAATGGAAAGACCTGAAAGGGAGAGACATAGAGTTCATAGGCATCAAAGAGATGATCATGATTTCCCATTGCCTAGACCACGAGAGCACTCAAGAACCCTTAGACCCTCTCAAGTGGTTAAGACAATGAAGAACTATTTTGATGGGTCAGGAGATCATTATGATCATGTGGCCGAGTTCAAGCAAGTGTTAAGAGCTAAACAGGTCGAGGACTTGTTCACTCAGTTCGAGGCATTTGGTTTGACTCTTAAAGGTACTACCTTAGCTTGGTTTCAACCCCTGAATAGCCGCAACTATTCAGACACAGGCCAACTGCTAGAAGAATTCATTGTAGAGTTTTCCAAGAGTGGTATCAGGCATAACACATCATCCTTGATCCATAGCTTTAAGCAGACACCCCAAGAAACAGTGCGACTTGCAGGAAGAAGGTTTAGACAATACTTGGAAAGATGCCTTGTACCAGAATTGCCCACACCAGCCAAACAAGTGGCCCTGTTTTTAGATGGCTTACTGAGCACAAAATTGAGATCATATGTGTACTTGAAAGAGCCTAGATCCATAGAAGAGTGTGTACGAATCTGCATAGACATAGAAGACAACTTGGGTGAGGAGCTAGAATTGTCCAAACTCTATAAGGACTCTGGCAGTTCTACTAGTCATACCTCTAGAACCTCCATTGAGATAGATGAAATAGTTGAGCAAGTGGCCAAGAAGCTAGGATTTCAAAATAGACAAATGCCAAGGGTCACCCCATTGAAGCGATGCTATACATGTGGAGAAGACCACATGGCTAATGTTTGCCCGATGATGGCTCAACCCCAAGGGAATCCTAATGCTCTTTATTGCACCATTGAGAGAAAATACACCAATCATACGGCTCAAGAATGTCCATACAATAGGCAGGCTGTTAGACAAAATTATCAACAACCTTACCAGTAGGGTAGGTATCAAAACCAGTACCAACAGCCATGTTATAGGCCACAACAAAAATATCAACCTCAGTACCAGCAGCAATATCAGACACCAAATAGGCCACAGCCAGTCCTGGGAAACCAACCACCAGCTCCTGCCAATGTGATCCCAGTTAAGTATACGATGGCGAAGGAGAACCCTAATAGAGCATTGGTACTAGTAACCCCATTGATACCAGAAAATGGCTCTCATGCTCATAGTTCAGACTACTTCCATGAAGATAGTTCACAAGCTTATTACATAGAGTCACCTGAGCAAAGTTAGACTTCTCCATATCAATATGAGACACCACCGATGGAGCAAAATTGGGATTCAGAATACTCCAATGTTATGTACATAAATCCAAACCCCAGGCCCCAAGCGAGACAAGTGAGACCACAAGCCCCTAGAGGACCCTGCTTTAGATGTCAAGGCGACCATTTCATTTGTGAATGTCCCCACCAACCAACTCTGGGACAAGGACAAAACATCACCATACAAGGCTTTTGTCCTGAATGTGGCAAGGAACATCTCCCGAGAGAGTGTTCCAGAAACCTCTCTAGTGTACCCAAGGTTACACCCATCAATGTGGTAGGCTTAGTGGCAGATTCAGGTTCAAGTAGCAGTAGTGTGGCTCCTGTATAGGCAGTTACTAGGGCACAGGCTGCACAACAAGCAAAACCATCTGAGCAATCAGAGTCAAGTGAGTTAGGAGAGCCTAGTAAGAGGAAACCAAGAACATGGAAGGATACCAGAGAGAAGGCTAATCGTAAGTGGAACAAAAAGATATCTGAACTACAAGAAAGCCTAAGGGATACCAAAACAAAAATAGAAGACATTGCATCTCAAAGCCCCTCTCATGCCGAACCTCCATCCACACCACCTCATTCCACCCCACCGCCCATTGTAAATAGACCGCAATCAGGGTCTGTTCTTGCAGATCCAACCCAGAAGGCTTGGACATGATGTTCAAGGCCTATCAGGCTCGACTTCAAGAAGGGCCAATAGCTGCGAACCTGGACAAGAGTTACCCTAGAGCAGACTTAGAGATTGAACGAACAAAAATGTGCATGAAAATGGTAGAAGTAGCTCAAGCTATGCTTGAGACTACTCAAAAGTTCAATCAAACAAACTCTATCAAACCGGATTTGCATTTCCAGGGCTTACTAGAAAGATTAGAGCAGTTGGTAAACAAGCCGCAGGTTTCTTTACCTCCACACGCTCAACCAATTATTGAAAGAGAAAGCTTACCACCAAGGAAAGCTTATGTTCCTAATTTTGTGGATGAGGGAACACCTCTTTCAATGCAACAGTACTCTCAAGAGTTCTTGTGGGAAATACAAGAGGAAAAATGGGCAAAGGAGAAGGGTAATCCCCCTCCTATTCCTGAAATTGATGATCTTCACGATCAATTTCCCCAAGATATTCCGTCTATCTATGGAGACCAAGCAGAGCAACAACAAGATAGAAGATTAGATTTTGAATCTAATTCTTTACAAGAGTTTCCTCATTTCACAGGCCCATGGGAATCTGAATCTCTTCAGATCAGAGCTCCCACAATATTGGTAAGAAATGAAGACTCAGTGGTTCCAAGAAACACTGATGTTGTGAAGAACACAAAGGTTCAGTGTCATCTCACTGTAGAAGAGCTGCTCAAAGCAAACTCTGAGCTATGGAATCATGTGAAGGATCAGGTTCCAGAACTTGATTCCAATATGCCAACAGTAGGCTCTAAGCAAAAAGTTCCATAAATACCTCTTGATAAAATAGGAGACATGAGCGAAGGTGAAGAAGGTAATACTTATCTTCCAATCACACATCAAGGTTACACAACCAAAGCAATCGTAGATTCAAGTGCTGGTGTTGCTATTGCGACCACTTCCTTGTGGAAGCGATGGGGCAAACCCACATTGAGACCAAATAGAATGAAGCTTCAAATGGCAGATGGTCATTTTGAAAGACCTCTAGGATTGCTCAAAGGGATAACTCTAACCACTTGTGGTGTAGAGTTTGAACACACGTTTGCTATATGTGACTTTGAAAAAAATAATGTCTACAAGATGATCCTAGGAAGACCCTTCCTACGACAATTGCAAATAGTACAGGATTGGGGAACCAACTCCTTGTACTTACAACACTTAGGGGTCACAACCAAGCTCAATTTGAAGGATTACACCTTCAGAGATGTACCACCCCTACAGTGGAATCCTATCCACAAAGTGAAAGAAGATTCTATCTCTGTGCATTCTAGAAGTTCACCTGATCCATCCTGGCTGCATGAAGATACTCACTTGTGGATGTGCAAGGTTGCAGAGGAAGAGGAGAAGCGCCTAAAAGCAAGGGAAGAAGGAACTCCCCCAGGAGATAGACGAATCAAAGACCCAGCCTATACACCGATGATATTTCCAGATGAGGAATTTGAGCCTCATGGTTGGGCAAAAATCTTAGCTACCATGGACATTGCAGTCAATGAAGAACAATGGACACCTCATTGTGATGAGGAGGGTTATGATATTTCAGTGTTCATGTGTCAGCCCTTGCTGGAAGAATGTGACCCTAGTGATGTCATAGAAGAAGAAGAGAATGATGATGATCTAGAGTCCATTGTGATGGATAGCTGCTTCGTCTCAAAGGAGCATGTTGGAAGCAGTCAGAGGCACAGTCAGAGGCATAGACGACGTGGAAGCATGTAAAGACGGAGCAGGGAGCCAGTCGGATCATTTTTTCAAGCAACTATGTTTTTATTACCTCTTCAAACATCCAACAGTGATTTTCATCACTCTTGTAACATATGTAATATAGACAAAATCCCATTTTCTAATTCATAACTCCATTTTGTGCAAGCCGAGGAGTCCTCGAGCTTGAGGAGCTTAGGTAGAATGCTCGTACCAATTTTCGTTATTTTTAGACATCGTTTACCCTTCCAAATAGCCTCTAGGACCTATTTTTTAACTAGGCCGGTCACTATATGTGAAACCGGTCAAAACTAGTCTAGAAACTATAAAAAGAGCTAGAGAGCTCATTTTTGAGGTTGGTTCATGTTGACTAGTGTGAGCTTAGAGCTAGTTTGAGCTTGTAAGAGTGTTCTTGAGTAATAGAGCTAATTTTCCACCTTCCATTGTGTCTTGCTTGTCTCTTCATTGTGTGTGTGTATGTGTGTGTGCATCTTTGTGCTTCTCACCTTCACTCACACATCATCTCTCATTCACGATCTTCATATCACTCCTACCTCTTCCGCGGATTGACATTAAGGAGGTGAAGCTTCTTAACGTGGTTCTCATCATTGTGCTAGAGCAACACCAAATTTGGCGCCGTTGCCGGGGATCGAGTCTAGGACGAATGTGTGATGGTAAGAGTATAGCAAGAAGTGGCGTTGGAAGGTAAAAATTTCAGTTTTTGTTGTTGTTTTTACTTAGTTTTTAGTGTTTTTCACCTCCCCCACACTCCATCTTCATCATCGCATCATCATCTTCATCTCCAAAAAAATCAGAAAATTCACCATATCCACCCATTCACCTCATTTCCCCTCATTTGTGCATGCGAGAGAGCGAGAGAGAACTTTTGTGCTTGTGTGTGCTTGTGTTTTCTTGAGTTTTCTTGCAGGTACAGAGCTCCAGTGCATCAGGAAAGCTTGGAAAAGGTAAAATTTTACTCTCTGTCAAAGATCTGCCGAGTGTGGCGGACCATCGCGATGGTCTGCAACCTTCGGAATTCTTGGTAGGCGACCACACCACGAGGTAGGCGACCCTTGCGCATCTACGAATCCACAGGCGCATCTCAAAAATTCCTACTTTGGTGGACCATCGTGATTGGCTCGGACCATCCCGATTGTGTCGCACCATCGCGATAGGCTCACGCCATCGCGACGGCTCGGCCGGACCATCGCAACGGTTCATTTTTTGGACCATCGCGACAGCCCAAAATCGGACCATCGCGATTGGCCCACGCCATCGCCACGACGGTGCCACGTGTCAAGATAGACCATCGCGACGGTTCATTTTTTGGACCATCGCGACAGCCCAAAATCGGACCATCGCAATTGGCTCACGCCATCGCACTTGTGACCATCGCGACGGTTCACTTCGGACCATCGCGATTGTCCACCTTTGACCGTTGACCCGCGCCATCGCGATTGTCCACCTTTGACCATTGACCCGCGCCATCGCGATTGTCCACCTGATCGGGCCATCGCGACGGTTCGACCTCACGCCATCGCGATCGCTCACTACTGGACCATCGCGACAATCCATTTTCACGCCATCACGATCGTTCACTTCGGGCCATCGCGACGGTCCACCTTTTCGCACCATCGCGACTGTCCAAATTCCACGCCATCGCGACGGTTCGCTTGGACCATCGCGACGGTCCCAGACCATCGCGATTATGCACCCCCATCGCAAATTTAGGGTTCCATTTTTTGACCAATTTTGGGGGTATTTTTGAGAAATTTTTGGACCATTAGACTCATAGGAGACCCCTTAGCTCATATTTGAAGGAAAACCTGATTGTCAGTTTTTACCCCCCAGGGCCTGAACGCTCATAACTTTTTCATCCGAAGTCCGTTTTTTGAGCTTAATAGCTCGTTAGAAAGCTCTTGACAAGCACTACGTGACCTCAACTGTTTTTTTTTCATAAAGAATACATCTATTTTAGATAAACTATTTGGAGGTTGACCTAGTTTGGGACTAGAGAGCCAAGGGGGCAAGTATTGAAATTTTGGGCAAAAGGGAAGGGACTTAAAAGGTGTATGTACTCAAGTACTTGATCATTCAATTGTGAATTGGTCTAATATTGAATTTTTCCAGGTCAAGCAAGGGCAGTCAAAGGCAAGCAAACAAGGCAGTGAAGACAGCAGAGCTTGGGAAGCGCGGCTTCTTGGGCATCAGAGCAACCAGGAAAGCTGACTCGAGGTTGGAAGATTACTTAACCCCCTTAGTCAATTCTTAGCTTAGGCTAAACGGTAGTGTTGTGGATTAACGACGATAGGAATGCCTCAAGTTCAAGATACTTAATTCTTTCAAGTTTAAGACTACAAGTAAAGGTGTGTGTGACGAAAACCTAAAGGAAAGAACATAAGTCTGACGGAACGAGAACTCAAAATTATAACGGAAAGTCGAATTCCTGACGCATATATTAAGACAAGAATCCAAAGAAAATTAAAAATAATCAAGAAAGTAATAACAAAGAACCATTGACGATCTAAGTGTGTAATTGAGTGTGCAAGGAAGAAAATTAATGAACCTTAGATCAGGGAGACACATAGGTAAGTCGGACCGACGAAGCCTTAGATCATCAGAGGCAAGTGTAAGAACTACTGCACGATCGTGGGCTCAGCAATTGAATAGTAATTACCCCTACGAGAGCTCAGATACTAGTGAATCAGAAATGGCATTTAGCACAGACAGACCAGAAGGAGGGTCTAATGTAGCATATTTAGAAAAACCTGAAGGACCCTATAGAACACAATTAGAGTTTCTCCGAACCAACCGATTAGGTGCTCGCATCTATGAGGATGGTTTGCGAAGGCAAGTGGTGCAAATGCACAACCCTGATCAACCCATTGGATTGGAAAGACTAGTGGTGAAATTTGAGAGAGACGCGTACATAGACAAAGAAGGAACCATGTACATTCTAAGTACGCAGCCAAACGATACTAATGAGTTTGGCACAATTCAATTAGAGACGGAAGCGAAATTTCAAGGAAAAGAACCATTAGAAGAACCTAGAACACCTAGAGGGAAATCCGTATTAACAAGAGTACTCATCCCAGAGTGGATCCCTCAAGATAACAAGAGCACCGAGTTGTTTGTAAATAAAGAGACAGATGAAGCCTTTTGGAGGTACAGAAAGGAACACCCTGGTGAGATAGGCATCATTACAATTTATGAATTCAAGGACCCAGATACACCTGGAAAGGTTGTATACCTGTATGAGACTTCAGAAAGAGTCTTTGTGGTGCCTGACCACGCTAAAAACACATACACATGGAGAGGTGAATTGGTATTCCCTCCATCTAGAACGAACATGAATACAAGTCAACAAGGGGCAGGAACATCCTCAGCCCATGGAAATCAAAGAGAAGGAAATAAAGAGAGACCGGAAGTAAGCTTTAACCACCCCATAGGGAGAGATAGAACGACCACGAACACTAATAGAGCGGATAGACAAAGAGATCATGGAATACCGGGCGGTAGAGATGATTTTCCTCTACCTAGGCCACGTGAACACGCAAGAGTATTGAGGCCCACTCAACTAGTAAAATCAATGAAAAATTACTTTGATGGGACAGGAGATCCCTATGACCATGTCGCAGAATTCAAGCAAGTACTAAGAGCAGAACAAGTCGAGGACATGTTCACGCAATACAATGCATTTGGACTAACGTTAAAGAATACCGCTTTAACTTGGTTCCAACCATTGCAACAAAGGCAATTTAGAGACATCCATCACTTTTTAGAGTCATTCATCACTGAATTCTCTAAAAGTGGGATTAGACATGACACGTCTTCGTTGATTCATAGCTTTAAACAAACCCCTCAGGAAACAGTTAGACTGGCAGGACGTAGATTCAGACAATATGTCGAACGATGTCCAATGCAAGAGCTACCCTCACAAGCCAAACAAGTATCACTGTTCCTAGATGGCTTGTTGAGCGCTAAACTACGCTCCTATGTGTACCTAAAGGAACCCAGAACGCTAGAGGAGTGTGTAAGAATATGTATAGACATCGAGGACAACCTAGGAGATGAATTAGAACTCTCAAAGGTCTACAAGGACTCAGATTGTTCTTCTCTAGCATCCACAAAATTGTCTAATTCGATAGAGGACCTAGCAGAAAAAGTGGCCCAAAAACTAGGAGTGTCTAGTAAACAGGTGCCCAAGCTACCAACTAACGTACGTTGTTACACTTGTGGTGGAAATCATTTGGCAAACGTGTGTCCCAATGCACCACAACCTCAAGCCAACCCTAGTGGCCAATATTGTACAATTGAGAGAAGATACACGAATCATACGGCTCAGGACTGCCCATACAACAAACAAACCGTGAGACAGAACTACCCGCAAACATACCAGCAGCCAGGTAGGTATCAAGGCCAATACAATGCTCAGCCTTATTACTATAGGCCTCCTCAGAACTACCCATACCAGGCTCAACAGAGACCTCAACCCGTCTTAGCTCAGCAGCCACCCCCACCAGCGAATGTCATCTCAGTCAAATACGCTGCTGCAGAAGAGAACCTAAGTAGGGCCTTAGTGCCTTCTTCACCCTTGATCATAGAAAGTGACCCGAACTCAAACAGTTTTGACTCTACTCATGTAACTAGTCCACCCGCTTATTACACGGAGTCACCAGAACACGTGGAGACATATCATTATGATAGTCCACCGATGGAACCTAGTTGGGAGCTAGACTATGCTAATGTGATGTACGCAAATCCAAACCCACGGCCCCAATTGAGACAACAGAGACCACAGGGCCCTAGAGGACCATGCTTTAGGTGCCAAGGAGATCACTTCATAAAGGATTGTCCACATCCCCCAATAGCAAGGCAATCACAGTACTATAACATACAAGGCTTTTGTGCCGACTGTGGCAAAGAGCACATAATCAAAGATTGTCCTAAGAACCCAGTTAACATTTCGAATGTGACACCGATCAACGTGATAGGTATTGTAAACAACGCAGATGGATCCAACCCTACATACGTGCCTATCCAAGCTATAACCAGAGCCCAGGCGCTCTTACAAAACCAACAACTTAATCAAGAGAAAGTAGCCGGAACTAGTGAAGTTGCAGAATCTAGCAGTAAAAAGACAAAATCTTGGAAAGATTCTAGAGAAAGAATCAAGAGGAAGTGGAGTAAAAAGATAACGGAATTGGAAGGGAGTTTGAAAGAGTCGAGAGCCAAAATACAAGAATTGACTTCACAAGAATTAAACCAAGAAAATCTAGCTCAGAAATCAGGATCAGTTTTAGCGGAACCCATACCAGAAGATCTAGACATGATGTTTCGTGCATATCAGGCTAGAATAAAAGAGGGACCTCAAGTAACTGAAATGAGTAAAAACTACCCTCGAGCTGATCTAGAAGTTGAGAGGACTAAACTTTGCATGAAGATGGTAGAGTTAGCACAGGCTTTGTTCGAAGCCTCTAGATATCTTAATTGGAATAACATGGCAAAACCGGAATTACACTTTCAAGGACTAATGGAGAGGCTAGAATATTTGATTGAAAGCAAAGAGAAAAAGGATCAGTCTAGGAACCCTATTGTCCCAGAGACACAGGAAAGGAATGTACCATCCCTGTCTCAAGTACCCAATACAGAAAGTCAAGACAATTTGTCTTCCATACATAGGTACTCACATGAATTTTTGAGGGAAATCCAAGAAGAGAAATGGAGAAAGGAACAAGGAACCCATCCTCCTATTCAAGAAATAGACGACTTGCAGGAACAATTTCCCCAAGACATCCCCTCTATATATGATGATGTAGAGGTGGAACAACTGAGTGAACCCACAGGATTTGAATCTAATTCTTTACAAGAATTACCTCAGTTCACAGGACCTTGGGAAGAAAAGTCTATTAGTATGAGAGCACCCACGATAATAGTGAGGAATGAAGAATCAGTGATCCCTAGGAACACGGAAGTGATCAAGAACACTAAAGTACAGTGTAATCTCACTCTGGAGGAATTGTTAAAGGTAAAACCAGAATTGTGGAAGCACGTACCCAAATCAATTCCCTGAGCTTGCTACCACACCCTCTCAGATAGGATCACATGAGAAGGTACCAGAGATACCCGTGGAAAAGATTGGAGATGTAAGTGAAGGAGAGGAAGGTAACACTTATCTTCCGATAACCCATCAGGGCTACACCACGAAAGCCATCTTAGATTCAGGAGCCGGCGTAGCCATAGCTACCACCGCTTTGTGGAAACGTTGGGGTAAGCCAGCACTGAGACCCACCAGGATGAAGCTACAAATGGCTGATGGACACATAGAAAAACCATTAGGCTTGCTAGAAGGTATATCTCTCACCACTTGTGGTGTAGAATTTGAGCATACCTTTGCCATTTGTGACTTTGCAAAAAACCATGCTTATGAGATGATATTGGGACGACCATTCATGCGTCAGTTGCACATTGTACAAGATTGGGGAACTAATTCTTTGTACTTGCAACATTTAGGAGTGACTACTAAAGTCAATCTTAAAGACTATTCACATAGAGATGTACCCCCAATACAATGGAACACCATCCATAAGACACCAGCAGAGACAGAATCCGTGCACTCATTAGAATCAGATCCTTCTTGGTTGCATGAGGATACCCATTTATGGATGTGTAAAGTAGCTAAACAAGAGGAAGAAAGATTAGAAGCCAGGACCTTAGGTGCAGAACAACATCCACGAACCCTTCAAGATCCAGCATATGCACCTGTAGTATTCCCAGACGAAGAGTTTGAACCCCATGGTTGGGCAGAAATCCTAGCAACCATGGACGTAGCCATCAATGAAGAACAATGGACACCCCACTGTGACGAGGATGGCTATGACCTTTCAGTTTTCACGATAGAGCCAATCATGTGCGATGCAATTTTAGAAGAGTGTGAACCGAACACTGATGCATTTGAGGATGCAAGCGACTTTGATTTAGAATCAATTATTATGGACTCTCCATTTGCATCAGAGGAAGAATATTTTTTCGAGGTAGAGACTCACACTCAGAGACACGAGGAAATTACGAACGAGGTAAGGTTAGCCACTCAAGTGACTACCAAGAGTGAAGGTAAGAAAAGAAAGAAGAAAGCAACCATGTCAGAAAAAGAAGAATCTTTGTTTGAAGTACCCGAGAATTTCAAAAAATATGAAATCGAAGATAGAAGAATCATGGTACGAATGCCCAATAGAAAGGCGAATGATGGACAAGTATATGATAACCGAGAGAAAACCAAGAAAGTAATAGTTGCCATAGAAGGAGAAGAAGAAAAATGCACATACATAGGGCATGATTTGACGACTGAAGAAGAAGAAAAGTTAGTTGCCCTATTGCGCGAATATAGAGATGTTTTTGTGTGGAGTTACAAAGATTTGAAAGGAGTAGATCCAGATATATGTTCTCATAGAATCCCTATGACTCCAGATGCAAAACCGACAAAACAGAAACCATACACGTATAATGATAACTATGCTGCGAAGATTAAAGAGGAGATAGATCGCTTGATAGAAGCAGGATTCATTTACGAAATTGAGCATACCGAATGGGCATCCCCCATTGTGGTTGTGCCCAAGAAGAATGGAAAATTGTGTGTGTGTATTAACCTTAAAAAAGTTAATGCCGCAACGATTAGAGACAGTTATCCTCTTCCTATCACGGAACACTTATTGGAAAGAGTTGCGGGCAAGGAAGTGTACAGCTTTCTTGATGGATTCTCAGGCTATAACCAAGTAGCCATCGCTCCAGAAGATCAACACAAGATGGCTTTTGCCACTGAATGGGGCATATTTGCATTTCGTGTAATGCCATTTGGATTAACAAATGCACCTGCTACTTTCCAGCGACTCATGTGTCATGTTTTTAAGGAATTCTTACGGAAGAGCTTGGAAGTTTATGTCGATGACTTATGTGCACATTCAAATGTAAGACAGACACATATCCCAGAGTTAAGACAAATTTTTGACAAATGTCGAGAATATCAGGTTTGTCTGAACCCAGAAAAATGCGTTTTCATGGTCAGACAAGGCAAAATTCTAGGACACATTGTGTCAAAAAATGGAATCTCTACGAATGAGGAAAAGGTGAAGGTAATTGCGGATCTACCCAGACCAACTAATGTGAAAGAGGTACAGGCATTTATGGGCCATTGCGGATATTATAGAAGATTCATACACATGTATGCAATCATAGCCAAGCCTTTGTACTCTCTTTTAACCAACTTTGAATGGACAGAAGAATGTGAAAATTCATTCAATGAACTTAAACGACGCTTGTGCTCACCACCTATATTGACAACCCCAGATTGGAGTAAGCCATTCCATGTACATGTGGATGCATCCAATTACGCCATAGGATGTGTGTTAGCACAACCCACGAATGAAGGTAACATAGATCTCCCCATAGCTTACACTAGCAGACAATTGAACGCAGCAGAAAGAAATTACACCACAACGGAACGAGAAGGATTAGGGATGATCTACGCGGTAAAGAAGTTTAGGCACTACTTGTTGGCCAACAAATTCAAGTTCTTTACAGATCATCAAGCCCTATTGTACCTAGTCAACAAACCCTGTAACACAGGACGACTAATACGCTGGTTTCTATTACTCATGGAGTATTATTTTGAAGTGGTAGTCAGGAAAGGAAAGACACATCTTAGGGCTGACCACCTTTCGAGATTAACCTCAGGAGAAGCTCCCCAAGGAGTAGCGGATGAATTACGAGATGCATACTTGTTTAACCTTGAGATAGCACCAGAATGGGCTAAGCCTATAGTCCCTATTCTGACATACGGACCCAAGAATCCTAGGATAAAGATCAAAGAAGGAGAGATTACCAAGTCTCAGAAATATCAAATAATGGCAGGAAGCATATATAAACAGGATAATCAAAAGATTCTTGCTTGTTGTGTAGATGAATCAGAACATGCGAATTGGTTGCAATTAGCACACATAGGTGCATTAAAGCAACATCATTCAAAACATCGAACATTACAGACACTGCATAGATTAGGAGTATATTGGCCTTTGATGGAAGCAGATGTCTACAAGTTGTGTAAAGAATGCCATGTTTGTTGTGAAAGACCACCAGTAGAGCATGCTACATTATATCACGTGTCTCTCACACCAGACTGGAGTGAACCTTTAGTGACATACTTGAGGACGAACACATTCCCTCAAGGCATGACCTTAGCTCGGCAACGCAGTCTAGAGCAGGAAGCTCAAGACTATTCACTTATTGGCGATAATTTATACAAAAGAGGACGAGATGGATATCTAAGACAATGCGTTCATGAGAGCGATTATCTGAGCATACTAGAGACTGCACACCAAGGTGTTGCAGGAGGTCATTTTGGACCCGATAGGATAGTCAAAGCCATTCTCTTTGCAGGATTATGGTGGCCCACTCTTCACATGGATGCACATACCTATGTAAAGAGATGTGATGTGTGCCAAAGAACTCAGTTTCCTACTCGCAGAGATGAAATGCCATTGAAACCCATGATGGGCGGTCGTGCATTTTCTAAGTGGGGTATAGACTTTGTAGGACCCATTAACCCCCTCTGCAAAAGGTACACATGCGGAATACATTATTGTTGCCATAGATTATCTAACCAAATGGGTAGAGGCAAAAGCCACAAAAAAGAATGATGCACACACAACTGCAAAATTCTTATTTGAAAATGTCTTTACAAGATATGGATTGCCTATAGAGTTAGTGAGCGATCGAGGCACTCACTTTCTAAACCAAGTCATTGAATATTTGTTACAGGATTTTATGGTGATTCACAAGAAATCTGCACCATATCATCCTCAGGCCAATGGTCAGGCTGAAAGCACTAACAAGATACTTTGTACCGTACTGACGAAACTCGTGAACAACAAACGTTCAGATTGGGACAAACAGTTACACCACGCTGTTTGGGCATATCGAGTGGCCTACAAGACCGTACTCAATGCAACTCCCTTTCAGATGGTTTTTGGTCAGAATGCAGTGCTTCCTTTGGACTTCTTGATACCGACCCTTAAGGTTGCACAAGAACATCAGTGGACCGGCCATGAATTATCAGCGAGAATAATGGACTTGGAACGATTAGGAGAAACCAAGCTGAAAGCAGCAGCAGGAATATACGCAGCGAAGAAGCGACAGAAAGCATATTTTGATGCACATGTGAAAGATAAAGGACTAAAAGAAGGAGATTTAGTTCTAGTGTATACGCTGAAACAACACGCACGGAAGTTAGAAAAGCGAGGTTATGGACCTATGATCATTAACAGACTTTCGACAAGTGGAGTAGTACAGTTAGCCACCTTAGAAGGCGATATAATGCCTAATTACATTAGTGGCTGTAGAGTCAGGTTATATCAAGAACCTCTTACTAAGGATATGCTTAGACGACTCACATTGGCAAAGAAGCGTAAGGAGGAAGAAAACAGAATACGAGCTGAAGCTCAGGCAGAAGCCATAGAACGCATTAAGCGCATGATGCTAAGAAGACAAGGACTAGGGAGAGAACATTATAACCATCTGGAAACATCACCCAGATATCCCATGGCCATGTGTCAAGTAAAGTCAACCACTCATCCTAGCATAGTGGACAGGAGACCATTCATTAGAGTTAGGCTAGAGCACGGCAACCCTTGCCAAGAGCTCAGGGCTTTAATTGACTCAGGTGCTGCGACTAGTGCGATTAGATGGTCCCACTATAAGGATTCAGGAATAGAAATGCGGCCAATTGACGCATACCTCATAGGGCTAGGAGGCATGGAAACCCCTTGCATGGGTGAGGTGGACCTTCCTATCCTCATTAAGGATATGACCATGACAGGGAAGCTACTAGTGTGCCATGATGACGACCTAATAGAACCCCTAATCCTTGGCCAAGATTGGCTATACGATCACTCAGTGGACTTAAATCTTAGACAAGGCTCTTTACAGATTGGAACCTTAGAGCAGAAGCGAGTGATACCGCTTGACTTCCCTAACGGCATTCCGATTGAGATTTGTAACCCTAGACCCCATGAAATACATGCGACGGAAGACCGGAAGATCTTTGATCAGCTTAGTCACGTTACGTCTACACCAACCCACTCGGGCTTGGCTATGGACAATTGTCAATCAGAAGGACGACAGGAGATCTTCCCTAGGACTTCCTGCAAACTAGAAGGGGCAGCTACCCAACCGCTAGGGCAGATGGACACAATCAGCGGTCAGGTGGGTTGCATCAGCGGCCAAATGAGCACGACACCCTGTGGTGCTCATCCTTCCAAACTTGTTGCGGACTGGCCTAGATTAAAGTTAAAGAACGAATCACTTCCTAATGGGCAGGTCACGCAAGTGTTGGATCTCCCTTCTTTTCCAAAGTAGAGCGTCCATCCGACCTCTCAACCTCAACCACAACAGAGTCAACCACGACGAAGGAACCCAGACCGACGGCAGTATCAGAAGACACAACAAGGAAAGCAGGTCTAGGCCACCCAAAGGAAGCGGCACCAGACAAATATGGGTGCCAAAAGGACAAAAAGCACCAAAGAACTCCAACCAAGCAAAGATCGACAAGAAAAAGGAAGGGCAGAAACAGAATCAGTATCCACCATCCCCTCGACCTTCTTCTACAGGTCCGAGCATTCGACAAATTTGGATCGCCAAGAAATACCTTACCCATAGACCCACACCCACGCAGATTTGGGTACCCAAACCATGTATCATAGCTCAACCCTTAAGCCATGTAATATGTACCCCTCACAAATCTTTCTATCCCTCAATACCACCACACCCGATACTACCTTTTGCCCCTCAGCAGAAACCCACCACCCACTCAAAGACTCTTAGGAAATGGATACCGAAGCGTGTCCAACCGTCTTCCCCTAACCCATCGTCTAACTACCCCCCGACTAACATCCAACCTTGTAATAAATCACTAACCTTTAAACCTTGTATAAATTCACCCACCACCATCACACATCACTCATAATCTCATCTCATCAAGAAATGTATGCATAATCTGAAACGTGTAGGTGTCTAGAGACCTGCACTAGTGCTGCAAGAAGCATTGCATCCATCACATCACAGCACTTGGCTACACGGGTTACACATCAGTTATGGAAAGGGATTGCGGTCTCACTTTAATGGGATCATAATTAATTTCCATGCTAATGTGTTAATCTTTTGTAGCAGATCTTTCTCGTTAGCGCATCAGTCATCATGCAAACCGACGAAGGACCATCAGAAGCAGGCCCCAGAGTAGCTGCTGTGCCCCTCAATGTTTTACGAGCAGAATCCCACCCGACTGCTCCACCGCCAGAATTCCAAGGATTTCCAGGGCCCATGCCGATCGATAACCCACCTATGGGCTACACAGAAAAGATACACCGTAACTCTCACTGGTTTCAGGGACTTGCAGGACCCTTAGCGGACGCGGATTTTATATTTGAATCTAATTTGACGTTTGATGACCGCACTTGGGGAAAATACCAATTCTTCTCCAGAGAGTTCGAAGGCTTACAGAACACCCACGACTTAACTCACGTTTGGGCCAGAGCCGGCTTCACGGAGTATTTCAGTGATCCTCTGCCCAAACCTGACTTTTATAGGTGTTATTATTTAATCACTACTTTGCTGGCCTTAGAGAATAAGGATATCCTAGGAACTTTTATTTTGCCTTCTTTAGTGGATGATCCACCTTACAAAAGGTTTTATCTTTCGAAGGATTTAATCAGAGCTGCCATCAAGATTCATGGAACCCACACGCCCACAGATCGAGAAAGATTAGTTCTAGACCCTATGAAACGTGGGGATGTCACTAAGTGGGAGGAGATCTCAGCAATCACACCTGAGCTGTCAAAGCCGCTACGGATATGCATGCAACACTTCGCATTCCCCGCTCAGGACAGATTCACCATGCCACATAAAAGAATATGGTTTGGTTTGTACTTAGCTTCGGACCTCAGACTGTCGATCTGGCGAGCTGGATCATTGATCAAATGTATTTGGCACAACACAGATGGGAACGAAAGAAAGTGCTTAATGGATGTTGTGCGCTGACAAGAATTGTTTATATGTGCTTGGCTTATGACTTGCCAATTGAACGTGCATTAATAGGAGAAGAGCTGAAGGCATTCAAAGGAACGACGAAGAAAGCCAGGAAGCCCAGCAGAGCACGGGCAGGTAAGCGCATGAGAGGCACTATTCCTTGCCTTCAAGTGCCAGAGTCACCATCACCACAACCCTCTCCAGAGCGATCACCGACAGAAGCCGCTCCCACAGTACAACCCATTCGAATAAGGTTATCTAGACCAGTGGTAACGGAGGGCACTACTAGTACCGTTGCACCTCAGGCAGCTACAACCACAGAACCCACCACCACGACAGCAGAAGCTCCCACCACTATTGGTGCGGAAGCCTTTTCTTTCCCATTACCACACCTGGAGGCAGAACCAATAAACACAACATTCGATTTTGAAATGCCTGATGCATTCTCAAATGAGTTCCAGTTTTCAGAGGCACAAATGTCCTCTCAAGAATATGAACGCCCGAGTTACCCTACCACACCGCGGGATCAGCCACAGGGACAAGTGGTGTCGAGCTCTGATGACGAAAGAACAGCCACCGATGACGATGAAGGTGACGATGAAGCCAGCCAGGGCACGCATGATTCCCAAGAACAAGGACAGACAGATGGCCAAGGCCAAGAAACCGATGCACAAGGTGACACCAACACGCATGAAGAGGAGACTTTCGAAGTAGCCGCTTACACGCTGGCAATCAAGAAATTATATCGTACAATGGAGAAAGTCTGGGCACGGAAGAAATTGACTGAAGAAGAGAGCCAAACCATAATCGAACAAGAACTCATCTCCGGAGGATTTGAAGAAGTCTACATCAGAGGGTTTAGAGAATTGGTCAAATCCATCGGCCCGGTCGAAGCACTGAGATATTTACAAAGAAAGCCACTCCCCCAATATGACCCTCGCAGAGTTCGCTTGTTATCGAAGCCCGGTGAATATATTCGAGTTCCGGTAGGTGCTCAATCATCCCACCAGGCGCAAGATGCACGCCTACGCCCGGAAAGATCCTTCACCGAAGAAGCTATCCTAGTCGACTCCCCACCACGTACTACCGTTGTACATACTACCACTATCCTTGAAATAACATCCACACCTTCTACTCCTCTCTCACCTCATGTTTCACCAACCCATCCTGTATCCCCTGCAAACCCACCTGCTCCTCCAACAGCCACACCAGTCCACGGCAACATAGCCACCGCCTTTGCCCTGCCCATTCATGCCACCATGCCCGTACCCACCCCACCTCGTCTACATGTTAACCCCTTCATCCCTTCATCCTTCCCATCTTTTCCCCCACCTTTAAGATACCCTTTCACCTTTCTAACCCCACTAACCTTCTCACCAGTTTCACCTCCCCAACCCCCCTGTAAATTACTCTACATTTGTAAATCCCGTCTTCACACATACACAACCACCCACTACACACCGCTTTTCACAGTCACCGCACTTGACACGTCCAGTGACATGGACATCTCACCACCCACCGCACCAGCACCCACTCCACTCACAGCACCATTATATTTAGGAACGTCACAATTTTCCACGATCACCACTGCATCCACCTTCCCAACCCCATTCCCCATTCCCGCTGCATCTACTTCCACTGCATCCTCACTTAGCACTCCATTACTATTATCGCCAACCATAGACACTGCACTTCAACAAATGTTCACATGCATGTCACAAGTACGAGATGAGTTTGCATCTCTTGGCAACAACTATCAACAGCTGCAGAGGACGACAAATGAATTACAGTCTCAACTTAATTCATTATCAATCGAGAATGCCTCTTTGAACACGCGATACCAAGAACTAAGAGAGGCATATCATAAGCTAGAGCTAGAAAGTGAAGAGAAAACAAAAGAAGCTACTGCTGATGTGGACAACCTGCTTCGAGCCCAAACAATTAGGAACGCGACGCTGACCAGGAATATGGGCTTACTCAGGAGACACCTAGCCGCAGCAAAAGAGGAGAACCAGAGACTCCAAGACCAGAATAGAGAAAATTTGGAAGCGGCATTGGACCATCCAGAACAACCCTTAAGTCCTAGCAGATTCAAGGCAATCCCCTCCGAATCGATGCAGATGTTGCTAGAGGATCACGTGAGATTGCTAGAGGACTATGATCGAATGAACGAAGAGCATCAGAAGTTAAAAGAAGATCACAAGTTACTACAGCTCAGAGAACCGGCACCACAACAAGTACAAGTAGCAGCAGAAGTACCAGAACCTGTGGACCCCTCTCCTGACCTCATAAAGGAACTCAACGCATTACGGGCCCAGGTAGCCACTCTCCAATCACGCATAGATGTATACGAAGCACCACCACGGCCAGACTCCCCATCGGAGATCCCAGCTGACGACGAGAACATAATCATTCCGGTGGAGGAAACGTTTGAAGAAGCATACGAGCCAATACCCATCCCAGGCGGACAAGTCACGGCCGAAGGCCAGATGACCTATGAACTTCCTACCCCCGCGTGGATGAAAACGATTGAGGAACTTGGAACGACACATTCAGCTAGAGTAGAGGCACAGTTACATGCAATGGCCATGATTGAAGAGAGAATCTTACAATCCCCTTTCTTTGCTCATTTAGCCCCCCGACGCTATATATCTGGGCATGAGCTGCAGTATAAACCATACTTCATGTTAATGGCTGAATATCAGCTAGCTATAGAGAAAGAAACCGGCATGAAACCCACGCATGCTACACAATTCGAGCCGGCGGACTTGCCACCAAATGCGCAACGAGGAGAGATCCATCAACCAGATTGGCGCAAGGATCTACTCCAGAAATACCCAGAAATGATGAGCACATGGGTGAAAGCGCCTTTACATTTAAAGTATAATCCTTGTTGGGGACCAGTACCACGACGCCGCTCCTGGACAGCCTTCGCTATCAAGGTCCAAAACAATAGGCAATGTCAGGATTGGTTAAATTACCCCTACTTCAAGCCGCCCACCGAGTTACCCACCGTTGGCTATATGATGGCGACAATCCGTCACTGGCTCCCTCGCCTGAAGCATATGGATGATATCGCAACGCATATGACTGTCAAAATTTTTGACATGATGCAAATGATATTTAAAGTCTTCCGACGCGTCAAGGCACCGCATGTAAACACCCCGGGATTTGAGCATGGTAACTTTGATCTAGTATATGACATGAGCACAACGCCATCGCTCCGGGTGTGTTATGCCTGGCACTGTAGAATAAAATACCTACCGGCGTGCTACAAGCAAACATTTGAAGAGATGTTCACCACCGGATCTTGGGAATACCATTCCGAGGTATTCATCAGCAGGCCCACACATTTATTGCAACTTTTTGTCTGTGAGCGAATGGTTTATTCCGCGCACTATCAACTCCCGCCACCCGACGAACCTCAACCAATCGACTGGGAGAAACTCGAGGCTGATCTGGCCCGAGGCATTCGAGTATCTGAGCACACCCTCGCTCACGACCTCCTACAAAACTACATCCGGTAGACCGCACAACAAGGTTCTGTCGAGGACGACAGAAGCGAGAGGGAGGGGGGTGTTGGAAGCAGTCAGAGGCACAGTCAGAGGCACAGACGACGTGGAAGCATGTAAAGACGGAGCAGGGAGCCAGTCGGATCATTTTTTCAAGCAACTATGTTTTTATTACCTCTTCAAACATCCAACAGTGATTTTCATCACTCTTGTAACATATGTAATATAGAAAAAATCCCATTTTCTAATTCATAGCTCCATTTTGTGCAAGCCGAGGAGTCCTCAAGCTTGAGGAGCTTAGGTAGAATGCTCGTACCAATTTTCGTTATTTTTAGACATCGTTTACCCTTCCAAATAGCCTCTAGGACCTATTTTTTAACTAGGCCGGTCACTAGATGTGAAACCGGTCAAAACTAGTCTAGAAACTATAAAAAGAGCTAGAGAGCTCATTTTTGAGGTTGGTTCATGTTGACTAGTGTGAGCTTAGAGCTAGTTTGAGCTTGTAAGAGTGTTCTTGAGTAATAGAGCTAATTTTCCACCTTCCATTGTGTCTTGCTTGTCTCTTCATTGTGTGTGTGTATGTGTGTGTGCATCTTTGTGCTTCTCACCTTCACTCACACATCATCTCTCATTCACGATCTTCATATCACTCCTACCTCTTCCGCGGATTGACATTAAGGAGGTGAAGCTTCTTAACGTGGTTCTCATCATTGTGCTAGAGCAACAGAGCACTATCTAGAAGATGTAGGAGTATTGACTCAAAAAGAAGAAGAACCTCACGCGAGCATTAAAAGGGTAAATTCAAAGGATGGAAGTGAAGGAGGTAAAAGGAAAAAGAAAAGAAAAGCAATGAAACAAGAAGAGGAGGAATCATTGTTTGAGGTACCTGAAAATTTCAAGAAATATGAAGTTGAGGATAGGAAAATTTTGGTACGAATGCCTAAAAGAGAGGCCATTATAGGAGAAGCATATGACAATAAAGAAAAGACCAAAAAAATTGTAGTGACCATTGAAGGAAACAAACAGCGATGTACGTAAATAGGAGATGACCTAAGTGCAAAAGAAGAAGCGCAGCTTGTAGCTCTATTAAGGGAATATAGGGACGTGTTTGCGTGGCACTATAGAGACTTGAAGGGAGTAGATCCAAAAATTTTCTCTTATACTATACCCATGACGACTGATGCCAAACCCACCAAACAAAAGCCCTACACATATAATGACACTTATGCAGCCAAAATAAAAGAAGAAATTGACAGTCTGATTGAAGCGGGATTTATCTATGAGATCGAGCATACTAAATGGGTGTCCCCCATTGTAGTGGTGCCCAAAAAGAATGGAAAATTACGAGTGTGTATTAACCTCAAAAAAGTTAATGCTGCTACGATCAGAGATAGCTATCCGCTTCCAATCACTGAACATTTATTGGAGCGTGTTGCAGGCAAGGAAGTTTATAGCTTTCTTGATGGATTTTCAAGCTACAACCAAGTAGCCATTGCCCCCGAAGATCAACACAAAACAGCTTTTGCCACGGAATGGGGAATCTTTGCATTTCGTGTGATTCCATTTGGTCTCACCAATGCACCTGCAACATTCCAAAGGCTCATGTGTCATGTCTTCAAAGAGTTCTTGCAGAAGAACTTAGAAGTATATGTGGATGATTTATGTGCTCATTCCCAAGTAAGAAGATACCACATCCCTGAGCTTAGACAAATCTTCAACAAGTGTAGAGAATATCGAGTGTGTCTGAACCTAGAGAAGTGTGTGTTCATGGTATGACAAGGTAAGATCTTAGGTCATATTGTTTCTAAAAATGGCATATCTACAGATGAGGATAAAGTAAGAGCCATAGTAGAGTTGCCAAGACCAAGGAATGTTAAAGAGGTACAAGCCTTTATGGGCCATTGTGGATATTACCGTAGGTTCATCCACATGTACGCAATCATAGCTAAACCTCTTTATGGGTTATTGACAAATTTTGAGTGGAACGATGAATGCGAAAAGTCCTTCAATGAGCTAAAAAGACGTTTGTGCTCAGCACCAATACTAACCACTCCTGATTGGAGTAAACCATTCCATGTCCATGTGGATGCATCCAATCATGCTATAGGATGTGTGCTAGCACAACCCACAGGTGAAGGAAACCTAGATTTGCCAATAGCATATGCTAGTAGGCAATTAAATGCGACTGAACGAAATTATACCACAATGGAAAGAGAAGGCTTAGGCATGGTATATGTTGTAAAGAATTTTAGACACTATCTATTGGCCAACAAGTTCAAGTTTTTTACTGATCATCAAGCTTTATTATATTTGGTCAATAAACCTTGCAATACAGGACGCTTAGTAAGATGGTTCCTCTTACTAATGGAATACGATTTTGAAGTGGTTGTCAGGAAAGGTAGGACCCACCTTAGGGCGGACCATCTTTCTCGAATCACTTCAAGAGAGCCACCACAAGGAGTGTTTGATGAGTTATCGGATGCTTATTTGTTCAATTTAGAAGTCGTTCCTAAATGGGCGAATAAGTTGGTACCTGTCCTAACCTTTGGACCTGCAAATAAGAACGTAAAAACAAGCAAAGAAGAAATTGTAAGGTCACAAAAATATCAAATATTGGCAGGAAACATGTACAAACAAGATACAGAGGGAGTATTAGCTTGTTCTGTCGAAGACGACGAACATACTAGTTGAATGCAACAAGCCCATGAGGGACTGCTAGGAAATCACTACTCTAAACAACGACCATTGTAGAATCTAAAACGTTTAGGAGTGTATTGGCCTAGCATGGACAAAGAAATACAAGAGTGGATTCAAAATTGTCCAATGTGTCAAGGGAGACCCCCACTGGAGCATGCTACTCTTTATCACGTTTCATTAATTCCTGATTGGAGTGCTCCATTGGTAGAATTCATGAGATCAGGAGCATTACCCAATGAGGCTAGCCTAGCATGAAGAAGAAGCATGGAGCAAGAGGATCAGGACTATGCCTTAGTAGGAGACAACCTATATCCGAGAGGCAAAGATGGATACTTAAGACTGTGCGTTCGTGAATCAGACTATTTGAAAGTCTTAGAAATTGCACATAGCAGTGTTGTAGGTGGGCACTTTGGGCCTGACCGAGTAATTAAGACCATCCTATTCTCAGGACTTTGGTGGCCCACTCTTCATATGGATGCCCATACCTATGTGAAGAAATGTGACACATGTCAACGAGCACAATACCCGATCAGAAAAGATGAGATGCCTTTGAGGCCAATGATGGGAGGACGTGCATTCTCGAAGGGGGTATAGACTTTGTTGGTCCTATTAACCCCCCAGCTAGAAACTCCCATGCAGAATACATTATTGTAGCCACTGATTACCTTACCAAGTGGGTGGAAGTAAAATCCACAACAAAGAATGATGCTCAAACAACCGCTAAGTTCTTATTCGAAAACGTGTTCACTAGATATGGGTTACCAATAGAATTGGTTAGTGATAGAGGTACGCACTTCTTGAACGAGGTCATTGAAAATCTCCTTCAAGAATTCATGTTGATACACAAGAAGTCTGCCCCTTATCATCCACAAGCCAATGGACAAGCTGAGAGCACGAATAAGATCCTATGTAACATATTGACAAAACTTGTAAATAATAAACGCTCTGATTGGGACAAACAACTTCATCATGCTGTTTGGGCATACTGAGTTGCCTACAAAACGGTACTCAATGCCACCCCATTTTAGATGGTCTTCGGACAGAATGTTGTGCTACCATTGGATTTCCTAATCCCAGCCTTGAAAGTAGCACAAGAATACGAGTGGAATGGACATGAATTGTCCTCTAGGATCTTTGATCTAGAACGCTTAGGTGAGACGAGGCTACAAGCGGCAGCAGGCATTTATGCTTCAAAGAAAAAGCAAAAGGCATACTTTGATGCCCATATAAAGGATAAATGATTGAAAGAAGGAGATCTGGTGCTGGTTTATACGCTAAAGCAACATGCCCGCAAATTGGAGAAACGAGGATATGGACCCATGATCATTAATAGAATCTCCACTAGTGGGGCGGTTCAATTGGCCACTTTGGAAGGTGATATCTTGCCGAACTATATAAGTGGTTGTCGAGTTAAGTTATATCAAGAACCTCTCATGGAGGAAATGCTAATGAGACTCAACACTGCTAAGAAGTGAAAAGAAGAGGAGTTAAGGGTTAGAGAAGAAGCACAAGCAGAGGCTAGAGAGCGCATCAGAAGAAATAAGTTACGGCGACTAGGCCTATATGTCAACACAAAAGCTCCAAAATATCACATGGACATGCGCCAAAAATCAGACCTAACTACTTCTCGAATAATTGATCGACGTCCCTTTGTGACTACAAAGGTAGGACAAGGAAAGAGTGTAAGGACTGTGAGAGCATTGGTTGATTCACGTGCAGCAACTAGTGCAGTTAGACTATCATACTGCCAAGACTTGCAATTGGACATCAAGCCCATAGAAGCATATCTCATAGGTTTGGGAGGTGTGGAAACCCCTTGTTTGGGTGAGGTGGAACTTCCCATCTACCTTCAAGATGTTCCAATGAAAGTCAAAATGCTAGTGTGCCATGATGAAGACCTTACAGAGCCACTTGTCTTGGGTCAAGATTGGATTTATGACCATGCAGTCAACTTGAACCTAAGAAGTCGACTTCTTCACGTTTGGGTACATGAACAATGCATTACATTAGAATTAGACAATTGTATGCTCACAGATCATGGCACCACACACTCTCTCAGTTCCTCTAAGACCAATCTTCATGAACAAGATGTTGTGTGTGTCAAAAGCCCTATGACCCAGAAGGACTCGCTCACAAAAGAACAGACTCAAATGCAAGCTGACTCCTCTTGTCTGAAGACTAATGTTGTCACAACCAATCAACCAAAAGGCAAGTAAATCAGTACGTGACAACCGCTATATCAAATAGACAAAGAGACTTCAAGAGGAAAGTAGTTCTGGACATGAAGAAGATCTGGGTACGAAAAGGAGAGCAACCACCTGCCTTGCCACCACAATTCCCACCCAGGCAAGCTAACCATGTGAAGACAAGAACCAAACCACCAGGACCAGCTCAACGAGAAGGCATACGACAAGTTTGGGTGCCTAAGAAACTAGTTGCAGTTCAACAAGGACAATCACATATGTGGGTGCCCAAGGTGCTTTTACACGTGCAAAGGCCTATGCTCCCCACCATGCAAAAGGTCTCAACAAAGAAGCCAAGGAGAGAAAAGGGTAAGAACAGAGCACAAAGACCAAAAGAAGATAAACTCAACCCTTCTACAAAAGTAAGTAGGCAATCATCAAGGATATGGGTTTGGAAGCCAAAAGCACCAGCAACATCCACAGAACCAAAGAGCCAACCACACTGGATACCAAAGTTTGGAAAGCATCCAAAGATGAAGTGGCGTGAGGTGATCTCTACAGGGCCAAATCCTATTCTAAAATGGGTTCCAATCAGGAGGATTACATCATTTCGAGATCCAATCGACACCTCCAATCAAAGAATGCATCAAGTATGCAAGTAACATCAAAAGCCTCGACTAGCAACAACCATGTGCCTTTGGCATAACCCTGTCTTTTGCACCATTCAGGTCATGCATTTTCGAAGTATGCATCAATATAGGGCCACATTACACGGCCGTGCATAGACACAATTGAGAAATTCCAGGCACATGAGACACACTCGACATATGTAATATATTTTATTGATCCTAACCACCTTCTTCTTTGTAATTGTTCCAAAAAAAAAAGGTCCATGCGCTCAACGACACTCATCGGTGAACCATCAGCAAGGACGTTCGTCGACCAGAAAGACAACCAATCGTTAATCACTGTGATGGGCATACAACACGAAGAGACAAAAATCGATCGACCTTTCACCATGGTAAGCACAACCTACTTTGGCAACATGCTCACCATGATAGATTAGGAAGCCTCTTCATCAGCATACCCTTGAGCACTTAGCTCAAGATCCAATCTCTTGCACCATACTTCTTCCCATGCATTTTCCAAGTACGCATACATAGGGCCACATTACAAGGCCATGCACCAGGCACATATTTTGTTCAACCCATGCACTAATGCACTTACCCACCATCCATTAGGGGTTACAAGTACTTGGCATGAAAACTATGAAAGCCATCTTTGGAAGAACCAAAAGACATCAAGGTGACAACAACAAGAGCAAGGAAGCAATCCACCACTGAGAGTTGCTCATAATCAACATTGACCACCTCCTTTGAGTAGCTAGCAGTTTTGGAAAGCTCACAAATGTACTATCAAGATGGAATACAAGGAAGAAGTACTCACAAAGGGACTACAACCTACAAGCGCTAGCAGTGGCAAAGTGAAGCACCAAACAAAAGACCAGACTACATTGGAAAGATGGACACTACCTCTCAACATACTACATGGAACAACCACTACAACAAGGGTCTGTCAGGGACGATTGACTCAAGAGGGGGGGGAAGTGTTGAAGCTCAATGTCAAGGACAAAGCATGGAAGCGCATCAAGGAAGTGGACACACAAGAAGAAGGAGCAAGTAGGGAGCTCCAAGAATCACATGTCAAATTTTCAACAGAAATCCCTATAAAAATAGTGATTTTCATCACTAAAAACCATTGTAAATACCATTTTCCATTTTTGTAACTCCATTTTGTTCAAGCCAAGGAGTCCTTGAGCTTGAGGAGTATTAGAACTATCTTCCTACCAATTTTCATAATTTTTAGACTCCGTTTGAGCCCCCAAATATGCCCTGGAACCTATTTTTTAACTAGACCAAACACTAGGTCTGGACAGGGCCAAAACCACTCAAAAAACTATAAAAAGGGCTGGAGAGCTCATTTTTGAGGTTATCTTGTTGTAGATTTCAGCTTTGTAAGAGAGCTCTTGTGTAATCGAAGATCTTCCATTGTTCCACTCTTTGCTCTTACCTTGTGCGCATGTGTGTGTATGTGTGTGCATGCTAGTGTGCTTTCACTCACGCACTTGTGCCATCACTTGCTCATAGTCTTCATACTAGTCCTCACATCTCCGCGGATTGACATTTATGAGGTGAACCTCCTCACGTTGGTACTCACCATTGTGCTAGAGTGACATAGTCCTAAGGGTCTTTCTATGTGACCATCAACCATCTGCAATTTCATTCTTGTTGGCCTAATGACTGGCTTGCCCCAACACTTCCATAGGGAAGTGGTAGCAATTGCAACTCTTGCACTTGAGTCCAAAAATACCTTGGTTGTGTACCCCTGATGGGTGATGGGAAGATAGCCGTTTCCTTCTTCTCCTTCGCTCATGTCTCCTATTTTGTCCAAAGGTATTTCTGGCACGGTTCTCTAAGATCCTACATGGGAGCAAGGTTTCGCTACTTCAGGCACTTGGTTGGCTATGTGTTTCCACAATTTTGGCTTAACCTTTAGTAGCTCCTCTAAAGTGAGATTGCACTACACTTTAGTGTTTTCAATACCTTCGTATTCCTAGGTATGACTGAATTTTCCTTTCTTACGAGGACTCTGGGTGCTCTCATACAGGTAGATTTTGCTTCCCAAGGGCCTGTGAAATGGGGCAATTCCTGCAAGGAATTAGACTTGAAGTCTAATCTCTCACAAGATTTGATATCCTCCTGCTCTCCATAGATGTAAGGAAGGTCTTGTGGGAATTGATCATGCAAATCATCCACAAATTCAATAGGAGGGGGAGCTTCACTTTCGTTAGCCCACTTCTCTTCAAAAATCTCTCTTAGAAATTCTTGGGAATATATATTCATAGAACAAGTGGTGTGTGGTTCAGTGGAATTGGCCACATAAGCATCCTTGGGAGGAATGCTCATCCTTTCACTCGTTTTGTCCTTAACCTAGGAGGTGGCTTCCCTTCCTGATTTTTCAACTAGTCTCTCCAATCTATCTAACAGTCCATCAAAATGCAATTGAGTCCTAGCTGAACTAGAGCAATTGAAGAGGTGACTAGCTTCAAACATGGTTTGATCCAACTCTACCGTCTTGGCACAAAGCTTGGTTCATTCAACCTCTAGGTCAGCTATAGGGTAACACTTTTCATGAGCTGTTACATTCGGCCCTTATTGGATTCTAGACTCATATGCTGTAAGCATCATGTCTATGTCCTCACGAGTGGGATCTGCAAAGATTGATCCTACTTGAGGTGGTGGGTTAGAAGGTTGTAGGATGGATAGTGATGAGGATGGCGAAGGGGATGATGTTTGAGATGTGATTTCTATTATTTTGGCCTTGGTTTCTCACAGACTTTCCTCGAGTTCGCTCAACTTCTTTGCCCATTGCCTTTTCATTCGTTCATGACTTTCTCTCCAAGCTCTTGTCCTCTTCTTATTCTGACTCTTAATCTCGCTAACCTCAGAATTCTTTTCCTAGCCTAAGTCTTGGTTTTGCTTACGTGCCTGAGCTCTCGTGATGACTTGCATTGGGGTCGTGGAAGTCACTTGAGCACCTAAGTGGTTGGTCTCGATATATTCCAATTGAGTGTAGGGACCTTCTGGTTTTTCTAGGTATGCCACTCTTGAGCTACATGCAGGTCTCTCCATACTATAAGACATCTCAGAGTCACTCGTTTCTGAGTTTAGAGCATAGGGGTAGTCACTTAACTACTGGGCCCAAGACCTAGCGGTATGGTTGACACTAGCCTCTGATGACCTAACACTAAGACGGTCTTTCCCTAGGTGTCTTCTTGATCTCACTTTCATATGCCCTACTAATCGTCCCAATGACCCTTCTACAACCATGTTGCTGATTCTTTGATACCAATCACTTGTTACTTTTAATTTCCTAGGTACTTGTTTCCTTGTCTTTAGTTAAGCATCATCAAGAGCACTTAAGTGTGTCGCACTTGATGTTCTTTGTCCACTTAGCTTAAGTTCTTTTCCATTAAGTTGTCCCTTGACTGCACTTTAACCTATTCTTGGTTTTGAGAAATTAGAGGCTTTTAGAACTTGAGTATTCCTATCGTACCCCTAGTTAATCAAGACAACTACTCGCACTTAGCCTAAGCTAAGAATGGATTGAGGGGGTTGAGAGATATTCCAACCTCAAGTCACTTCTCCTTGCTACGCTTGTCTGCCCAAAAAGCGCGTTCCCAAGCCTGCACACAATGGCACCTGCTTCTATTTCTCTAAAATCTCTCTATGATCCTGTAAGAATTCCAAGTTTACCTCAAGTTTTTACCGTCAAGTGACAAACAATTTTATACAGACACTTTTAATGACCCTTTTTCTCCCTTTTGTATTGCCAAAAAAATTCTCTAGAGCTCCCTTGGTGTACCTACCCCACAGAGGGTCCATTTCAAAATACCCTATCTGAAAATCAACACGAGCTTTGTAACAAGCTCTAGAGCTCAAAAAACGGATTTCATATGAAAAAGTTATGTCAATTTAGGGTTCACGGGGTTAAAATAGACAATCAGAACCTTTCTGGAGTTTAGTGCATTTTTCTAAGGCCTTTGTAAGTGTATGGGTAATTGAGTGTGCAAATATGACCAAAATTTAGCCCAATTTTTCAAAGAAATTAGCACTTTAATTTTTGCCAAAAATGCCTGTCTATCGGGATAGACGGTGTCTGTCACGATAGATGATGACTGTCATGTGGGACCTATGTGTCGTGATAGATGATGTCTGTCACGATAGATGGGGTCTATTGTGGGGTCTTATCTATCACAATAGATGGGGTCTATCGTGGGGTTCTATCTGTCGCGATAGACGGATGTCTGTCATGATAGATGCAATTTGTCATGGGGTCCTGTCTATCACGATAGACGGGATGTCTGTCGTGATAGACGAGATCTGTCCTCTATCATGTTTTGGTCTGCCGTGATAGACGGGTGTCTATCGCAATAGACACTATTTGTCGCGGGATTCTCTTTGTCATGATAGATAGGTGTTTGTCGTGATAGACCGAGTTGTCATCTATTGTGGTCCTCTTTGTCGTGATAGACGGTGTCTGTCACGATAGACGGTCTCTGTCATGGGGTGCTTTCTGTCATGATAGACGAGGTCTGTTGTGATAGATGAGGTCTATCATCTGTGGTGTTTTGGTTTGTCATGATAGACAGTGTCTGTTGTGATAGACACAATTTGTCACAGGGCTCTCTCTATCGTGATAGACACTGTGTGTCGCAATGGACGATATCTATCATGGGGTCCTGTCTGTCGCAATAGATGAGGTCTATCGTGGGGTGTTGTTTGTCGTGATAGACGGCGTTTGTCGCAATAGACTGAAAAAACACAAATTTTTTTGAAACATTTAGTGTTTTGGAGTGCTCTAATGGTGTAGGTTTTCGTACCAAGCACGCAAACAAAGAATATTGAGTTTCTCTGTATGTCTCGATAGACAGAGGGTGTCGTCCCGAGACCTGTGTAGAGTTTTGTCATACCTGTGCAAGCTACTGGAGATGGTTGTATAGCTAGAACCTACAGCAAAAGCTCAAAAAACACACAAAAATAGATAGCACACAAGCTCTCTCTCTCTCTCTTTACAAGTGAAATGAGGAAAATGAGGTGGGTAGGGGAATATGACCCAAAAATTGAAATTTTGGTGAAGGTGGAGATGGAGATGGGAGGTGGTGTGGATGATGATGGTGATACAAAAAACAAGAAAAACTCCTAAGAAATAAGGAAAGGTATAGATTTTACCTATAACTCCAATGTCTCAACTCTACGTTGTCATGAGGAAGGAGATAAGGAAGAGAGCTCACACACACACTCTCACTCTCAAGGAGAAGCACACACACAAATTGAGATAGGGAAGAATAATCTTCTTCTTCTTCTTCTTTTACATAAAAGGAATGTACAAGAATGACCTAAAAAACAAGAATACAACAAGTGCAATATATAAAGACCAGTAGATAAGGAAAAACCTAATGTCCGTGAATGAGTGAGCTGGCAAGAAACAAATGTGCCATCACTCTCGGTAGATAAATCTAATAAAGCTCAATGAAGTATCCCTGACATATACCGGCGTGACCACTATACATGTCAGAGAAACAAAAAACTGGTACGTGTCATCCTGGATCATCACATGTTGAGCTTGATATCTCAACACTCCCCCTCAAGCTCAACACCATATCCTGTAATCCAAGCATCTTCCGAAACTTCTTCAACTTCTCAGCTCCAAGTGCTTTGGTGAAAATATCAGCAACCTGCTCATATGTTCTCACATAAACAAGATCAATATCACCTCCGAATACCTTCTCTCTGATGAAGTGATAATGTACCTCGATATGCTTTGTTCTAGCATGGAAAACAGGGTTCCGTGCTAACTGTATGCTGCTAAGATTATCACAATAGATAGTGATAGGCTTTTGCACTTCCACACCTAAATCTGCAAGTAACATCTCCAGCCATGAAGCCTCACATGCTGCCATTGTAGCACCTCTATACTCAGCCTCTGTACTCGACAAAGCAACAGTGGGTTGCTTCTTACTGCTCCATGTAATAGCTGCACCTCCAAGTGAGAAAAGAAAGCCACTAGTAGATCTTCTATGTGGAGTACTACCAGCCCAATCTGCATCGGTGTATCCATGAACCTACAAATCTACACCAGCTTCATAAAACAATGCATAATCCAAAGTAGCACTCACATAACGTAGAGTGCGCCTCAGAGCATCCAAATGTGGCTTCCTGGGAACCTACATAAACTGACTTTCAAGTCCAACAGTGTCGCTTAAATCAGGCCTTGTAATTGTAAGATATATAAGACTTCCCATAATTTCCTTGTACATAGTAGCATTTTCCAATGCTTCACCTGATGTAGTATCCAATTTCAAATTCTGATCTAAAGGCATAGAAATTGGCTTACAATCAGCCATACCATACTTTTGCAGCATATTCAAGGCATATTGCCTTTGTGACATCCATATACCTGTTTGTGTATGTATAAACTCAATGCCCAAGAAATAGCGCAGCACACCAAGATCTTTCATGTCGAATTCCTGCATAAGAAGTTTCTTTACCTCTTTGATGCTTTCTTCATTATCACCACCTACAATCAGGTCACCAACATAAATAGCCACAAAATGCCATCATCAGCCTTCCTTGCATATAGTGAGTGATCTGCATCACACATAGAAAACCCAATGCTGGTTAAGTAATCAGCAATCCTTGCATGCCATGCACGCGGAGCCTGCTTCAGCCCATACAAAGCCTTTTGCAACCTGCAAACATATTCTGGATGCTTTGAATCTTCATATCATTGTGGCTGGTCCATATATATTTCTTCCTATAACTCACCATGTAGGGAAGTATTCTTCACATCCATCTGATGCAAAGTCCATCCTTTTGTTGTAGCTAATGCAACAAGTGTCCTAACAGTAGACATTTTAGCTACAGGGCTGAACGTTTCCTCATAATCAATGCCATATGTTTGTGCATATCCTTTAACTACCAATCGTGCTTTATACCTGCTTATGCTACCATCAGCATTATGCTTTACCTTGTAAACCCATTTACATCCTATGGGTTTCTTTCCTTGCGGCAATGGAACCAACTTCCATGTATCATTTCCATAAAGTGCAGCCATCTCCTCATCCATAGCTTTTTCCCAATCTGCATTACCAATTGCATCTTCAAAACAAGAAGGTTTAGCATCTTGTATTACCTTTGTCATGTAGGCACAATGGCGAGCCATGTAACTATCATATGTCAATCGTTGCACTGAATTACGCATCCTCCTAGATCTTCTTGGTCCTGGGTCAGTTCTCCTTGTATCATCTGCATGTGCCCTTCTTACTCCTGGAGTCTTCATAGAGGGCAATCCAAGTTCCTCATCAAGACTCTTTTCTGAACCGCTTGAATCTCCATCAACGTCTTCAAAACCTGCACATGTTTTATGACCAACAGAAAGCTTTTCTTTACCTTTCTTGAATGTATTTGATGAATTTGCTGGATTGAAGTTCCCACATAATCTTCCACTCCATGGATTTGAGTTGGAACTATTGCTTGGTGATGCATCTGGTCCACTCAAAACCTGAGATTCTGCACTTGATTTTTCAGCACATTCTTTGTCATTTGGTTCAAGACTCAGTCCTTCTTTGGCATCTGCATAGAAGCTTGACATTTCATCAAATACCACATCTCTGCTCACCTTTACCTGTCGTGTGAGTGGGTTATAACATTTATATCCCTTTTGCTCAAGGGAGTATCCAATGAAGACACACTTTTCTGCTTTTGGATCAAGCTTCGTCCTCAATTCATCTGGGACATGTACATATGCAATACAACCAAAAACTTTTAGATGTGATAAGTTTGGCTTCTTACCTGTAAGCTTCTCTTCAGGTGTAACTTGATGTACAGCAGCAGTCGAAGTTCTGTTCATGATGTATACAGCAGTATGCACAGCTTCTTCCCAATAACAATGAGGCATATTCTTCTCTGCCATTAAGGCTCTTGCTATTTCTGCAATATATCTGTTTCTACGTTCAGCAACACCATTCTGTTATGGTGTGTACCTGCATGAAAACTGATGCCAAATTCCATGTTTTTTTAGAAAACTGCTGGACTCATTTGACATGTATTCACCTCCTCCATCAGATCTTAATGTCTGAATGTACTTCCCTCTCTGCTTTTCCACCATAACTTTAAAATTCTGGAAGTGAGTAAACACCTCGCTCTTCTCTTTCATGAAATATACCCATACTTTGCGTGTATGGTCATCAATGAAAGTAACATAGAATAGTTCATGGAAAAAATGATTAGGCGTTGTTACCAGATTGTGCATGACTGCTCCTTTGTGTTGGTATGCTCTTCTTGTAGCTTGTATGCCAACAGTGGACCATCACGATTGGCTCACATCATCACGATGGCGTGTCACCATCGTGATTGGCTCATGCCATCACGACGGCTCGACCAGACCATCGCGACAATGTCAGACCATCACGACAGTTTAAGTAGACCATCGTGATAGTCACGGACCATCGCGACGATCATGTCAAACCCACACCATCGCGATTGGCTTATGTCATCGTGATGCTTCACTACCACGTGTCATTTGAACCATCACGATGGTTCGTTTGACCATTGACCATCATGATGGCTCGACCAACTTCGACCATCGTGATGATTCAATAGGACAAACCATCATGACGGCTCGCTTGATCATCATGACACTTTTTTAAGTGTAGACCATCATGAAAATGTCACACCATCATGATGGTTCAACTAGACCATCGGGACGATACCAGACCATCCCGTTCCTTGTAGACCATCATGACGGTTCGGCTAAAATGCCAATTTAGGGTTTTGATTTTTTTGGGGCAATTTCAAGGTTGATTTGAGTGAATTTTTGAGTGATTAGTGCATACTTGAGGCCCTTAGCTCATATTTGAGGAAAATCTTTCTACCAGTTTTAATCCCCTAGAGATTGAACGTCCATAACTTTCTCATACGAGACCCATTTTTTGAGCTTTAGAGCTGGTAGGAAAGCTTGTTTCAAATCCTACACATCCTCATCTGTTTTTCTTAACAATAACGCATTGATATTTAGATAGGATAAATTGAAGTTGACCTTTTTGTGGGATTAGGAAAGCAAGGGGGCACTTGAGAATCTTTCCAAGGAAAAAAGGACCTTTAAAGGTGTATACATCAAAGTATCTGTGCATTAAGGTTGAAGAGTGGTCTAAACATTGGATTTTCTAAGGGCATTCAAAGCAAAGTAGAAAAGCAAAGTAAGCAAGGCTTGGGAAGCATGATTTCTTGGGCAACAAAGCATTCAACGAAGCTGACTCGAGGTTTGAAGAATACTCAACCCCCTTCGTCAGTTGTTAGCTAAGGCTAATTATAGGAAGTAATTGTTGATTGAAAGAGGACTTCCATAGGAACGCATCAAGTCCAAGAGCCTTAATTTCTCAAGTCCAAGAGTAAGCTAAAAGAGTGCAAGCACAAAAACCCTAAAGGAAAGAACTTAAATTCGATGATACGAGAACTTAAACATACAACAAAAAGTCGATTCGTGACATGAAACAAGACAAGAGTTTAAAAGAATTAAAAACTAAAAAAGTGACTAAGAACAAAGAAGTATTGGCAATCAAAATGTGTATTGAGTGGTCAAGGAAGAAAAATTCATGAACCTTAGATCACGAAAGCACATAGTTAAGTCAGATCGACAAAGCCTTAGATCATCGGAAGCAAGTGTGAAGACCACAGTATGTTCTTGGGAACAACAATTAAATAGTTATCCATACGACTTGAGTTCAGAGACTAGTGAGTCAGAAATGGCTTATAGCATGGAGAGATTGGAATGAGGGTTAAGTGTATCTTATTTAGAAAGACCCAAAGGACCCTACAGGACCCAATTAGAATAGGTCTAAACCAACCACTTAGGTGCTCGCATATAAGTAGGTCAATCACCATGTACGAATTCAAGGACCTTGATATGCCTAGAAAGGTAGTATACCTAGACAACACTTCGAAACAAGTGTTCGTAGGGTCTGATCATGCACGACATGCTTATACATGGAGAGGTGAACTGGTGTTCCCCCCATCATGAGTGTAGGAAAACACTAGCCATCAAGGTGTTGGGACATCGTTAGCCAGGTGAATTCTTCAATTAATTCTTGATAGACTTGTTCCATGTTTTGAAAGTTATTAGGTTCTAATGGTTGGAACCATGCTAATGCCGTGTCTGTAAGATTTAGACCAAAAGATTCATATTGGATCAAGAAATCTTCCACTTGTTCAGCTCTGATTACTTGCTTGAATTCAGCTATGTGATTGTAAGGTTCACTAGAGCCATCATAGTGGTTTCTCATGCATTTGGCAACTTGTATTGGTCTTAATCTTCTTCTTGGTTCAGGTGGTCTAGGCATTATAGGGAAGACTAGTATTCCTATCGGTATACCGGGTCCTCTTACTACAGGTGGTCTATCAGGGATAGGAATTATATTCCTTGGTTCAACTGGTGGATGAGGCCAATAGTTAGGATTATTGCCCGGTGTAGCAAACTGCACATGTGTTCTGATTGGAATATGCGTTTGTTGTGTCTGTCCTGAATGCTGATATGAATTATCTTGATAGGTTCCTTGGGGGTTTTGTGAAGTTGTGGCTTGATCCCTTGGTGGGAATATTGGGATATTTTGATATTTCAATACTGCTCTTTCTTCTTCCATTAAAGGCCAGTATCTTCTCTGGTTTTTGTCCAAATATGTAATAATAGTGGGGAATTCAAGGTCTTGTAACTCATAGATGGTGACTGGGTTATTGGCTTCTTCCCATAACGAAGAGTGGGCTCTGAGAAGATGCTCCATCCCATTGATCAAATAAACATCCATTAGAGAGTCATCTTGGGGAACTAGGTCTCCTCTCCAACCCCTAGTTACAATGGACTTCCCTCTAGGTGTAGACACATATTCTTCATGTCCTTCTTCATTAAGGTTGTGGTTGTTGACCTCTTCCCCTTGTTCGTTGATGTTTTCGGGATGTTCCGTGACTACGTACTGAATATCGCTTTTGTCCATGTAGAATCTTCTTGCATGGCTAGCTCATCTAGGTAGATAGGTAAACCGTGTTGATTGGTGTTCACATATTCTAAAGATGTTCGATATTCTCCCTCAATAATTGACATCATGCCAATTATTGGCACAGAATTATGCATATCCTCTGAAGCCATGAGAATTTCCTCCTCAAACTCACTAGAGGTTTTAGAGTAGTGTGAACGACTACTTGGTTCGGCTACACTTCCCACAGAAGAAATTACACTTCTTCGGCTCCCTAGGGTTCTTCCAGATCTTAGATTCATCCACTTAAGAGTTCTATTCTAGTTTAGCCAACCTCCAGCTCCTAGTGTTCTTTGCTGAGGGTCTGAGTTCTATGAAATATTTGGTTGACTTAGAACTTACAATGGATCCATGATACACGATATTCAACCCAAGAGAAATCCCATGATACTCGATACTTCACACTCTGGAAGAATCACGATACTCGATATTGCTCAGGTATCGCGAACAAATCAAACGATACCCGATATGCCAGAAGTATCGAGAAAGAAATTCACGATACACGATATTCAGCAAATGTCGTAGAAAACCTTATGATACTCGATATTTAACCAAGAGAAATCCCACGATATTCGATACTAGCCTAATATTGTATTCAGAGATCCACGATACTCGATATTGCTCATGTATCGCGAGAGATGCTCAGCGATACCCGATATCTTCGAAGTATTGCGGAAGGAGCTTTCTCGATACACAATATGCAACAAGTATCGCTAGAGCAATTTCAACGATACCCGATATCTGTCAGGTATCGTGAAAAGTTCAACGATACACGATATGCAACAAGTATCATCAGAGCCAATTCAACGATACTCGATATCTGTTAGGTATCATGAAAAGTTCAATGATACACAATATTCCACAAGGCTAGGTATCGCGATACTCGACCACAGGAGATCACGATATTCAGATATCGCGATACTCAACCGCGGGAGGACACAATACTTGGCTTTCTTTTTAAATTTTTAGCAAGTGTATCTAGATTTCAACTGAATACAAATGTTCCTAGAGCTTATCTACCCTCTTCCCTTAGCCTGTATTAAGAAAATAAACCTTCTCTGCCCCGGGATGGCCCTCATGATATCTGTCGTAGGTCGTGTTTTCTTCCACTGATTGTTACTAAAGGAATTTCTAGCAATGTAGGGATGCACTCACCTTTCCAATGTCCTCCAGTTCCTTTTTCCACCTCAGCTCACACTCCTTTCTCCACATGCCTTGTTTCGTACTCACGCGATATCTGTCTTTTGATCTCTCTCTCTTGATACTTGCTTGGAGACAAGTGAATTGTATAAGACAAGTTTTTTTGTTTTTAAACTTTTGAAAAATTTACCCAACTAAAAAGGCTAACAAGGACAAAGTTTGAAAGCTACTCTATCTTCCTAACCTACTCACTTCTTCCTCCTACCTAATCTATTTCACTTCTCTACTCACTTCTCTACTCACTTCTCTAAACTATCAACTCACTACACACACTCCGAGAGTGAGGAGTAGTAAGTGCGGATGAGTATGACTTACCAAAGTAGAGAGATTCACAACTCCTCTACTCACTTCAATGCTAAGAGCTACTTACCATCACACCAATGCCTCGATTTGATTCGACATTCCCCGGCAACGGCGCCAAAAAACGTGTGTACCTAAGAACCAACTTAGGGACTTGTGGAGAAAGAGACTATACCTCAATCCCCCTCAAGTGCATATAGTGGGGATTCACGTTTTATTTATCAATCTGAGGAGTATCAAAACCTAGCCGAGTGTATGAAGACATGCATTCAAATGATGATCAATGCAAATGAATGCTCAAAGTGTGCAAATAATTTTAAATCTATTCCAAACAAGCTTTAAAGGTCAGCAATGGTGTCGCGATACTTGGAGCAGTAGTCAACAAAATTCGAGCTTTTCTCTCAACTCTGAACTCTAAATATAGGGAATAGCAAATTCATTTCAAAGCCCTCAAGAAGACACATCCAATGGTGGTCTTTTCACTCGATTGTGACACTCCTACTTCAAGTTATGAGCAAAATACTGAGTCATGGGAATGACCTTCCTACACTCGAGCACTTCCTACACTTCACACACACCTTACCAATAGCAAACAACCACTTTCATAGATAGAAAACACTTCTAAGCACTCTTTCCAAGCATCACACATGCATACAAGCTCACAAAGAAGAAGATGCAGAGTGGAGAAGACACAAATTCGAAATTATGTGCTCTTGATTCTCACAATGGCAAAAAGTCTCTACAAAGAGTCACAAATTGACTTATATACATGTGCCATAAAAATGTTCCTTTCAAGGGACCGGAACTTTATTAACTAAAAGGTTAATTTCCTACTAATTTACAAGGGTAAGTTGCTAATTTCCATGGGTATGCATCTAGAGGATTCCTCTAGTGCATTTACATCGAGAAATGTATTACAAAATGGCTATGATACAAAAATAAAGTGTCCAAATCGAAAAATTTTTGGGACCCATCTTTTTCTCTGCCTTTTGCTCTTCTTAGCTCTACAACACTCTCCCCCTCTTTTTCTATGTCCTCCCTTGACAAGCTTTGCTTCTTGTTTGCAACTTTTCTAAGTCTTCCGAATACACGCACCTAGTGGTCGAAGAAGCGGTAAGGACTGTCAGGCTATTTGTTACTTTATCCGAACTTAGTCCTTAGCTTCTATTTGCCCCTTGGTATTCCTTATATCACAAATCTGGGTTGCTGCATTAACTCAGGCTGCCACGCATGCCATCAGTGGAAGGATCATTACCTCCCAAATATCTTCTTGCACTTCTTCATGGATAGTTGTTGGCCTTGATCCGCCCTTCCCTCCTACATGCTTTCCCTTATTGTATGCCCCTGTAGGACTTCCTGCAGAGATATGTCTTCATATATGATCCTTTTAATGAAGCTTTTTTCTTGGTTTTCTTCTCTTTTTCTTTTTGTTAGATTCTCCTTTGACACACATACACTCAACAGTCGCTGTGAAAGATTCCCTATACTCAAACTCACAATTGGAAGTGGACATAGTAGGCTGCTTCTTGCTCAACCAAGATATAGATGAACTATCAAAGATGAAGCAAAAAACACCTTTGGACACATGAGTATCATAGCAGTTAGCTCAATCACTGTCAGAAAAAACATGCAAATCTGGCAATAGTGATCCCCCTGGGATAAAACAATCCAAGTAGTCGGGTACCACTCAAGTAGCAAAAGATGCGCCTAACCGCTTGCCAATGCTTGACACTTGGGAAATGCATAAGCCAGCTCATCTCTGAGATAGAAAACTGAATATCTGTTTGAGTAATGCATAAGTAAATCAAACATCCAACAACCTACTGATAGAGAACAACATCAAATGCATCTCCAGCATCATGAAGACTCAATCATAAACTTATCTCCATAGGAGTGGCAATAGGCTTACAATCTTCAAGGCCAAAACACGACAATAATGTGTCAATATATTTCATTTGACACAAAGCCGTTCCACTATCAACTTGCATAAACTGAATGCCCAAATAGTGATGCAAATGCCCCAAATCAGACATCTCAAATGAGGCATGCAAATCAGCCTTAAAATTAGCAATATGCATGTCATGATGACCAGTGAGCAGCATGTCATCAACATACACCACAATGATGAGAAGCACATCATTAGCACACTTAACATATAAGGTGCTTTCAGTTGGACTCTTCTCAAAACCATGTGCAATAAGATAAGCATGTATATTTTCATACCAAGCATGTGGTGCTTGCTTTACACCATATAATGTCTTCTTGAACCTGCATACCTCATTTTCACACCCTTTCTACACAAAGCCACGGGGCTGAAAAACATACACTTCTTCATGCAAGTCACCATTCAAAAATTTTGTTTTAATGTCCAACTGATGTACATTCCAACCATGATGAGCTGCAAGTGCACAAATGCTATGAACAATAGCCATTCGGCAAGAAGGAGCAAAGGTTTCATCAAAATCAATGCCTCTTTCCTTCCCATAGCCCTTTGCAACAAGTGTAGCCTTATACCTGTCAACTACTCCATCAGGTTTACATTTTATCTTGTATACCCACTTAATGACAATGGCCTTCTTGCCAAGAGGCAAGTCACATAAGGACCAGGTACCATTTTTCATGATAACATCACTGTGATGGTACCGGAGACCTACCCAAAAGAGGTGGAGGCTCACGGGTTTAAGCACTTGTGGAGAAGGCTTAGAGAAGATATGCCTCAGCCTTTCTTTCTTATGACATGTTGTATAAAGGTTCCCAGCCTATAAATGGTTTCCATGTAATTTTGATCTTGCTGAGGGGGTAGTATCAATCAAGGGATAGTGGTAGTTCAAGTCCACTTTACGTGCCAATGTTAGGGGCACTTTGTATCTTGCTACCCTTTGGGCTATTCTAGAGTTGAGATTATATTTGTAAGGTTCATTTGGAGGGTTGAGAGAAGGTTGAGTGGGAAGAGCCTTTAAGGCCACTTGATTGTATAAATATGGCTTCATGGTAATGGAAAAATCCTCTCTCTTTGCATCCCCAATATGGCTTGTGACGTTTTCTTACTTTCTTGTTTTGTTAGTTAGAGTAGTTTCTTGTGTTCTTGACTGTTCTTGATAATCATGTGCATGGCGACATCGTACTCACTCTCTCTCTCTCTCTTTGTCTCTCTCTCTCTCTCTCTCTCTCTCTCTCTCTCTCCCCTGTTGCATGTGCGCCAAGCCTTGCAAACACATCATATTCCAATTGCATTCTAGCCATCCAATATTTTTGTGCTTCACCAAATGAAACAGGTTCAGTCTCATCACAGAGACTAGAGGTAGCCATAGCATAGCAACCTGATGCAAAGGAGGCATTATGAGAGCCTAAACGAGTACAATATGATAGAGGTGCATCTAATTTGCTGTTAGGCAAAGTCTGCACCAACCATTCTCACATAGTTTTTGCCTGCTCAATATCAGCTCTCTCATCAACAAGTGCATCATGCAAATCCACATAAGAAATGGAATGATCTACATCATCACATGAAACCTGCAAAGGCTGAGAAATTGCCTCATTAGGACCAGCACTAGACTTTACACTTATAAAAAGAGGTAGCAAAGTATCATACATGTCTTTGGAGCTAATAGATGTCTCCTTAGTACATGAAAGTAAGGGCTGCATAGCATCTTCCACAAAAACAACATCACGGCTAACTAGAATGTGTTTAGTCTGTGGATGATACAGATGATAGCCTTTGCTTTTAGAACTGTACCCAACAAAAATACATTTAACTACTTTATCATCCCATTTCTACGATGTTGTTCAGGCAGTAATGCATATGCAAAACAACCAAAAACACACAGATGAGCAACAGATGGCTTGCGACCATGCAAGCCTCATATGGAGTGATAGACTGCAAAACTTTAGTGGGACACCTGTTAAGTACATATGTTGCACACATGACAACCTCAAGCCAGAAACTATGTGGTAAAGCCTGCCTCTTGACCATACACCTCGCCATCTCCATGAGTGACCTGTTCTTCCATTCAGCAAATCCATTGTGTTGAGATGTACATGGCAATGTACACTGATGTTTTATCCCACTCAAAATGGAGGGTGCCCATTTTACATGCTGACAAATTCTTGGCCAAAACCAGAAATTGTTTGAAGCACATAAACACTTCAGACTTCGCCCTCAATGGATATAGCTATGCATGCCTGGAAAAATCATTGGTGAAAGTCACAAAGTAAAGATCATTCCCAAAAGAAGGTGTCTCCATAGGACCACAAACATCACTATGTACAAGCTACAATTTTTTAGTAGCTCAAACTGAACCATCTTTTGGAAAGGAGGAATGCTGCATTTGCCCAAACACCATTTCAGATTTCTGCAGGCATAGGAAAGTAGCAAAATTTAGATGACCAAAGCATGCATGCCAAAGCTTTGCATCTAACATAGCCTGAGAATCATGTACTGCACATGCCAAATCATTTACATATCTTTCATAGTCTATGAGCTTATATAGCCCACGACATAAAATTCTAGAAGCAATAATGACATCACCATTTGATAGATCATGAACTGTTCATCTGTCATCAACAAATTTCACAACCAAACCAATCTTGGCTAATGCAAAAACTGATAGCAGATTTTTCTTGATCCTTGGCACAAATAAAGCATCTAACAAAGTGAAAGAACTACCATCAACAGTAGTGAAAATGATCTTACTAACTCCCCTAATAGGATAAGAGGAGTTGTTGGCGCATGTAACAGTATTCCCTGTAGGGGTAGACTCGAGTGAAGAGAAGAAACTACATTGCGGGGTAATATGTTTGGTCACCCCACTATCAAAGTACCAAACATCTGAGTCTACAACAGACATGCACTGCTCATGAGAAGATAGGTCAAAATTGCAAACAGTAGTAAACACCCATTCTTCATCTTGCACAAGATTAGCAGACTCTCTTTTTAGTGTAGGATCCTCTGCAACAACCATTTCGGCCTCTTTCTTCTTTGCAGAAATTTGACCTTCCTGCGTTCACTTTCAAACCAAGAATCATTCTCATCAAACACATCTCTACTGACCATAAATCCTTTGTTGGATGGGTTATAAAACCTGTATCCTTTCTGATTTAGAGCATACCCTATGAAGATGCACTTCTCTGCCTTAGGGTCTAGCTTACCTCTGATTTGAGATGGAACATGCACACAAGCAACACATCCAAATATTTTGCAATGATCAATTGATGGCCTCCTACCATGCCATGCTTCATATGGGGTCATCCCATGAAGTGATTTGGATGGCAACTTGTTAGTAAGATAAGTGGTAGTAGATACACTTTCTACCCACAAATAATTTGGCAATTTCTTTTCATTAAGCATTGATCTAGCTTCTTCCACAATCAACCTATTTCTCTTCTCTGCTACTCCATTTTTCTCAGGGGTATACCTTGTAGTAATCTCCCTTTTGATACCTCTGTCGTGCAAAAATGCATTAAATTCATTGGAGGAGTACTCACCTCCTCCATCTAACCTTAGTATTTTTAGACTTCTTCTTGTTTGATTTTCCACAAGTGCAAGATACTTCTTAAAGCAACTAAACACTTCATCTTTATGTTTCATAAAGTACAAGATAGTCCACCTACTAAAATCATCAATGAAAGACACATAATACCTTGAGCCTTAAATTGAAGGATCCTTGCTTGTTCCCCACACAATGTGTGGACAAGTTCCAAGTAATCCTCATGTGTGTAGCCTTTATTTGTAAAGGATAACCTATGTGATTTACCAAACTGATAAGCACCACATTTATAGATCATATGTTGCTTGGATACATTATGTATCCCAAGCACAAATTGATCTCTACATATTTGCTTCAAGGTTCTCTCACCAATATGTCCGAATCTTTTATGCCAAATCTCAAGCTCAGACAATGTTTGATCCTTGTAATTATAAAGTGCAATATTTCTAGTGTTCTCAAGTTCAAATCTAAACAATCCACCTATTTTTTCTCCCTTGGCAATTCTCTTGAATCCATGTTGGGTGTCCTCCACAAAATCTCCATATTTGTTGAACCTAACCTGCAAACCTTTCTCCACTATCTATCCAACACTCATCAGATTCTTGGTGATAGTAGGTACATAAAGAACCCTGCTCAACAGATTTCTATTCCCATCAGAAGTTTTGACATTTCCTACCTTGACCACTGAATGCTTGGTGTCATCACCTATCTGTACTTAGTGCTTTCCCTTGGGCTCCTCAAGGTCAGAGAGAAGAGCTACATTGCCTACTACATGGTTTGAACAACCCGAGTCAATATAGAAGAGGTGCTCATCATTCATACCTTGTTTTGAAGTCATATTCATAATGAGAAGAGAATCCTCTTGATCCTCTGTATAATTGTTGAAGTCATTCCTTGATTTTTATCCTTGATAATTATTGTTATAGTTGTTGTTGTAGCCATGGTTGTGGCCTTGATAATGGTTGAATCTTCCTCTTGATTATGAGTATCCACTTCTTTGATATCCTCTTCCTCTCTGATTCTTGAGGTTCCTATAGCACTCATCTATAGTGTGATTAGACAATCCACATATGTTGCATGGGGGAGAGTTTAAAGGTCTCCCCTTGCCTTGCTTACCTCCTCTGCCCCTTCCTCTTGAGTTCCTACCTCTCCTTGCATAGTTAGCTTGAGAAGTAGTACCTTCATCCTCTACTTTCTTGCTCTTCCCTTTATCTTTAGAATTTCCTTTATCTATGTATAGGGCAGAAGAGTTGTTACCTCTTGATGGTTCTCCATTTTTGTTGAGCTTGGCTTCATGGGTAAAGACTTGTCTCATGAGTGTGGTAAGATCTAGAATCTACATGTCCATGTATAAGTCCATAGTAGTTGTGAAAGCTTCCCACTTATCATCTGCCTTGATGACATTGATTATTTGTCTCACTATTTGCTCCTCTTCAATATCCTCTCCTATGCTTTCCAATTGGTCAGACACATCTTTGACCTTGGTCACATACTCTGAAACACTTTGCTTGGGTTGCTTCCTTTGAGTGGTAAACTCAATCCATAGTTGATTTTTTCTTGCTCTTGTATTGGAAGAAAAGTACGAAGACAATGTATGCCAAGTCTCTTGGGATGTTTTAAAATTCCTAATGTGTGGAAGAAGGAATTCAGAGATACAGTTAAGTATATATGACCTTGCTAAAGCATGTTTGGCACACCATGAGTTAAGTTGAGTTGAGTCTTTCAAGCTCCTCTCTTGTAGGTTGTCCTTTGCTTCCGAAAGTGGGCATTTCCTCATCTCCTGATATGTATCCATATAGACTCCTTCCTTGTAAATATTTCTTCATCCTCAAGGACCATGCTGGATAATTGTTCCTGTCCAATCTATCAATAAAAGAAGGAGAACCATCTCCCATTTCACCTCAACTTGCTCTAATAGCACTGTTGGAAGAGATGGATGGATACCTCAAGAGGATGAGTTGGTACTGCTAATACCTGCTTTGTACTTGCCCTCTTTTACCTCAAGGTTTGATAGTAGGTTCTTTTAGCTTGAAAATGACACTAAATAAGTGGCTATGTACTTTGGAGATGATGCTTCAAAAAATTAGATCAAAACAGATAACTTTGCAGCTAGCTAGTGACAAAAAACTTGCTATTTTGGTCTTGACACACACTAGATATTTTGTTCACTATTCACAGTACATTAGCAATTAGGAAACTTCCTTTTGATGGTATCTAATTAGCTTAGATATATAATGATTACAAGTGGATTCACTTAAAATGATAGACCACACACTGAGAAATTAATTTAGCACTTGGATGCTTACCCCCTGTTTTTTTAGGAACTTAGCAGAGAATGACCAGAGAGCGCTTCGATGCTCATTTCTCCCAATTGGCTGAAGCAAATAACTTGAAAATTTGATAACATGAAGTAAACTTTAAGCTAGTTCCAACAAGCTATAGATCATGGAAAATGGTGGAGAGATCACTGAGATATGATCATTCAAAGTTCACTATACTGAGTGGACATAGCAGGGAAATCAACAGAGATACTCAATGATGTATATGTATTATGGAACAAGATTTTACGAGATCATTGGAAAGGAATTGATGACAAATGATAGTGATATGAGTAATCAATGAAGTGAGCTACTCAAATCCAATAAGTGATCATTGGAAGAGCTTCAATAGCATGCCTCATGGACCGTGAGTTTACAAGTATCTTTTATAATGACTTTCTTCAAATTTGAATTGAAATTAAAATTTGGCTCTCACTAAGTGTGATCCCATTGATCTAGGAGATATTCTCTCAATCCAAATTTGTAATTAATGCTTTATCTAATTCCACGAGTTTGTAGCCTTTTACAAGATTCTTTAATGAGTTAACCATTTACAAATGCTAAATGATCACACAATTACAAGTCATGGTTCATGTGACTCATCACATGTTTCTTCATATGATTCTTCAAGTGAAGCCAAATGTGAAGGCTTGTCCAATTGTTCTAGCATGGTCTACCTAGGATCCTCAAGCTTGGGGACTCCTCAACTTGCACAAAAAGGAGTTGCTAAATACAAATTTGGGTGTCCTATGGTACATACATTACAAGAATGATGAAAATCACTAGTTTAAAGTTTTTAAGAAAATATCATAAAGCATATTTCTTGAAAAAAATGAAATGTCTGCCCCCCTGCAGCTTACTACATTCAACCTTTACATGCTACCTCGGTGCTTTTGTCTATGGGTGCTGCCAGTTGTACTACCAACACTGGGTATGCTTCAAACATCATATCCAGGTTCTCTAGTATGGGTTTAGCTAGCACTGATCATGATTTTGGGGTTGGGTTCTCTTGATTCGACTCTTGTGAAGCCAATTCTAAGATTTTGGCTCTAGTGTCTTTTAAGCTTCACTCTATTTCACTTATCTTCTTACTCCATTTCCTCTCAATTCTTTCTTGTGAATCCTTCCAAGATCTAGTTTTTCTTCCACTATACTCTCCAACTTTGCTATTCTCAGCTATTTTATCTGGGTTTGGCTATTGATTTTGCAAGAGAGTCTAGGCTGTCATTATCGCTTGGATAGGTACATATGCTAGTATGGATCCACTTGAAGTGTGCACAATGCCTATCACATTAATGGGTGTTACTTTAGAGGCATTAGCAGGGTTCTTAGGGCACTCTGTTATGACATGCTCTTTACTATAATCAGTACAAAAACCTTGAATGTTATAGTACTACGGTTGTCCTGCTATTAGAGAATGTGGGCACTCTCTTATGTAATGATCTCCTTGGCACCTAAAACATTGTCCTTTAGGGCCCTGTGGTCGTACTGTCTCAACTAGGGCCTAGGATTAGCATACATGACATTAGCATACTCTGGCTCCTAGCTAAGTTCCATGGGTGGGCTCTAATATTGGTATTAGTATGTGGCTAGTTTGTCTACATGGCTAGAATCAAAACTATTGGAGTTGGGGTAGTCTCTATGATGAAAGGGGATAAAGGTACTAAAGCTCTGTTGAGATTCTCTTCTAGAACGGGTGAGTGGTCTCGGTTGCATCTAGTATGGTGGTTGATAGTTTTGTTGGGACCTATAATAATGAGGCTCAGTGTTGTATTGGCATGGGTATCTACCTAGTTGTTCATATGCCTATGGGTAGTTCTGTCATACCACTTGCTTGTTGTAAGGAAAATCTTGTGCAGTGTGATTAGTGTACTGCTTTTCTATCATGTAGTACTAGCCACAAGGGTTGGCTTGAGGTTGTATCAAGTTTGGGAAAACATTTTCCATATGATCATCACCATAGGCATAACAACATTTGATTGGAGTTAACCTAGGTATCTGTTTGCTAAAGACTTCTAAATTTTGGGCTATCTTTTGAGATAGGTCTTCTATGAACCCAAATTTTTTGAGAACAAATGAGTAGAACTATCTATGTCCTTGTAGACCTTGGAGAGTTCTAACTCATCACCCAAGTTATCCTCAATGTCTATACAAATTCTCACACGTTGCTCTAGTGTTCTGGGCTCCTTCAAGTATACATAGGATCGTAGTTTAGAGCTCAATAGCCCATCCAAAAACAAAGATACTTGTTTGGCTTGAGAGGGTAATTCTGGTATTAGGCATCTCTCGATATGCTATCTAAATCTGCATCCTGCTAGTCTGAGTGTCTCTTGGGGGGTCTGTTTGAAAATGTGGATTAACAAAGAAGTATTGTGCTTGATCCCACTTTTAGAGTTCAGTGATGAATGATTCTAATAAGTGATGAATATCTCTAAACTACCTTTGCTATAAAGGTTGGAACTCAGTTAAACCCGTGTTTTTTAGCATGAATTGAAATGCATTGTATTGGGTGAACATATCGTCCACTTGTTTGGCTCGCAACTTTGAACTCATCAACATGGTCATAGGGATCTCCTGTCCCATCAAAATAATTTTTCGTTGACTTCACTAACTGGGTAGGCCTCATTTTTCTTGGGTGCTCTCGAGGTGTAGGTAGAGGAAAGTCATCTCTACCACCTTGTAGTCTTGATTCTTTTGGTTTCTCCATTCTATCCATTTCCACTGTTGATGGGTCTCTTCCTAGGGTGTGAGAAAAGCTCACTTGAGGCCTCTCCTTGCCTTTCTCTCTTTGTGAACCATGAGCCATGGATGTCCCTACTCCTTGCTGGCTAAAGGCCACATTAGCTCGTGGTAGGGGAAATAAAAATTTGCCCCTCCATGTATAGGCATGTCTCCCATGTTCAGACACTACGAACACTCATTTTGAAGTGTTGCCTATCTATACTACTTTTCCAAGCATCTCAGAGTCCTTGAATTCATCGATTGTGATTGTTCCTATTTCGCTCGATTGCATAGATGTGTATCTTGAGAATGCCTCATCCATATCCTTATTAAAAAATAACTCAATGCTTCTGTTATCTTGAGGGATCCATTATGGATTAAGCATCCATGTCAACACTGATTCCCCTCTTGGTGTCCTAGTTTCACCCTCTAATGGTTCTTGTTCTTGGGTCCCTAGTTTCACCTCTGAAACTACTATCCCAAATTCATTAGTGTAGTTAGGCTAATTTGAAATAATGTACATTGTTCTCTCCTTGTCTATGTATGCATCCCTCTCAAATTTAACCACCTGATGTTTCAATCCAATGGGTTGGTCAGGGTTTCTCAATTGAGCAACCAACCTTTTCAAACCATCCTCATAGATGCGAGCTCCTAAGTGGTTGGTTTGGATGTATTGTAACTGAGTTCTATAAGGTCCTTCAGGCCTTTCTAAGTATGCTACCCCTAAACCTCCTTTAGGTTTTCCATGCTATAAGCCATTTCTGAATTGCTTGTTTTTTAGCTCAAATCGTACGGGTAATTGCTAAGATGTTGAGCCCAAGATCATGTTGTGGTCCTGACACTCACTTTGGATGACCTAATACTATGCCTATCTGCCTTTCCTATGTGCTTTCTTGATTGCAGGTTCATGAATTTGTTTCCCTTAGACACTTGATGTGATTAGTCATTGCACGAATCCTTTGTTCTCAATTACTTAGTTTGTTTTTACTCTTTTCACTTTCTTGTCTTGTCTAATTATATACCTCAGGAATCATTCTTTTGTTTCATGTTTAAGTTGTCACACCGTTAAAGTTATATTCCTTCCCTTTAGGGTTTTTGTGTAGGTGTCTCAATTTGAGCTTGAAGTTGAATGATTAACATTTCTAGTACTTTAATCATTCCTATCATGACCCTAATTCAATCAATAACACTATTCAAACTTAGCCAGAACTAGCAGTTGATTGAGGGGGTTGAGAGTTCTTCCAACCTCAAGTCTGATGCCTCATTGATAACTCTTTTGCCCAAGAAGATGTGCTTCCCAACCACTTTGCCTTGCCAGCTTGCACTTTACCTTGCCTTGGATGCTCTTAAAAACCTGTCAAAAAAATCAAGTTTAGATCGAACTTTTGTTAATAAGCAAATGAGACTTCTTCAATCATAATCTGGGGGCCTTCTTGATGCTCATTTTTCTTAAAAATTGGCCTTGAATTCGCTAAAAAATCAAACCCTAAAATTGTGTTTCAATTGGACTGTGGTGATGGTGTGACATAATCGCGATGGGGATGAACCATCACGATGGTCTTACACAATCGTGATGGTGTGAACCAATCACGATGGCTCAGTGTATCATCACAATGGAGTGGTGGGAGATTGTCGTGATGGTCTATAACTTATGGGTCGTCATGATGGTCATGAACCATCACGATGGTGTGCAATGAGTGCAATGTGATGGCATAGTCTTGTCATAATGGTCTAAGGTAGTCACAATGGCATGAGCCAATCACGATGGTGTGGTCTAGCTATGATGGTCTAAGGTCTTTGTGATGGCATGAGCCAATCGTGATGGTCAAAGCTCAGGTGAATCGTCTTAATGGTGTATTCTCATGGTGATGGTTTGATTAGGGAAGGTCATCGTGATGGTGTGCTTTAGACAAGGCGGGATGGTCCAAGCATGATATTTGAAGTGTCAGGTATAAACCAATCGAGATGGTGTAGGTCGGGATGGTCGTTGCAATGGTGTACCCAAGTCATCATGATGGTGTAGTCGAGTCATCGTGATAGGGTACATGAGTCATCGCGATGGCGTACCCAAGTAATTGCAATGGTGTACCTAAATTGTTGTGATGGCCTTGGCCCGTTGTGATGGTCATGAACCCTCATGATGGCGTGAGCCCATTGTGATGGTTTGATCTCAATGGTGATGCACCGTCATGATGGTTCACCAAAACACAAATTTTGCAATTGAACTAATGGACTCCTATAAGTGCTAGTATGCTCTAAACCATGCACATGATGCAACCTCGAAATGTCGAACTTCTCATACCATCGCGATGGTTAGAGGCATTTGATAGATATGAAAGAAAGTCAGAGTTTATAGCGTTTGAGAGTTGTATTCTCATACTGAGCACTTTCCTACAAGAAAAACTCAAAAACACATGCACATGCACTTGCTCACAAGATCTCTCTCTCTCTCTCTCTTGCAAATGAGGAAAATGAGGTGAGATGATGGATATGGTGAATTTTTGGAATTTTTTTAGAAGAAAGAAGATGATGCAGGGATGAGAGATGAGTATAGGGGAGATGAAAGAAGCTAAAAAAAACACAAATAAAACACAGAAACAACCACAAAACTGAAATTAATTACCTTCCAATGCCAATTCTCACTATACTGTTACCATCACACGTTTGTCCTGGAGCTCATCCCCGACAACAACACCAAATTTGGTGTTGTTGTAGACAAGGGTAATCACAACGTCAAGAAGCTCAATCTCCTTAATTTTCAATCCACATAAGAGACATGGTGGCATGAAGATCGTGAATGAGTGATGTGAGTGAAGGTGAAGGTGAGAAGCATACAAGTGCCCACACACATATGCCTGCACACACACGGTAGAGACAACAGAGACACAATAAAAGGTCAGAATCATACCCTATTACTCAAGAATACCTCTTACAAGCTTACTTATACTAGCTACTCCCAAACAAGCTACAAGCTAGCCTCAAGAATGATCTCTCTAGCTCTTTTTATAGTTTTTAGACTAGTTTTGGACGATTTCAAACCTAGAGCCTCACATAGTTTAAAATTAGGTTCTAGGGGTCATTTGGAGGTCAAAATGAACTATAAAAATTACCAATATTGATATGAGCACTCTACCTAAGCTCCTCAAGCTCAAGGACTCCTGGGCTTGCACAAAATGGAGCTTCTTGATACAAAATAACTGGGTATTCTATAATACATATGTTACAAGAGTGATGAAAATCACAGTTTGAGGTTTTGAATAAAGTATTATAAAACATATTTCTTGGAAAGCTAACGTGACTGGCCCCTCAAACTTGTTTCATTCCCCTTTCACATACTACCATTGTGTCGATGCCTATGGCCACTGCCTGTTGCACTACCAACAACTTGGGTCAAGGAAGCTTGCTTTAGAGAAACCTTGTAATGATCATGTAGGCCCATGTAGTTTACAAATGGTGGTGCATTTTCTAAAAGAGAGCACCTATTTTGGAAGTTTCCATACTAACCACATGTATAGCACATGATCAAACATGATTAGTTTCTCATTCCACCACTTTGATCGGCAGGCCCATTCTACATGCTAGAATTGGACAAAGAAGAATAGAATAGTGGCACCCTCGAAGCATTCCCCAGGATAGAGCTCTATGCATTAGCCATGAACGGTGTCATTGGGATGGATCTCTAGGAGGTCACATGTGGTTGTCCCCAATACGTGGGGGCCGCAGTTCTACCATCCCCTTCAGGTAGTAGCATCATTTGGCTTCATGCACCATCTTCCCATAGAACTGATAGAAGATCTTTTTTGGACATTCCACAAGTCGATGTCCCTATTGATGGCATATCCTGCACTAGAAGGTAGCTTATGTTTCTCTTTCCTTGATCTAACATAGAAACTATATCCTCCTCTGCACTCACAACCTTTCGCTACACCCGAAATTCATCAAAATCTCCTTTGAGTTGTATGTGAGAGTCATCCCATCATCCTACCATGGAAGGAATCTCATTGAAGTTCACTTGGGCCTACTCAATGCGGGATGCCATTGCCAAGAACTCTTCAAGCAAAGCATTTGGCACTAAAAGGTCCTAGAGTCTATATCTAATGCTGATAGGAAGTGCTTTCTCTAGCCATTTGTTAATGAGAAAGTCACCAGATGGTTCTAGAAATTTGGTCACCAAGGCCTTCATTTAGGTCATTAACTTAAGGAAGGATTCCCATTTCTTTAGGTAGAGATTCTCCAACTCTTAAAGAACCTATGCGGTGGAGTTCCGAAGTTGAAATCCCATTAAAAATTCTTCTTTCATGGCTTTCTATTAATGAAATGGTACTCTTCAAACCAGCTAAACCATTCATCAACTAATCTGGCTAGCGTTGTTGGAAAAGAGCCATGAACACATCTATTTGGCCGTCGAGGTAGTGGTGTTTAGACAAATGCTAAGAAATGACATGCATGGTCATCTAGATCTTTGGTGGATGCTCCTCAAAAGATTTAAAAGTTGATGTTGATGCAGGACAAGAAAGAAGCAAGGTCTCCTTGGGCCATTTTCAAATGTAGAAGAGAGTGCTCAAGTGGAGAAAGTTGTGATTGCTCTTCTTTACTACTTTAAGCTAGTGCCTTGTTGTGGCTAGCCATACTATGGTTAGCAACTCTATTAGTAGTGTGGACAGGACTAACAAGTATGACCAGACTAGGTTCTAGTCATATAACGTAAAAGTGCACATGGAAAATACAATCATTAAGCTCCTAAGTCCCACTAGGAGTGCCAAAATTGTATGTGATGTGTTGTGTTCTTTTGTACTCCATTATTAGGTGTAGGGAGGTCTGTTCTAGGATTTGGGAGGTCACGGAATCTTAATCGATAAGCACTCCATAGTCACAACACTTAATAGAGCAATATTGAAAGATTTCTATAAGATGTCGCATTGTGCATAAGCAATAAGGAGAAGTTAGAATGAATTCAACTCAAAACTTAAGAAAAGAAAACACTCGAAGAATTGTGATACAAGACTTTCAAAGATAAGAGAAAAAAAATAATAAGGAGATTGAAGTGTAACACCGAACTCAATATACAACAAATATGTAATATAATAGTGCTTGACACAAACAGAAAGTGCACTAACTACTCTATTTTTCCCTAGGACTTATGCATGAACTTGCAGACAAAAAAGATATGATAGTGGACTTGAGGGTGAGGATATTCTCCAAGGAGGAAGAGGTTGGAGTAAGAGCTCCTAAAAACAAGGGAGATCAACACAATGCCAGGTTGATCTTTCAACAATCTCACAACTCTCACTCGTGCTTTCAGCAATTACCACTTCTATCAATCCTTCTGTAGCTCCACCTCTCTTCACCAATTGTCATACTCTCAACAGCTCTCTGAAAGCACTCGTAGTGTCATTGCTTGTAGATCAACAAACTTAGAAACTCTATTCAGTTTGCACCAAACCATCTCTGTGATCACACTGATCAATATCCTTGAACTGGCTTACCGCAATAACTACCTATTCCTCTCATTCTGCATTCACTATGCCTCTTGATCTTTGTGACTCTACCTCTATCTCTCTCTGTGCATATCTCTACTCTAGACATGTGTGTATATGCCAATCCATTTTTCTTTGTATATCACACTCAACCTCTACTCTATATCCTCTATGTAAACAATCAAAAACTATTAACATGATGTTGCGTGAGTGATCTTTACACTATGTGACATGATACCATACGATGAGATCTAATCTAAGATAATATGGCACACAGTTTCTTGCTTGTCTTCTTATAAAGAGGTTGAGATCACTTTCCACCGAGTACCTTCAAGACTCTATCACTTTTGAGACTCCATGTTGTACCATCATTATGACCAAAAGAAACTCAAGTTGATTGCAAAAGTCTCAATCACAAATTCAAGCCCCTCCTCTTTTGAATTGTAGAGGCTCAAACCTAAGTTTGAGCTTATATTTTTTAACCATAAAAAGTCTGAAATATATGTAGCTACTATTAGTTTATTGGTAAATCCATTAGATTCTATTAATTTCAAAGAGTTGAAAGAAAGTTTTCTAGATGTTATCTGGAGGAAACTTCGGATCCATCAATGTCAGATACTCAAAATTTTTCAACTTTGAAATTTGTTAGTTAGCCTATACTCCATATCATTACAAAAGATGGAGAACCTATGATACAAAAATTAGGTTTTAACTCATTGTATGGCATTGGTGATGATAATTGCAATGTTATTGAGGATATAGGTGTTCAAGCTAAAGATAATAATTATTTTTATGTTATTGATATTTAAAATTGTTTTCATGATATACAAGTTGTTTCTGTTCTTCAAATGGTATATGATCATCAAGAGGATTTTCATATGGAGAATAGTGAGTATACATATTCTGAAGTCTAGAGGAAAGAAAGGAGTTACATCCAAAAGATGAGAGTGCATAGCAAAAAGAGTACTACATTTAATCTTAATAATCGATGCTCGTTTGAAAGCATTCAAATGATTTCTATGGATGATTGTTGTGAACAAAGATACAATCAAGAGCAAGAATAATGGATGCAAGGTTCAAATTTTGGGAAAAAATCTATTCTAATAGATGCAAATATGTATTGGATTGCATGGATATGGTCTACAAATGTAATGGTGTGAACTCAATTCAATGTTCCTTGAGTTTCAATTTCATATTTGCTGCAAAAGAAGTATGTACAAAGGCATGGTATTTAATTCATGGTATTGGAAAAATTTCATTTTATAGGCTACAAGAAAAGCTTTTAATTGGTTGAAAGGTATCCATTCATGGGAATAATGGAATAGCTAGAAAAAAGTACAAAACATGTAGAAGTAGTAAATGTTTATATATTTAGGTAATGATGTGTTTGAACACACTAGGACCACCGAGACACTTTTTTTCCTCTTTAGGAGGTTTTTCCCCCTGACTTGTATATATGCCTATAGCCCTAATGGGTCACTTATCTTTGTACATTCAACTGGTAATACATTCAGTATTGTGTGTTGTGCTCCAAGATTCGTCTTCTTCCTTGTGCTATTTGCATGCTTTCCTAAACCTCAAACTCCAAAAATTGGTGTTAGAGCAGGCCATCAATTCATCTAGAGCGTGATCCACACCCCTCCAATCACAGTCTCACAATTGATCAAAAATTGGTGAGCATATTTAACATGATAAGGAGTTCAAAATAGCTTCACCTTGTGGTGTCAAAATTGCAATCTTAGCTTGTTTTAACCTCCAAATGTACTGTCACAGTGCTTGTGCAAGCACTTTTGTCTTTTTGCTCCAAAGATATATACAAGTCTCTGTTTGCCAGTATAAGTGTCTTGAAGTCTGCTACAGGTTTAGCATAACTCGACATGGTAGTTCTGTTCAAATTTTTGAGATACAATCATTTTTATACATCAAGGTATTTTAGTTAGTGGCCATGGTTGAAAGTAGTGATGTATTCGGTATGTTGGCTATGTTGGTGTTCTAAGGTCTAAATACCAAATGTTGGTATTCTAAGCTCTGATACTACATGTTGGTATTCTAAGGTCTGAATACCAAATGTTGGTATTCTAAGCTCTGATACTAAATGTTGGAAGTAGGGTGGGCCACAAAACAATATATCACATGTTTACAAGATCTTCCAATAGATGAACCTTAACATACACACCTTAAGACCCAAAAAGATGATGAGTGGAAGATAGAGAGAGAATAGACAATATTTCAAGTGTAATGATAAGCTATGAGGCTCACGTACTATCTATATTCAAATGTCGAATTACAATGTGTGTATATAATACAAACTGACAATATCCATATCTATGCAAAAATAGGAAGTAGATACAAGAGATTGTTTGCCTAAGAGGTATGAAGAGTGTGTGTGTGTGTGTGAGAATATGGAGAATAAGAATAGTTTAGAAATGATCTACAACAAACCCAAATTTTGATCAATCTAAATCAGAAACGAGTAACCTAGTAAGTAAGAACGGAAATAGACTTGCTACTCACAGTAAATCAACAATGGATGTCAATGGTAAGCTGGTAGAATCTCCTCTAGATAATCATCCAGATGTAACCACAACTCCTCCAAGAGTATGATAACTCCTTTTCCAAGATGGCCTCCAATATCTTGTCCAAGATCTCCTTGAGTAACTTGGGAAGATACTCCTTGATCACCTCCAAGAGTGTAGAACTCTTGCGAGAGCTTCTTGAGTGATGATTTTACAATGAGCAATGGACCTTCTTTTAACCTTGAGAATGCCTCTTGAAAAGCACTCTCAAAAAGCAATTGATAAAGCTAAACCCATACGCGATAATATGCGAAAAAGCTTTGAAAACAATGCTACAATCACAAACATTCAACACCATCTGCTTTTTTCTTTTTCCATCATTGCTTTACCAAAAAAGAAATCTATCATTGCACTGTTGCTCATGGGTTTCGAACCGAGACGGTCCCTTTGAAAGGTTTCTACTTTAACCAACATGTTAGCACAATCTCTTGAAGATATTTTCTAAAAAAAGTTATTCATATGACTTTTTCTAGTGAGAATTGTGGACTTTGTTTCCAAAAATCCCCCCTTCAATTTCAGATGGTACAAGTTTCCATAACTTGCAAAATTTCTTGTGTCTTTTTCTTGACTTCTTTTCATTCAATCTTTAGCTGGCTATGTATCAACCTGTATACTTGACAAACAACAAATTGAATGTCTGGTTATGTATTACATAGATATATCAAGCAACCTATTGGTTGAATATATAATGTAGCTTCAAATGTTTCTAAATTTGCTACAGATTGTAATGACACATTGACATCTATAGGTGTCTCCATAGTCTTGGAATCTATCATCTCAAACCTTTCCAATAATTTCTCAATGTGTCTTTGTTGTGTCATATAGATACACTCATCTATGTACTTGAACTCAATTCTAGGACGTGTGATAATCACATCACTTTGTAGTGCATCTTGAACACTAACTAGTTTATTCTCAATTGAATTAAGAGTTAAAACATTATGAATCTCAAAATGTTTGCATAGTTTACCTGGTCTCCTTGTTATCTCCTTGTCTGACTTTTGGTTCTTCTAGTGTATTCCTTTATACCACTTTCCTTCCAAGTTCGATATAACCACTTTGGCATATTCCTAAAAAGTGGTGGAATCTTTTTTGGTTCTTTAGCATCTCTTTCTTGTAGAACTTTGGAACCTTCTCCAACTTCATAAGTTGGAACTTCAAGAGGTACTGATGATGGACTAGGTACTAGTGTAGGTAATGTAACTCTCTCTTCACCTGCATCTCCTAGGGTTTGAGAAGGCTCATCACCCCCTTGTATGGCTGAATGTAAGCATCCAAATTCCTTCAGAAAAATGCATAGTCATATGCCTTTATGGATTCTAGAATTTCTTCCTTCTTATCATAAATCTGACTTTCTACAATATATGCATTGCATGAGAGTAGGATATACCTGTATCTAGAACATAGAATCTATATCCTTTGCTTTCAATTGCATAATCAACAGAGATGGCTTTAATGGCTTTTACATCCAGATTACCACGATCCTTCTTCTCAATGTGAACATAAGCTAGGGGTCCAAAAAAATTTTAAGTAACTCACATTGGGTTTCTTCCCATAATAAGCTTTATAAGGTGTGATGAACTTCAAAGATTTTGTTGAAAGAACTATTAAAAATGTGATTAGTTGTATGTACGGCACCAAACCAAAAGTTGGGAGAAAGCCTTTTGGATCACATCATACTACACATCATCTCAACAAGTATCCTATTCTTTCTCTCTACAACAACATTCTATTTTGGCATGTAAGCAATAGTGAGTTGATGAGAGATACCTTTGTCTTAAAGAGAAGACTTAAAGTCTTTAGACATATACTCTCCTCCTCTATCACTTCTCAAAATCTGGATCTTTGATTGACCTTCATTTTCAACCATAGCTAAGAACTTCTTGAAAGTAAGAAAAGCCTCTCAATTCACTTTAAGACTATAAATCCATGAATATCTTGAGATATCATCAATGAACATAACAAAGTACCTGAAACTTTGAATAGAATCTGTTCTCGTCAAACCATTCACATCTAAATGTATGATCTGCAGCTTCCTTGTGGCTGTAATATATCCATGCTTCTTGAAAGGTAGTTTTTGAAGCTTTCCTTCAAGACATCCTTCACATGACTCTACATCATCTGGTACACCAAAATTAGGCAAAATCTCCACCATACCTTGATCTTTGATATGATTGAGAGCTGTGTAACTGATATGGAAAAATCTAGCATGCCATAACTTCATGTTCTCTTTAGGTGTTGTAGAGCTAGCAACATTAGCATGACTTATTTTGGACAATACAAACATGCCACTTGTGTTTTCACCTTGAAGTAGACAATGCTCCTCAGTAGGTGAGAGGATCTGACATGAATCTTTCTTAAAAACAAATTTATAACCATATGAAAAGAAAGTAGAAATAGAGAGCAAATTCTTCTTCATGTCTAGTACATAAAGAACATTGGAAATTGTGAAATTTCTACATTCTTTTGAATTTAGGTTCACTTCCCCAACACCAACAACATACAAATAATGACCATCTGCAATGGTCACTCTTCTCCCTAAAGAGTTAGAAAGGGAAGAAAATACCTTTTTGCAACCTGTCATATGCTAAGTAGCTCCAAAAAAAAAAAATCCAAGGATTATTTGAGATTGTATTTAATGCTACCTGATCAAAAGCTAGTTATTCGATAGTAACACATGCATATGAATCTATCTTTGAATATTTGGGTTTTGAATCATCTTAGCACTATTACCTGATACTTTCTTCTTCTCATTAAAAATCCTTGTTCTACATTCTGCTATGAAATGTCCTGGTTTCTTACAATAATGGCATACTCCTTTCTTTGAATCAGATGTAGTCGAAGACTTTTCTTTGGGTGTAGAGGAAGCATTAGGGGTGGGACTGGAAGACTTAGGATTAAAATACTTACTTTCCTTCTTAGATTGGTGACTCTTCTTGTCCTTCTTCTTCTTTCCCTTCGATGATGATAACATGGCTTTTTCATTCTCTTCCATACCCTTTTGTTGATCTTCATCATGAAGTAATAGGAAATGTAGCTCTTCAAATAAAGGTTCTCTATCTCTTATAGAGAGAGAGATAAATAAGTAACAAAAGCATGATATGTAGATGGAGGTGAGTTTAGAAGTGTATTTACCATCTCTTCATCTAAAATTTTGACTCCAACATTGAGTAAATGATCTCCTAAATCTTTGAGCTTCATAATGTGTGACTGAACTGATTCACCAACTTTCATCCTTGTGTTGGCTAGCTATCTCTTGAGATGAGCTTTGCTAGCAGGGTTTCTACTTTGATAGAGATTCTCTAACTCCAACTAATCTTGATGAGAGGTTCTGCAAAACATGATCTAGGGTATAATATGCCTCTTGAATCCCATATCAATATATGAAAGTGCTAGTGCATCCCTTGAATCCCATCTATATTGCTCTTTTGTAGGAAGTAGTTTGGTAGTAGTACAAACTCTTGATGATGAAAGAGCTTATTTTACTTTAGTAACCTCCTATTGAGAAAAAATAGGAACAATAGGTCTCCTTGAAGATGAAGTAGCCTCTTCTCTGACTTGTCTTGGCCTTGGATAAGAACCATTGACAATATTCCATAAGTCCTTTGATAGTAACAGATTCATCATCATAAAACTCCACATTGGATAATTAGAGATGGCCTCAAGCTTGTCTTCATTCTCAAGTCTATAGACACTTATCTTATTAAGGGTGTATGTCAACTATGCTCTGATACCAAGTGTTGGTATTCTAAGGTTTGAATACCAAATGTTGATATTCTGAGCTCTGATACCAAATGTTGGTATTCTAAGGTCCAAATACCAAACGTTGGTATTCTAAGCTCTGATATCAAATTTTGGAAGTATGGTGGGCCACATATATCACATGTTTACATGATCTTCCAATAGATGAGCCTTAACATATAAACCTTAAGACTCAAAAAGATGATGAGTGAAAGATAGAGAGAGAATAAATAGGATTTCAAGTGTAATGGTAAGCTATGAGGCTCATGTACAATATCTATATTCAAATGTTGAATTACAATGTGTGTGTATGATACAAACTTGAGAACTTTCAATGAATTTTGTAGCATGCATCTAGTACGTTTTCTTATAGAGAGAGTATGATGTTTCTAAAGTTTTTACAAAGGAAGCTTAAATGACAGAGTTGATAGTCTTATTGGGCATTCAAAACCATTGCAGTTCCAATTCCAAATGTAGTAATGGATACCCTTGATGCAATATAAATTGCACAAAAAATATTGATTGGTTACTTTCAAATGGTATAGGGTTGTGAAGGAAAAATCAAGATGGTATATCAAAATTTCTCGAAGGAGTTCCAGAATTATTACCACCTAGTGGGTGTGTGAAGGATAATGAAAGGTTCATGGAAGGACTCCTTAAATATGTCAATTGGTGGAAATTGCACCTAGAAGAGGTGCACTTTCCACCAATTTACAAATGGATTAATCCATGGAGATTTTGAGACCTCAAATTATGGAAAATGGATTAATCGAGTGCGTACTTATCAAAGAAACATTATGGAGATCTTGAGAAAAGGAGAATCAATCTCATAGAACCATGTGATTTAATGTACCCTCTGTGACTTGGCATGGCAAAATCTATTGTTAATTAAACTAGAGAATAAAAAACATATCGTATTGTTCAGATATAATCTACTATTACTTACATATGGAAGGATACTCTTTATCATGATTTTTGGCCAAAAAAATGGATGCATGACATTTCAAGCTTCAAATATAGTGCAAGATAATCCATTTGATAATGAAGATATGGATCCTTGATGTGAGAAAAGGAGAATCAATCTGATAGAACCATGTAATTTAATGTACCCTCTATGACTTGGCATGGCAAAATCTACTGTTAATTAAACTAGAGAATAAAAAACATATTGTACTGTTCAGATACAATCTTTGATACCTATTTCAAAAACGAAAAACATTAGGGACATATTGCTATATAGAGAACGTTGGATAGAATATTGGAGAGAAAATCCGGTTGATCCTTAGCATTGGGAGAATACTTCTTCCATATTTGTTCTTGGCCACCAAAACGTGGGTGGAAACAAAAAAAAACCAAAATTATAACACCAATGATATTGAAGGTAAAACAAAGCCAAAGCAAAGGAAATGAAGTATTAGAACATTTGAGCTATATCTCAAATGAAGATTATTGCAATTTGATTTAATTATAATATATGATATGATATTGATCATATTAGACCATTAATGTATCCATGATACTACTTGGCATAACTATGTCATAATTTGGAAATATTTTCTAAGTTTTTATTGTAATACTTTACGATGAAGTTTAAATTCTTTGCAACACTCTTAGCTCATCTCATGTGCCCAGGTATTATTAGTTTTCTTGTCTACAATATGTGCAATGTTGGAAGGGGATAAATCCTACCAAGCTTGATTTTTATTTGGATTTGATAACTTTAAGTGTAGGAATTAATGTTGAGTGGATGGCTCTCCATTAATGCCAATGTTATTGACTACAAAATGAGAGTATTGATTACACTAAAGATTATGCTTTGTAAGTTGGGTATCCAGGAAGTCCTTAATGTTTGTTACAGTTGGATGTTGCTTTTTGGGAAACTTGGAGAGCCATTATCCTGTATTTGGAAGACGATGGAACCAATATGTATTTTCCTATAGTGTCCCTATCAAAAGAATTCACCAAATGTCCTTGCGAAGCATTAAAGATACTCCTTTTGAATGTAAACATTGTTACTATGAGGAATACATAAGTTTTACTAATCAAAATGGTTTCTTATCCATATTGGATATTCTTTCTCTTTGATAAATGCTACACAAAGATTAGGGAGAATTTCACAGTGGATATTTCTTCACATTGATTATAATAATATTTCCATTAAAAATTGAAGTAAATAGATTTTTTTTTTGGTAATTTCTTGTAGGAATTGAATATATCTTGTTGCATCATGGAAAGGGTGAAAGATATGCAAGTTTAAAAACCACACGTTTGAAAACATTCAATCAAATGGATAGTTAATGATGTATGAAATTCATTCAAGTGTTTCTAAGCACCATACTTCAATCAAATGGATAATTCACCATGCGTTATATTGATTTATGTGTTTCTAGACACCATATGCTTTTGAGATCATTCAATTAAATGGATAGTTATAGATCAAATTATATTTTCCCATCATTTAATCAAATGTTTAGTTACTCATAGATTGTATTGTATTTTTCCAAATTATAAATTTGTAAATTAAATTAAGAGGTTTTCTATAAGTGTATAGTTAATTTTGAGGTCATTCAATCTCTTGGGTTTTCTTAAAGTTGGTATGTTTTTATACTTTGAAGATATTAATTCAAAGGATATATATATATATATATATATATATATATATATATATATATATATATATATATATATATATATATATATATATATATATATATATATATATATATATATATATATATGTGTGTGTGTGTGTGTGTGTGTGTGTGTGTATATATATATAGAATTTATTTATGTATACTATCAATATTTTATATTTATAAAATCTTTTTTACTTTTAATAGATTTCATTTAAGATAATCAATTTGCATAACAATAAGAATTTCAATCTTCTTTTGGAAGTCCAATTGATGAAGTCATCTTCCATTACTATGCTCAATGTTGAATTCTATTAACCCTCTCATTGATATGCTCAATCTTGTTTTCTAATGATATTTGTTTTCTTATATGGAACCTGAATCTTATTGCAAGTATTATTTTTAATAATGACTATTATCATGATAGTCAAGAAAAGAGAGGGTCAAATGTAAATCTCAAATTTTGAATGGATTATGACTACTTTGATAGTTGAAAGAAGATCTTACATAAATTCAAGCCTTTATTTTTCAATAAAGAGAATGATGAGACGACATGAGCTTGGAAAAATAACTATAAGGAACCCTCCAATAGCTCCTTGAGTTAAAACTTTAATCTTCTAAATTAGGAGCCGCTTGAACCCAAATCTCTTCCAATTTACAATATTAGGCCCGAAGTAAAATTTGAATATTTTTTTTATCAACAAGAGGTCAAACTAGCTTTTGTAAATCTGGAGAAGCTTGAATCATATCACTAAGATATAAAAAAATATCTTTCATGAATCATTCAAAAAAAATAGAGTTGGGGAACAAAGAATTGTCCCATTTTTCTTGAATAGGTCTTCATCAGTGAAGAGAGAATTTCCTAGTTTCTAGCCTATCACAACCAAGTGTAATCACTAAGATTGATTCAGATATTTGAGGGATTCAAAATAAAATTTGGGACGTTAAGATTTATACTTTTTCCTTTGCATGATGATACTCCATTTAGCACCAATCACTGACCAATTAGGGCTTCTAGAATTGGGGCTTTATCTCCAACACTTTCTATCAAGCTTCAACTTTTAACTTAGCTTCACAACTGAAATACTTTTCTTAAATTTTGATATCTTGTGATGTGCCAAAGTTTTGGTCAGCATGCCAAGACATGGATACTTTGTACTTTTATGTTAAATTTGAATCTCCTTCCTCTAGTTCTAGCACTTTTGTTGTGTGTAGTTATAGTGCATCCCTATGTATTTTCTCCTAGTATGGAATATAGGATTAATAGCTAAGGTATACACTAGTCATACTATGATAGTGAATTGGAACATGTTGGACTTACATGTTCAAATGAGGTAGTTCGACATGAATTATACAATTTTTGAGATGGATTCTCGGGCTATAATCAAGTGTTCATTGTTGAAGAGGATTAATATAAACAAAAATTTTCCATTGAATGGGGCATTTTTGCTTTTTAGATTAATGCAATTTGGGTTGACCTATGCCCCAACCACACTCCAAAGACGTATGTGCCATATTTTGATGGAATTTCGTAGAAAATGCTTTGAAATATATCTTGATGACCTATGTGTGTTTCTTGATGAAATAAACAAACATGTTTCAGATGTACAAAGAAGTTTTTATGGATCCCACTTCTACAAAGTGTGCCTAAACCTTGAAACAATTGTCTTCATGGTCCATGAAGGTAAAATCCTTGGGTACATAGTCTCCAAGAATGTCATATCTATTGAGAGTGCAAAGTAAGAGCAATCTCTAAATTTTGAAGACCAAGAAATCCAAAAATAAGTCCAAGTTCTTATGGGACATTTTTGATATTATATAAGCTTCATACATATGTATGCAACCATTGCTCACCCAATGTATGGGCTATTAAAGAATATTGAGTGGATGGATATGTGTGAAAACTCATTCCAACAACTCCAAAAACGTCTCATATCAGCACCAATACTGAAGTTCCATGATTTGAATTAACCATTTCACATCCATGAAGATGCTTTGAATTATGTAATTGGTTGCATCTTGGCACAACTTGCTGAAAAGGGCAACATGGAATTTTGCATAAAATTTGCAAACATACAACTCATTCAAAGTGAATGCAACTATAATACTGCTAAAGGAGAAGGACTTGGAATGCTCTATGCAATAAAGAAATTTTACCACTATTTATTGGCACATAAATTCAAAGTCTTTTTAGACCATTGTTAGACGGCTGCCGAACAAGGACAATTGTACTTAGACGGAGGGCTTTAATGAAGAAAGAACCCTTCGGGAAATGCGCGGTAAAGAAAGATTCGCGCAAACCTTGTAACAGATTTCTATTTAAAGCAATGAAAGGAAAACGGTAGAGAGCCCGGTTTTTGGGATTTGCAAGTGTTGTATTGTATATGTATGTGTTCTGTTCTGTCTGTTCCAATGTCCCTGCTGCGTATCTGTTTGTGTGCGTAGGCGCGTTATAATGCAGTGTTACGAATCGATACTGTGTTGTAGAGATTCCGTCCGGTACTGATTGAAGTGTTCCTGAACGTTGCTCAAGCTAGAACGCGTATATTTCTTCTGTGGAGTAAGTAGCGCGAAGAGTAATCTCGAACTAATTGTCTGTAAAGTCTTTGTAAGCGGCTGAATTCGTTACTGCATCTTATATTTGCTGTTTACCCCAACTACGGGAAGACTAGTAGCTGTAACTGTCTGAATGTGAGTAGAACAGCGTCGGTTTATGGTTAGTTGTTTATTACGAGGAGATTGACTGTTCGAATCCGCGTGACTTTAAGGCATAAGGTCTAGTTGGCACACCTATCTGTCTTGAAGAAGTACGGATTAGGTGATTTTGTTATTGAAGTATCTTTTGCGCGTAGAATACGTAACCGGACTGCTAACCTCAGTCCTGAAGTTCTAATTCCAATACACTGAACAGTCTTCCGTTGTTCAGGGATGGATACTGAGCTAAGGACGGAAGGACAGTAAGGTTGTGTGTTAAATTGGGAAAATAGTACAGGGCCTCTGCCTAACAGACCCCTACCACTCCCAAGGACCCACGTGGCTAAGAGAAGGATTGCGGTTAGAAGGATTTGGAACCGATTGAACTTGAAGTATCTGAATCGGAAGTAGAGTAACGACTAAACCCATAATCAGTTTAACATTTGGCGCCGTCTGTGGGAAAGTGGCAACTGTTTACCAGTCTCTGCGGTAAAGTAGCATTTGATTACGAGTTACTTGTGAGAAAGTGGCATTAGAGTGCTAGCGGTTTGTAAGAAGCAAACATCCAGTAACATTTGATTTACTGACAGTAGCAACAGACCCAGATTGTTGCAAACTGCTCAGATAGTATCACTGGGCAATGATACATGCCGGTCACTCGATCGGGCGAAACATATCCTAAGAATCGTAAGGCTGAAGCACGAAAATCACAAAAGATAGCCTCAGGAGAAGTAGGCATAACTAGATCTGACCCAGTGATCAAGAAAAGTGGGAACGTTACGACTGATTCCAGTCATATTCCGGCGGAACGATCAACACCTTTGGTACATTCTGGTGCTACTTCGACCCAGCCTATCGAAGATATAGGGAGTCCAGAATGCATCAAAACACTGTTGGAACCTAGTTTAACAATATCAGATAAAGATTTAGAGTTATCTACGATCAGAAATACGTTAGGAAAATTCGGCAAAAGCAGTAAAACATGGCATTCTGGCACAATTTCGGTTCATTCCAGTGAGATTCCGGTGATAGAATCACCGATCGCTGGCAAAGGTTTAGCCTTTTTTGCGGAATCATCAGCTCAACCTTCGTGTTTGGAAGAAAGATTTTGGATATTAGACATCCAGAAGGAAGGAAAGCTGTTCGAAACAGAGATCCAAAGCATCCTAAGTCGAAACAGCACACCGGAAAGCGCACCATCCGGCGATACAAGTCCAGTTAGTTCGACCAATCAATCCCGAGATACAGAAGGACTGAAACATTCACAATGAGCGGGCAACAACGACAACAACAGCTAGGTCAGCCAAGGCCGCCTCCAACAGGAGTAACCTACACGAAATTCGGTGGATTCCCAGGAGATGACCCAGACGCTCATGTACGAACTTTTGAGATAAGTTATGCAGTTCTTAACCATCCACCAGATCAGGCGTATAAGGCCATTGTTTTTCAATCTACACTGGTCAATGAAGCAGCGAGATGGCTCACGGAATATGATATTAATCATTTTGGTACTTACGATGCAGTACGAGATGCCTTTCTACAACGATTCAGACTAAAGAAGAATCCTGCTGAGATCTTTGATTATTTACAGAACAACCGACAGAAGGCAAATCAGACTGTCCAGGAATACGCTACTCTCTTTAGAACACATTTACGGCAGATACCACAGGCACATGCTAATCTACCTGATGATGTCATCTCTCAATGGTTTATCAATGGACTAACCCCACAACTGAAGCAGATTATGATCATAAGATGTGTCGGAGCAATGACACTGGATGCAGTCATTGCAATGGCGCTACAGTTGGAATCCAAGGTTGGTGGATTTTCAGAAGACTTGGAATGGTTAAGGACAAACAAAAATATGACTGAAGATATAACCAGGCAAGTATACTGCACCACGTGCAAAAACTCAGGGCATACAAGTGCCAATTGTGCACTAAATCAAGCGTTTTGCGCTATCTGCAACTCTGCCGGACACACCACCGGGAACTGTGTTTACAACGCCAGAATACAAGGGGCAGCAACAGTCAATGCAGTCATCCAAGAACAGGTACAGCCGACGAATTACTATGTGCCTCCGCAACTAAGAAACAATCAACCCCCAGGATATCGGAACTACCGAGGGCAAAGGAACAACAATTATAATGCCAACCGATGGCAGAACGGACTACCATCGGAAAATCCCAATTTACCACCTCCACGCTGTCATTTCTGTGGCGAATTCGGCCACATTAGGAGGTTTTGCAAAGATGCAGTGGAATATGATCAAAAAAAGAAGGAGCGCCAAAATCCAATGACCAACATGGTAAAAATCACACCGTTAGAGACACAGACTGCTACAGTCCAGACCCGTTCCGGTAAACAGCTTCAGCCGGCAGCAGAAATCTTTGAACCCGGGATACAAGAACAACATAGGATGTATAACAAGGCTAGTCACTGGACCACAACAGAACCATCAGTGTTCCCAGAACCTATTCCAGTGACTCAGGCTTCTTCGCCAGAGAACGGAACGGAACAAAAGAAGGCACCAGCAGAGTCATCATCATCAGTAGAGACAGCAGTAGACACTTCTGCGTCAGTAGAGACCACAAGTCCACAAGAGCAAGACAGCCAAGCTCAACAGGCCTCGAAAATTTTGTCCAAAGCATCCATCACTCTGCCTCTAGGCCAACTTTTGGCGTTAGTACCTGGAATCTGGCAACAGTTTCAACAACGTTTCAGCCCGGCACCCTCTTGCATTCCGGCAACCGTCGCAGTTCAACCGGAATCTGATTCTACCGTTGATCATGCAGTGCCCTTGATTACAGTATGGTATAAGAATCAGAAGATCACGCAGGTATTAATTGACGGAGGCTCCGGCGTAAACATTGCAACCGCAGCATTATGTAAAAAGCTAGGCTGGACCGAAATCGAACCAGTTCAATTCTTTGTCAGAATGGCTGATCAATCTAGAGTCCATCCCGTAGGACTTGTACGGAATGTACCCATTACTCTACAAGGTACGACTTTCAAAATGACTTTTGTTATACTAGATCTGCCCGAATCCACTTTGGATTACAACCTTCTTTCCGGCCGACCTTGGTTGAAGCATGCAAAGGTAATACAGGACTGGTCTGCGCAAGAGCTCACATTCAAGGATGCCAATCGTAAATATGTGGTAAAACTAGATGCTATACAACCCTGCGAACCTCACGCCAGACCCTATCTTGCTGAACCAGTTCATATGTTAGATGGACTATCAGATGATGAAGAAGAGCAATTTCTGAAGAGTAACGCCGATTTAATGTCTCTAGGAACTGTTGATCTACAGTCCGTCATCGATAACTGGAACACTTCAGTTTGTGCAGTAGTAGCTATCACCGAAAAGTCTGACCAAGCAGATATTGAATTACAACCACTATTCAAGCCAACAGAGGATACAGAGAACCCGCAACAATTTTATGTCCCTGAAGACCAGCTGATCACGTACAATCTAGGAGACAAGGACCATCCTCGACCTGTAAAAATAAGGCAAAACTTACCGGAAATCTTTCAGGCTAATTTGATTCAGCTTCTTCGCGAATTCTCAGACGTCTTTGCATGGGATTACAAAGACATGAAAGGATTAGATCCGCGCATTTATCAACACAGAATTATGTTGAAACCTGAAGTTAAACCAAACAAACAACCCAGCTACCGGATGAATCCCAATTATGCATCACAGGTAAAAGCCGAACTTGACAGATTATTAAAAGTGGGGTTCATCGTACCAGTAGAGCATGCTGAATGGATCTCACCAATTGTGATTGTACCAAAGAAAAACAAGCAATTACGAATCTGTGTGGATTACCGGAAATTAAATGCAGCAACAGTACCAGACCCGTTCCCGATCCCTTTTTTGGATACCATGCTTGATAGAGTCGCAGGTCATGAAATATATTCATTCTTAGATGGATATAGTGGTTACAATCAGGTTAGAATGGCTGAAGAAGATATACCAAAAACTGCTTTCATTACCAATTGGGGTGTCTTCGCCTGCACCGTAATGTGGTTCGGATTAAGAAATGCACCAAGCACATTTCAAAGATGTATGCAGGAGATATTTTCTCCTTATCTCACTTCATTCATGCAAGTATATCTTGACGACTTCTCAATCTTTGGGAAGATGATAGCACATTTAAGTCATTTACGATGTTGTTTTCAGAAGTGTAGAGAATATAGACTCTGTCTTAACCCAAACAAATCCGTGTTTGCGGTTTCGTGTGGCAAACTACTTGGGCATATTGTATCTGCTCAAGGTATCCGAGTAGACCCAGATAAGATTTCGGCAATTTTAGAAGCCCCGGTACCCGCAACTCCAAAAGAAGTAATGCGTTTTATGGGTCAAATACGGTGGCATGGCAGACACTTACGGTGGCTTGCTCACCTAGCAGTACCACTAAACAGGCTAATCACAAAAACTCCCCGACAGTTTGAATGGATTGAAGAATGCCAAACTACATTTGATCGGCTCAAGTATCTCCTGACGCAAGCCCCAATTTTACAACCACCGGACTGGGACAATCCGTTCCATGTTTTTGTCGACGCTTCAGATATTGCAATTGGCAGTATTCTGATGCAGCAAACAAATAAGTGGTTTCGCCCTGTTTATTACGCCAGTAGAAGGCTTGCACCGGTAGAAAAGAACTATTCCACTACTGAAAGAGAATGTCTAGGATTGATTTACTCAATCAAAAAGTTCAGACATTATCTACTAGGCCCGAAGTTTACCTTTCATGTGGACCATGCTGCCCTTGTTTATCTAGTAAGACAGCAGCATTTAGGTGGACGATTAGCACGATGGGTGCTACTTTTACAAGAATTCAACTATGACGTCATTCACCGACCCAGAAATGCACATGCCCTAGCAGATTCTTATCTCGCCTGGATTTCGGTGAAGCTCCGGTAGGCATAGATGACACGACTCCTGCGATTTATAATGCTGAACCACTATCCAATGAGACGGCCAACCTACAAGCACCATCTACATACTATGATCAGATTCTAACTTTTCTCACCGAAGGACGCTTCCCAGCGGAGACTGCCAAGGCAGTTCGAAAAAAAATTGCAGTCTTTAGTCGCCGATTCCGGATAGTTGCTGGAGAACTATATTATGCAGATCATACCGGAATCCTACTTCGCTGTATTCCACCACATGAGGTTAATTCAGTTATCACTTTGGCTCACTCAATTCCTTCCGGTGGCCATTTTGCAGTAGACTTAACTCACCGGAAAATTCTGCAAGGAGGTCTCTAGTGGCCAACGATGTACAGAGATGTCGCACAGTTTGTTAAACAATGTGATACTTGTCAAAGAACTGGTCAGCCTTTACAACGGCATCTTTTTCCTCTACAACCCATCTTACCATTAGAACCTTTCCAGAAATGGGCTCTAGATTTTATCAGGCCAATTACACCTCCAGCCGTATCCAGTAACAATCGATACATACTGACTTGCACAGACTACGCAACTAGGTGGGCAGAAGCTTGGGCTTTACGGTCCGCTACAGCGGTTACGGTAGCAAAATGTCTACTCACGGATGTCTTCCCACGATTTGGCTTACCCCTGGAAATTGTCTCAGATCAAGGCACTCATTTTGTAAACAATCTAATGAAGGCCCTTACACAATCATTCCAGGTCACACATAAATTTAGCTCTCCTTATTATCCACGTGCCAATGGATTGGCCGAAAGTACAAACAAATCACTGTTGAATATCCTCCGGAAATTGATCATGGAAGCACCGGAAAGATGGGATCAACTACTACCTGCAGTATTATGGGCATACCGGACTACATATAAGGTAACAACAGGCTTGACACCTTTCAAACTAGCTTATGGCTTAGAAGCAATAGGACCCATGGAAATAGTCATCCCAAGTCTGCGTGTAGCAATCACTCAGAAGATGCTACCGGAATATTCGTTGACAGCACGAATGGACGCACTCAGAGAACTTGATGAGCACCGATGGCTCAGTTTTTTAACTATGCGCGAAGTACAACTAAGGCAAGCCAAGACACACGATCGATATTTGAAGACTCCAATCTTTTCGGTAGGCCAGCTTGTACTCTTCTATAACGCAAAATCGGATAGAGCAGCAGGAAAATTTAAACTACGATGGTTCGGCCCTTTCAAGATCTCAGAACAAATCAGTCCGGCAACTTTTCGGTTGACTATGTTGACCGGAAATCCACTTCCAAAGGTAATCAATGGGTCGAAGCTGCGGCCGTATTATCCCACTACTAGTACGCATTAAATTATTCGGCGGCGAACCGCGTTTTGTATAAATTTTTGCGTTTTTCTTTTTTTTCTCCCTTTTTAGTCGTGTTTTGTACAAATCTTTATGTTACCAGCCGCCCCTCCCTACCGGTCACTCAAGTACGCACGCCAGCATGCAAACAGTATCATTCCCGCACCACACAATGATACCCACCCCCCCCCCTTCCCACCCCCACCGTGTTCTCCTTATTTAACCCCCTCGGTTGCGCCAAAAACGCTATTGTGTTCTCGAGATTATACGTATTATCCCTGTCCCCTGTGTTGACTGTAAGTGTGCTCGTGAACACCATGGAAGCGCTAGCCAACTACGCTGCTTTCCGTGATGGTATCCCTACAGATGTAGGCGAATATCTGCGTTGTAGAGGGTTGGCCAACTTCGCTGAATTGCCTTGGCACTCAGTGGAAGCCCATCCCTTCTCCGCGCAGATCATCCATGCCATCACCCAATTCCCCATCACCGAACGACAGTGGGTCTTCCCTTCCCTCCCATATAGAACCGTCATCACCTTCCAAGCCTTCTCTGCAGCCTACCGCCTCACCCCGCAAGGCCGCGAAAATGGCCCTAGCATCCCTGTCGCTCGCATGACCGAACTCTTCCCCCGCTCCTCATCAAACGAATATGCCATTCTCTGCCGCCCAGAACCCGAACGATCCGCTCTACAGTTCCTCGTAGCAATCCTCAACCTGCAAAAACGAACATACGGCATCTCTCGCCCCTTCTATTCCGCCTTGGAGTTAGCCGCCCGCGAACCCGTGAACTTTGCCTCTTACTTCTTCCAACGAATTCATAAGGAATGCGTAGCTATAGTAAGGCAACTCCAAAAGGGCACCTATCCGCGCTCTCGCCTTCCCCACATCATCTCATTCCTCTTCCCAACCATTCTCGCCGCACAACCCCCACCCACAGGCCCAGCACTTAGGCACGAAGAATCAGCACAACAGCTCGATGAAACTGAAGAAGAAGACGAAGAGATCAATCAACTCTTCCGCACTAAGCGAATCCGGATCAGCTCTTCAGAAAGCGAAGTCCAAGGATCCGCCGGAAAGAAACAAGACACCGAAGAGGACAAACAAGAAGAAACATACCACGACACCGCCACTTCAATACACAACGACACCTCGACGGAGCAACAAGACCAGCGAAACCAAGCAGAGACAGAGATAGTGTCCACCGAAAAGGAATCCGAGCATCAACAGGACGAACCGGAATCTGCCACACAAGCACTGGATAAACTCATCGCAGCCATCAATCATACAGAAACCGAACAACAGACAGTTGCCAAGGTAACCACGACTGACACTGTTCTTCCCACACCACCTGTCAACCCCGACCTCCCACCGGAACCACCCCGCCAACCCAGTTCTGAACCTACACCATCCTCCTCTTCCTCCCCTAACTACTCTCCGCCAAACTCCCAGAACCTACTCACTGATACGTCCTCTCAGCCTCATCAACCACCACCACCACACAACGTATTTTCGAAACTAGCCTCCATGGGGCAGTTCCTCATGCATTTATCACACCAGCTGCCAGCACAGTTTAAGGAAGCCACGGACAATCTGAAGGCAGAATACCAATATAAGGTCGACGTCCTGGAAGCCGACATCACCCCCCTCCAGGAAGAAATCGAAGCCATAAAGACTGAGAATCATCAGCTACAGACACAGTTAGCAGAACTCCAAGCAAAATTTTCGGCAGAACAGACTCTAGCACAGCAAAGAGATGCAGCCCTTGAGCAAGTTGCAGCCAAAGAACGACTACTACACGCCGCACATGAAGAAATCCGAGCCCTGAAGACCACCCTCCACGAACACGAAGATATCAACGCCTCTCTCGAAGAGTTGGTCACAGAAACAAAGATTCAATTGCAGGAGACCATCAAGAAGAATCAGGACCAACAGAAAGAAGCCGAACAAGTCCAAGAACAGTTACGACGAGCCCAAGAATGCGCAGATGAGGTTAACAGTATCCTAAAACGCCAATTGATACGGGAAGGCCAATACCTAAAGGATATCGACAAGACGCGCAGAGAACGAGATGCGTTTCGGAAAACTCTCGATTTCCAAACCCAGCAGTTTGAACGCCTAGACAACCAAGTGCGCAACCAGAAGGAGTGTATTACAGAGATGCAGACCAAACTGACCGAAATGCAGACAGCCCGAGATGCGGCATTAGCTAACGAATTTTACTTACAAGAGGCTTTCCTTCAAACCCAAACCAAAATTTTGTTAAATCAAGCCATAGCCCTTAGTGCAGTAAGAACCGACGCCCAATTACTAGAACCCACCACCTTAGTACAGATGTTAGAAACCCTCAAAAAGAAAATTACCCGAACATTTAGGCTCGCCCGAAGTATGTACTTAGAAGGTCTAGTATCCGAACCATAGGAACCTGCGGGTTCGACTCCACCGTGCGTGCCAAGTGTTAGACGGCCGCCGAACAAGGTCAATTGTACTTAGACAGAGGGATTTAATGAAGAAAGAACCCTTCGAGAAATGCATGGTAAAGAAAGATTCGCGCAAACCTTGTAACAGATTTCTATTTAAAGCAATGAAAGGAAAGCGGTAGAGAGCCCGGTTTTTGGGATTTGCAAGTATTGTATTGTATATGTATGTGTTCTGTTCCGTCTGTTCCAATGTCCCTGCTGCGTATCTGTTTGTGTGCGTAGGCGCGTTATAATGCAGTGTTACAAATCGATACTGTGTTGTAGAGATTCCGTCCGGTACTGATTGAAGTGTTCCTGAACGTTGCTCAAGCTAGAACGCGTTGTTTGATATTTCTTCTGTGGAGTAAGTAGCGCGAAGAGTAATCTCGAACTAATTGTCTGTAAAGTCTTTGTAAGCGGCTGAATTCGTTACTGCATCTTATATTTGTTGTTTACCCCAACTACGGGAAGACTAGTAGCTGTAACTGTCTGAATGTGAGTAGAACAGCGTCGGTTTATGGTTAGTTGTTTATTACGAGGAGATTGACTGTTCGAATCCGCGTGACTTTAAGGCATAAGGTCTAGTTGGCACACCTATCTGTCTTGAAGAAGTACGGATTAGGTGATTTTGTTATTGAAGTATCTTTTGCGCGTAGAATACGTAACCGGACTGCTAACCTCAGTCCTGAAGTTCTAATTCCAATACACTGAACAGTCTTCCATTGTTCAGGGACGGATACTGAGCTAAGGACGGAAGGACAGTAAGATTGTGTGTTAAATTGGGAAAATAGTACAGGGCCTCTGCCTAACAGACCCCTACCACTCCCAAGGACCCACGTGGCTAAGAGAAGGATTGCGGTTAGAAGGATTTGGAACCGATTGAACTTGAAGTATCTGAATCGGAAGTAGAGTAACGACTAAACCCATAATCAGTTCAACACCATCAAGCTTTATGCAATGTGTTATGCGCAAGTTAGTAAGGTGGCTCCTTTGACTTATGGAATAGGATTTTGAGGTACTACTCAATAAGAAAAATACATACATCAAAGTCGATCATTTATCAGGCAAAAATACTAACCCCAATGAAGCAATCATTGATGAATTATCATAAAATTACTTGTTCAATGTTGAAATGATATTGAAATGGGTGGAGCCAACTGTGTTTGTCCTATCCTATGGGTGATTCCATCCCCTTGTGTAGTTCACTAAAGAAGAGGTTATGAATGTAGAGAAATTGTACATCAATGGTGGTTGCCTATACCATACAAATGCCAATGGGATTCAAGGACTTTAAAGAACATGCAAAGAAAAAGAACTTATTGGACACATATGAAAAGAATAGGTCATGACTATCTTAGTGCTTGTTCCACTTGCCACGTAATTCCCACAACTAATCATGCTACTCTATATTATTTTTTTGTATGCCCATCATGCAACAAGAACCTAGTTGACTAATTGAAGTTTGGCACTTATTCTTATGAGATGTCTATCCCAAAACAGAGAACCTTACATGAGGAGATCCAAGATTATGCTTTTATTAGCAAAATTCTTTACAAGCAAGGAAAATATAACTTCCTATGCGTCTATGCACTTGAAGAGGATTATTTTCCACTATTGGAAGCCGCACTCGAAAGTGAGGCAAATGGAAAATTTTTCTATAGACCAAAGAGCATAAATGAATTTATTTGCTAGCTTTGGTGGTCCACCTCTTTCTTAAGATTTGACCTCTTTATTGAGATAATTAGTGATCATGGTACTTACTTTGTCAATGACATCATAGAGGTAGTATTAAATGAATTTCTAGTCGTTCATATAACATCAGATCCTCATCATCCACAAGTGAATGGGCAAGCTAAGAGTTCCATGAAAGTGCTTTGCACAAAGTGGAAAAAGCTATTAAATTAGGGATGCTTAGATTGGGGTAAGCAACTAAATCATGTAGCTTGGGCTTATCATGTTTCCTATAAGATTGCACTATGGACTAGCCCTTTCAATTCGGTATATGCAAAACATGCAATCTTGCCTTTTGAATTCCTTGTGTTGACTCTTGAATTCGCTAGATAATATGAATGGAATGGTCATAAGTTATCTACTCTTGTGGATAAAATTGATGCTCTTCAAGAGATGCACCTTAGGGTTACAATAGAAATCTATGCACATAACAGATGAAAAAAAGGAAAAGAAGCTTTCATAAGGTGATCTAGTACTTATTTATGCCCTAAAATAATATGCTATGAAGCCATAGAAACCAGGTCATGGACCCTACATGATACATTATTACATGATACATTAACTGAATGGTGCCATTCAGTTAGCCATACTTGAAGGGGATATTTTATATTAGTGGTTGTAGAGTCAAGCTCTACCAATAACCTCTCACTATAGATATATTTTCCAACTATATTAGTGGTTGTAGAGTCAGGATCTACCAAAAAAAAACCCTCAGTATAGACATTTTAAAATGATTGCAAGTAGCCACGAATAGATGACAAGAAAAATTTCTAGTACAAACTTTGAAGGCTCGAGTGAAACATGTTGAAGCCATCTTGATAGGCTCATGGAAAGTGTATTCAAGATACACTTTCCATAAATTTTGGCAAATCAAAATTATCTCTAAACATTTTAGTCTATGAAGATGATGATCTATTGAACAAGTGATGTATCAACTCCACAGTGTTTTTTTAAGAATCTGACACACCATCCAACTACTCTGCCACTGTTTGTTGTTACCCTTTGGAGTTGTCCTCTCCAATCATTATAGCATAAAGGATCAACTACACATCTTTAAATTGTCATTCCGGGAAGTATGCAAAGACCACAGCCCCTTCTAGTTAATGGAATCCAAGAATAAGGATTAAGATGAATGTTTTTCTGAGAAATTATGAAGAAAGAGAGAAATATCTAGGGTTTTGATTATCTTGAGCTATACAACAGCATTTTCAATGATCTTGTGCCTAAAGTGTGTCATTTCCACAGTAGACCACAATTATGAAGTCAAATTTCAAAAACAGTTCCCGTATCACACAGACGAGACAATTGCGATTCTCTAAAAATTGAGAATTTCCATTTCCAGCTTTGTTCTTCTGCACGTTCTTACTCAATACACTAAGAATCACCTCTCTTCATACATCTTACTCACAAATACACAACTAAAGCTCACAAATTCCATGGATCACACAAAGAATAGACTCAACAAATCAAAGGAAAGTACATGAAAGGGAGAAACACAATTTTCTGCAAGAGAGCTCTTCACATTACATGGATAGCAAAAATAATACAACCAACCCTCTCAAAATAGAGGAAATTATCTTTTATACATTTTCAAGTGTCCCTTTTCACACTTGAATTTTGGTCCTTTTCCCTTCTAATCTAAAAATATGCTATCAAAGAGCTTCTAAAAAGTCTAGAGAAAATACATATGATTCTAATTTACATGAGGAAGACTCTTCCTCATTTTTACATCATTTGCATAAATATTTCTACAAGTTTTTGACATTTTACAAATAATTTCCCTTCAAAAAATGCTTCTTCTAACATTCTTCCCCTCCTAGACTTTTTGGCTCTTGACAAAAAATATTCTTGTAGATAAGTAGTGAGAGCTCCCTTCACTTTAGTTGTCCTCTCCAATCATCATAGCATAAAGGATCAACTACACATCTTTAAATTGTCAATCCAGGAAGTATGCAAAGACCACAGCCCCTTCTAGTTAATGGAATCCAAGAATAAGGATTAAGATGACTGTTTTTCTGAGAAATTATGAAGAAAGAGAGAAATATCTAGGGTTTTGATTATCTTGAGCTATACAACAACATTTTCAATGATCTTGTGCCTAAAGTGTGTCATTTCCACAGTAGACCACAATTATGAAGTCAAATTTCAAAAACAGTTTCTGTATCACACAGACGAGACAATCGTGATTCTGTGAAAACTGAGAATTTCCATTTCCAGCTTTGTTCTTCTGCACTTTCTTACTCAATACACTAAGAATCACCTCTCTTCATACATCTTACTCAGAAATACACAACTGAAGCTCACAAATTCCATGGATCACACAAAGAATAAACTCAACAAATCAAAGGAAAGTACATGAAATGGAGAAACACGATTTTCTGCAGGAGATCTCTTCATATTACTTGGATAGCAAAAATAATACAACCAACCCTCTCAAAATAGAGGAAATTATCTTTTATACATTTTCAAGTGTCCTCTTTCACACTTGAATTTTGGTCCTTTTCCCTTCTAATCTAAAAATATGCTATCAAAGAGCTTCCAAAAATTCTAGAAAAAATACATATGATTCTAATTTACATGAAGACGACTCTTCCTCATTTTTACATCATTGGCATAAATATTTCTACCAATTTTTGACATTTTACAAATAATTTCCCTTCAAAAAATGCTTCTTCTAACATTCTTCCCCTCCTAGACTTCTTAGCTCCTGACAAAAAATATTCTTGCAGATAAGTAGTGAGAGCTTCCTTCACTTCTTTTTTCTTTGATAAACCTGTGACAATAGATCATGACTTTTTCTTTCTGTAATGTTCAAGTTATTCACCATCTCAAATAAAGCTTTTCTCCATTGTATGGCTACTGCTGGTTTGTCTATCACATATTTTTTCAGGTATTCAGTATATGCAGCTTCATAGGCAGTGAGTCTGGATTTTGTCACTACTGATAAATTCCCAAAGATTTGTGACTCTCTTTCAAAAAATCCATAATCGAAGGCATCCTCAAAAATTTGGAGATAATGGCTACCCAGAAATATTGTTCTACTGTAATAGGCCATTAAGCAAATTCGGTCTGGAGTTTCACTTGGATCAAAAAGTAAAGCATCAGCCAGTGAATTGAATCCAATGTAATTGAGAATTCTGACATCTATATCTGTAAATGTTTCTATACATGCCATTATGAGTCGCATTACTCTGATTAATAAAATGCAAGCTGGATCATTGACATCTTTATATGTAGATATAACAGACTCTGCTGTGTCAATCATATACTTCTTTGTTGGCCATGTTCCTGCTTTAGGTCCTGCTACCTTTGGAAAGTTCAACCATTTTGCTGGAATCTGTCTTGCATTTCTTCTTTCCCAGAACACTGTCCATTCCCTTCTCCTTGCTACTAGACAATAGGCTGGATTGATCTTTAGCTGAATAGGTGCCTCTTTCTAGATTTTCCTACACTCCTTGTTGGCATCTAACCACCTGTTCCTCCATTTAGGATTAGCCTTTTCAAATAATTCCTTAGTGACATTAATATCCCCTCATATTCCAAATATCTATTTGATGGTAGTCCTACCCTTGCAAGCTGGTAATTTTTAATACTCTCCATTATCATACAAAATGGTATACCTAGGCCATCTGCTACCCAATGGTGTTGGTCTGGGTTTATTCCTTTGTTGAGAGCAAAATTCACAATCTGTTCTTCATACTCATTATGCATTTTTTGATAAATTCCATTCTTGATTCTCTGTCAGTTAGAAGCTTTTGAACAAACTCATCTGAATATTCTTCATTTGTTGCTTTGTCTTCTTGTTCATCAAAGTGTTGAGTTCTGTTATCTTCTCCCCCTTCATACGCCTCTGCTTGTGTGGTTACTACCTACTTTTCAACCTGTTTTTGTGGATTTTCCAATTTTTTCTGTAGCTCCTCCACCATCAACATTAAGCTTTGATTCTAAGATATCCATAACTCCTTTTCTGATTTCCACTCACTTCTTTATTTTTCTATACTTAATTACCATTCACTCCTTTCTTTTGCTATATCCAAATGTAGTTTGTTGTATCCTCTCATTGAGCTAGCAACATGTACACTGGCTTGCTTCTCCATTTCTTTGACATCTTTCAATTCTGCTTGTAGTCTTAGAATTTCTTTATTCAACTCCTCCCTCTCATCCTTTGTCACTTGTACAATCTTACTCTCCTCTTTCATTTGGCCTTCTTCCATCAATAATCTGTTTATATCTTCATTTGCTTTGACCATAATCTGATATGAACTTTGAAGAGTTCTAAACCTTCCTTCCATCTTCTTCAAATCCATTTCAATTTTACTACTATCCTCCATCTGTTTAGCACATTTGTCTTCAAAAAATTGAATTTTGTTTTGTTGTTGAACCTCCAATTCTTCTAATGAGATTATTCTTTTCGTCAAATCCTCATTTCTTTCTTGGACAATCCTCAGCTGTTCCTCTAACTGTTCCTTTTCTTTCTTTTGCTCAGTAATAATTCTACTACCTTTCACAAACTCTGATTCAGCCACCATTCCTAATATAATCATGTTTCTACTAGATGGTCTGAATTGCTCTATATTGCTCATAATGACTTTGCAAGCAGACCTGATATCCTTGGGTATCCTTTCTAACCCAGTTTCCAATTCTATCTGTTTTACTTCTATCTGCTTCTCCTCCTTTAGTTCTTCTTTGTCTACAGCATCTTCCTCATATTCTAGTGTCTGATCCTCTTCCTTCTCATGATCTGATATCTCTTTCATTATCTCCATCTCTTCTGCCTTCTTTTTCTCAATTTCCTGTTGTTTCTCTTCAATGACCTATCTTTCCTTTTTCTGTGCTTGGTTATCTTGAGTTGAGATTGAACCAATCTCTACTGAGATCTTTATCTGATCATTTAATTTTTGCTCCTTTTGTCCTTCCTCCTGCTCATCTATGTCCATAAGGTTTAATTCTTCTTCTTTTTCTTGTTCACTTGTATGTGTGGATTCGCCAACATGATTTAGATCATAAAATACCTCTTCTATACGTTGATTTATTTCTTTTTCTATATTCCCTTCTCTAACCTCTTTGAAATCCACCTTTTCCAATACTCCCTCTGTTTCCTCAATCTAATCTTTATCTTTCTTTATTGTGCACTGAGCTGCAAATCTGAGCTTCCTTTTCTACTTCTAGCTTTTCCTCATCCTCATTTAGTTTGAAATAGGTTTGTTGAGATGGTTTTGTCCATATTGCTTTAAACCCAGTGTCCACTAATCCACAACTAAATTCTTTCCTTGCTTCAACTTCTTCTTCTCTCATTACTTCTTTACCTTTTAATATCCTTTTTTCCTCCCCAAGGCTAACTTGTTTTGCTACTTCTTCATGGACCTGTATGCCTTGTGACTTTTGGCTCAAATCTTCTGGTGTTTTGCTTTTTTCAGAGGCTTGTACTGTCACTATTGGTGTGCTAGGTACTGAGAGATTTAAAATTTTCAAAAGAAAGTTCTCAATGTCACTTTCTGAATCTGAAGAAAACTGTGAGGAACTGGCTAAACCTTGTTTGTCCATTCCATGTTCTTCTAATGCAATGGATTCCTCTTGATCCTTTTCTTCTAATGAAAATTTTACTGACTCCTCCCTTTGTGCTTGTTCAACTGCTTTTCCTTTATTCTTTTTGGTTAGCCTCTTTTTCTGCACAAGTTTTTTCTAGACCTTCTTCTTCACTACTACTGTAGTTTTGGTTTCAGGAGGACCTTGTAACTCTTCGAAATATGCTAACAATTCCACTTCCTTTTTGACAAAGACCTCTTTAGTTTCTGCAGCCATCATCTGATCATGTAGCTCTTCATAGTGTTCCACTTCTTCTTGTATCCAATCAATTGCTTTGCATGAATAATTCTCTAACATCTTCTGATATTGGGCTTCATAAATTTCTCTTTTATCATTTCCCTGAGTTAGATAAGCATACAAATGTTCCTTACTTGTTTGAGGTGGATGAGGTTCCTTTGAGGACTGTGCTTCCTTCTGAGCAGCTTCATGCTCTTCTTTTGTTGCTTCCTCCTGTTCCAATTCTACTTTCCTGGAATCCAATCTTCTCTTCTTTACTGGAATAGCTTCTTCTGATACCCCTTTCATTTTCCTCTCTGCTCCCCTCATGCTTGGTTGGGCTTCTGCTTCTCTTATGGACATCATCTTAGAAGTACTTTTAACTCCTGACATCAAGCTTCTGAAATACTGAGATTTTGGAGCCAATTTCAGTTGATCCTCCATACCTAAAATATGATATATAATCCTTGTTAAAAATTGTGCTCCATTCATGAACTTCCTCTGCTCCCAATGTTTTGCAACTTCCTTCAATTGATCATGGATGTATGGAGTTACATCCATTACTCCAAATGGTTTGGTCCTATCTTTTGTTATTGAACATAATCAGTGTCACTGGCTTATGTGGCATGGTATATCTAGGCAGCTTTGGGAAACACAAATATTGAAGAAACATTCTGATGGCATATTCTTCATTCTCTTTTCCCTTGAAATCCACAAATTTGGAATATCCTACATAGGTTGCTTTATTCTTCTTAACAAAACCGTTATCCAACTTAGTTCCCATGGAATAGAATTGGAGGGCTACTCTGATGTGTTCTGCCTTTATAGTAATATTCACCTCTTTGTTTTCTTTGTCCTTGACTAAACACCTGAAATATGCATCATTGCCTTTGCCAACTTCCAGCACACTGTTCATAACCTGTGATACTCTCTCAAATTCTATAAAGAATAATGGTTCATCCAGTAGTCTGTGTAACCCCACTGCTTTCCATCTTTTATAATTGACTGCAATTTTTTGAAATTTATAGAATTCTTGACCCAACATTGTGTACTTATGACCTCCAACTCCTACTGTAAAGATGTGCTAGCCAATGATGCTAAGAGTTTCCTTCATTCTTTGGCTATCTTTTCTGTTTCTAGGATATCTTGTTCTTCATCAGACTCCAGCTCCACCTTTTCCACTGCTGCATCACTATCTAAGAACCAATGTCCTCTAGACAAGGTTACTGAGTCTGCTTTGAAGTCATGAATACGCAGTTCCTTTGAGTTCACCATATTGGAGGAAATATAACCTAACCAAAAAGAAAACTCCACCCACATGATTCACAAAAAACATAAAAGAAATCACATTTGTCTTAAGGTGTAATGAAAAAGCAAAAATAAAATCTCAGATGAATCTTGACTTCCTTATTTGTATCACAGATATAACTAAATTGAAGTGGGCAAAGAACAAATGAATGAAATTTTCTTAAAGAAAATTTGGATTTTTATAGGAAAAAATAATTAAATAATGACTAAAAGAATAGTGACTGCTTTAATCCTTCCAAATTATAACCTATATCTTGCTCGTGCTATATAACTTATGTAAACAAAAAGAGTTGTTATTTTTTCTCTCTTTTTCTTTCTCTTTTCTCTCTTTCCTTTTTTTTTTAAGAGTTGTTATTTTTCTCTTTTTCTTTCTCTTTTCTCTTTTTTTTTTTTAAATAATAATTTCCTCTTTTCTCTCTTCCCCTCCTATTTCTTTTCCTAGAAAAAAGATGAGGTAAAATAAATGGAAATAATTTCCATAATGTCATAATTCCTTTCTGCTGAAATTCTAAATTCCTTAATAAGAATCCAAGGTGTGTGTGTGATGACCATTTTGACTTTTCCTTCATTTGTGGCTCATCATGCTTTTGCACTATTTTTTTGTCTTGATCCTTATTTTCTTTCCCTTGAAGCAGATATGATTTTTTTACCCAAAAATACTTAATTCTTGTTGATTCCTTTTTTGGAGTATAAAAATCTTCTTTTAGCACATAGTACTCGGATGTCTTTGGTTTCCATATCCACTTAGTGTTGCTGTATTTTGTTGATAAACAGTGCTTGGACTTTCTAGGTCTCCACATCCTTTCAGCCTTGATATCTTGATGTTTCTGAGTATTCCATACTGTTGCTCTAGCACAATGGTGAGAACCACGTCAAGAAGCTCCACCTCCTTAATGTCAATCCATGGAAGAGATAGGAGTGATATGAAGATTGTGAATGTGAGATGAAGTGAGAGTGAAGGTGAGAAGCATAGAAATGCACACACACATACACACACACAACGAAGAGACAAGCAAGACACAATGGAAGGTGAGAAATCAAATCTATTGCTCAAGATCTCAATTACAAGCTCAAAGTAGCTCTCAGCTCACACTAACCAACAAGCTAACCCCAAAAATGAGCTCTCTAGCTCTTTTTATAGCTTCTAGACTAATTTTGACCGGTTTCGCATCTAGTGACCGGCATAGTTAAAAAATAGGTCCTAAGTGCTATTTCAAAGGTTAAACGGTGTCTAAAAATAACCAAAATTGATATGCTCATTCTACCTAAGCTCCTCAAGCCTCAAGCTCGAGGACTCCTCGGCTTGCACAAAATGGAGCTATGAATTACAAAAAGGGTTTTTCTATGTAACATATGTTACACTAGTGATGAAAATCACTCTTAGAGGTTTTGAAAAGTATTTATAAAACCTATTTGTTTGAAAAATTGATTCGACTAACTCCCTGCTCTGTCTCTACATGCTTCCGCATCTTCTATGCCTCTGACTACTGCCAACACTCCCCTCCCTCTCGCTTCTGTCGTCCTCGACAGAACCTTGTTGTGAGGTCTGTCGGATGTAATTCTATAAGAGTTCCTGAGCGAGGGTGTGTTTTGATATTCGAATGCCTCGGGCCAAATCTGCCTCGACGGTTTCTCCCAATCAATTGGTTGCGATTCATCGGATGGTGGGAGTCAATAATGTGTGGAATATACCATCTGTTCACAGGCGAATAACTGAAGAAAATGTGTGGGCCTACTGATGAACACTTCTGAATGGTATTCCCAGAAACGGGTTGTAAACATTTCTTCAAAGGTCTGCTTGTAGCACGCCGGTAAATATTTGATTCTGCAATGCTAGGCATAACACACCCGAAGCGATGGTGTTGTACTCATATCATATGCAAGATCTAGATTTCCATGCTCGAAGCCCGGGGTGTTTACATGCGGTGCCTTGACGCTTCTGAAGACTTTAAAAACCAACTGCATCATGTCAAATATCTTGACAATCATGTGCGCTGCTATATCGTCCATGTGTTTCAAGCAAGGGAGCCAGTGATGAATCATGGCCATCATGTATCCGATTGTAGGTGGTCCGGTAGGTGGTCTGAAGTATGGGTAGTTTAACCAGTCCTGGCATTGTTTGTTGTTCTGTATTTTAATGGCGAATGCCTTCCAGGAGCGGCGACGTGGCACTGGTCCCCAACATGCGTTGTACTTTAAATGTAGTGGTGCCCTGGCCCATGTACTCATCACTTCAGGATATTTCTGTAAGAGATCCTTGCACCATTTTGGTTGATAGATTTCTCCTTGTTGCGCATCTAATGGCAAATCTTTCGGTTCAAATTGAGTTGCGTGGGAGGGCTTTTGCCTGTTTCTTTCTCTATGGCTAACTGATATTCTGCCATTAACATGAAATAAGGTTTATACTGTAGCTCGTGCCCTGATATGTATCTACGCTGGGCCAAGTGAGCAAAGTAGGGGGATTGTAAAATGTGTTCTTCAATCATCGCCATTGCGTGTAACTGTGCCTCTACCCTTGCTGAGTGGGTGGTCCCAAGTTCTTCTATTGTCTTCATCCATGCGGGAGTTGGAAGCTCGAAAGTCGTCTGGCCTTCAGCCCAGACGCGTCCGCCTGGGATGGGTTGGGGCTCATAGGCTTCTTCAAAAGTTTCCTCCACCGAAATAGTGACTAATTCTTCCTCTGTTGGTAGGTCCGGTGGGGAGTCTGGTCTGGGTGGTGCTTCATATACTTCTATCCGTGATTCAAGAGTAGATACCTGGGCCCGTAAAGCGTTGAGTTCCTCTAGGATATCAGGAGATGGGTCCACAGGAGCTGGTAGGCCTTGTGGTATTGGTGCTCTTAACTGCAAGATCTTGTTTTCATCTTTGAGTTTCTGAAACTCCTTGTTCATGTTTTCGTATTCATCTAACAATCTGACGTGATCGTCTAGAAACATTCTCATAGATTCTGAGGGCACGGCCTTAAAGCAACTGGGGCTTAGCGATTGGTCTGGTTGATCTAAGGCAGCTTCTAGATTCTCTCTATTTTGTTCTTGTAAGCATTGGTTTTCTTCTTTCGCGGCTGCCAAGTGTCATCTAAGTAATCCCATATTTCGTATTAACGTTGTGTTGCGAATGGTCTGTGCCATTAACAAATTATCAAGATCAACAGTGGCCTCTTTGGTTTTCTCTTCACTTTCTAGTTCTAGTTTGTGATATGCCTCTCGGAGTTCTTGGTATCTGGTGTTTAGGGAGGCATTCTCAATGGTCAGTGAATTTACCTACGACTGTAAATCATTGGTTGTCCTCTGTAGCTGCTGATAATTATTTCCGAGAGATGTGAACTCATCTCTTACTTGAGTCATACACGTGAACATCTGTCGGAATGCAGTATCTACAGTGGGTGATAATATTAACAATGTGCCAAGCGAAGATGCAGTAGGTGTAGATGCAAAGGGAATGGGGAATGGGGGTGTGAAAGTGGATGCTCTGGTGATTGTGGAAAATTGTGGTGTGCTTAAATATTGTGGTGCCACAAATGAAGTGAGGGGAGGTGCAGTGGGTGGTGATATATCCATATTGCTGGATGTGGTGTCGAGTGCGGTGACTGTGAATAGTGGTGTGATCGTGGGTAAGTGTGTAGGTGTAAATACGGGATTTACAAAGGTTGACGAGTAATTTAGAGAGGGGTTGTCTTGGATGGCTTGGTGGAAAGGGGAAAGAGGAGTTACGGTCGGTCGGGGAGGTGAGACCGGGGAGAAGGTTAATGGACGTGGGAATGGGAATTGTGGGATGAATGGGAGCAAGGACGACTTCTGCTACTCCACCGGAGAAGGAGGATGTTGTTCTGGGAGAAGGAGGGTGTATGGGGGAGACTGGATGGATGGGAGCTGAAGGAGGAGCGATTGGGGTGGTAGGTACTTCAAAAACTCTGGTGGTATGTATAGCAGTAGTACGGGGTGGGGAGTCGATGATAATGGTGTCTTCTGCCAATGAGCCTTCAGGGATGAGGCGTGCTTCTCGTGTCTGTTATGAAGATTGACCGTCGGTGGGTACCCGAATGTATTCACCAGGTTTGGTTAGTAAACGAACTCTGCGAGGGTCATATTGCGGTAACGGTTTCCTCTGCAAATATCGTAAGGCTTCTGTGGATCCCACTGATTTGACAAGTTCTCGGAAGCCTCTGATGTATACTTCTCTGAATCCGCCTAAGACAAGTTCCTGTTCTATAAGTGCTTGACTCTCTTCCTCAGTCAATTTCTTGCGTGCCCAAACTTTCTCCATGGTGTGATATAGCTTCTTGAAGGTTAGTGTATAAGCTGCTGCTTCAAAGGTTTCATCTTCATGCGTACTGGTGTCTCCCTGGGTGTCAGTGTGCTGTCCTTGTTCATCTGTCTGTCCATGCTCTTGGGATTTGTGAGTGCCCTGGCTGGCTTCGTCATCGCCTTCATCTTCATCGGTTTTCGTTCTTTCTTCCTTGGAACTAGACACTATTTGTCCTTGTGGTTGGTCTCGGGGCGTGGTCGGGTAACTTGGCCGCTCCTATTCTTGAGAGAAGATCTGACCTTCTGAAAATTGAAATTCATTCGAGAAGGCATTCTGCATTTCCAAATCAAAGGTTGTATCTATAGGTTCCGCTTCCATGTTTGGTATCGGAAAAGAGAAAGCTTCCGCACCAATAGTGGTGGGAACTTTTGTTGTAGTGGGGGCAGGTCCTGGGACGGTGGCTGCTTGAGGAGCAACTATGCTGGTGGTGGCCTCTGTTATAGTCGGTCTTGATAACCGTATGCGAAGAGGTTGTACAAGGGGTTCAGTAGGAGACTGTTCTGGAGAGGGTTGTGGTGAGGGTGATTCTAGCACCTGAAGGCAGGGGATAGTTCCTCTCATTCGCTTTCCTGCTCTTCCTTTGCTAGCCTTCCTAGCTTTCTTTGTTGTTCCCTTGAATGCTTTCAGCTCCTGACTTGTCATTGCTCGCTCGATAGGTAAATCGTAGGCCAGACACATGTATTCGATGCGCGTGAGAGCACAACATCCATTGATGACCTTCTTTCTTTCCCATCTGTGTTGTGCTAAGTAGAGCTGATCAATGATCCAGCTTGCGAGATCAACTGTTTGGGGTCCAGTACATGCTAAATATAAACCAAACCATATGCACTTGAGGCATTGTGAATCTGTCCTGAGCTGGAAATGCAAACTGCTGCATACATATCCGTAGTGGTTTTGAAAGCTCAAGTGTGATCGCCAAAATCTCTTCCCACTTAGTAACGTCTACACGTTTCATTGGCTCTCGAACCCGCCGTTCTCGTTCCGTTGGAGTGTGGGTTCCATGAATCTTGATGGCAGCTCGAATCAAATCTTTAGAAAGATAAAATCTTTTATATGGTGGATCGTTCACTAAGGATGGCAAAATAAAAGTGTGTCGGGCAGATCCTTGTTCTCAGAAGCTATCAAAGTTGTGACCAAGTAATAGCATCTGTAGAAGTCAGGTTTAGGCAAAGGGTCACTCAAATACTCTGTAAACCTTGCTCTTGCCCAAACATGCGTTAGGTCTTCCGTGTTCTGTAATCCTTCAAACTCTCTTGAGAAATACTGATATCTTCCCCAGGTATGGTCATCAAAAGTCAAATTGGCCTCAAATATAAAATCAGCATCTGCTAATGGTCTTGCTAGCCCTTGAAACCAGTGAGAATCGCGATGAATCTTCTCAATATAACCCTTGGGGGGGATCCTCAATTGGCATGGGCCTTGGGAAACCTTGAAATTTGGGCGGTTGAGCCGTAGGATGGGGCTCCGCTAGTAGTTCTCCATATTGGCCATTGGTGCACTAGGGCCAGCTTCCGATGGTCCTTCTGCATGCATGATGAATGGTGCGAATGCGTAGTAGATCTGCTACATAAGATTAACACATTAGTATGGAAATTAATCATGATCCCATGAAAGTGAGACCGTAATCCCTTTCCATAGCCGATGTGTAACCCGTGTAGCCAAGTGATGTGATGTGATTGATGCAATGCTTCTTGCAGAACTAGTGTAGGTCTCTAGACACCTATATGTTTTCAGATATTGCATGCAGTGCTTTGATGAGATGTTATTACAAGCGTTGTTGGGTTATAGTGTGTGGATTCATACAAGGTTCAGTTGTGAATGAGTTATTACAAGGTTGTAGATTAATCGGGGTGGGAGTTATGTTATATAAGGGGGTCGTAGAAGGCGTCTGGATACGTTTCGGTATCCACTTCCTAAGAGTTCGTGTGCGGGTGATAGGCTTCTGTTGAGGGACAAAAGATGAGATCGGATTTCGTGGGGTTGAAGGGTGAAGAGATTTCTAAGGTTTATATGGCTTGAGGGTTAGCTATAATATAGGTGCTGTTGCTTTCAGCTTGGTTTCTCCTAATCGTTCCAAGTCCATTATTCTTGCTGATAATTCATGGCCGGTCCACTGATGTTCTTGTGCAACCTTAAGGGTCGGTATCAAGAAGTCCAAAGGAATCACAGCATTCTGACCAAAAACCATCTGAAAGGGAGTTGCATTGAGTACGGTCTTGTAGGCCACTCAATATGCCCAAACAGCGTGGTGTAACTGTTTGTCCCAATCTGAACGTTTGTTGTTCACGAGTTTCGTCAGTACATTACAAAGGATTTTGTTAGTGCTTTCAGCCTGACCATTGGCCTGAGGATGATATGGTGAGGATTTCTTGTGAATCACCATAAAATCATGTAGCAAATATTCAATGACTTGGTTTAGAAAGTGAGCTCCTTGATCGCTCACTAACTCTATAGGCAATCCATATCTTGTAAAGACATTTTCAAATAAGAATTTTGCAGTCGTGTGTGCATCATTCTTTTTCGTGGCTTTTGCCTCTACCCATTTGGTAAGATAATCTGTCGCAAAAATAATGTATTCTGCATTTGTACCTTTTGTAGGGGGGTTAATGGGTCCTACAAAGTCTATCCGCCATTTAGAAAATGCACGTCCGCCCATCATGGGTTTCAATGGCATTTCATCTCTGCGAGTAGGAAACTGAGTTCTTTGGCACACATCACATCTCTTTACATAGGTATGCACATCCATGTGAAGAGTGGGCCACCATAATCCTGTAAAGAGGATGGCTTTGATTATCCTATCCGGTCCAAAATGACCTCCTACAACACCTTGGTGTGCAGTCTCTAGTATGCTCAAGTAATCACTTTCATGAACACATTGTCTTAAGTATCCGTCTCCTCCTCGTTTGTATAGATTATCACCAATAAGTGAATAGTCCTGAGCTTCCAGTAGTCTGTGTAACCCCACTACTTTCCATCTTTTATAATTGACAGCAATTTTTTGAAATTTATAGAATTCTTGACCCAACATTGTGTACTTATGACCTCCAACTCCTACTGTAAAGATGTGCTGGCCAATGATGCTAAGAGTTTCCTTCAGTTCTTTGGCTATCTTTTCTGTTTCTGGGATATCTTGTTCTTCATCAGACTCCATCTCCACCTTTTCCACTGCTGCGTCACTATCTAAGAACTAATGTCCTCTAGACAAGGTTACTGAGTCTGCTTTGAAGTCATGAATAGGCAGTTCCTTTGAGTTCACCATACTGGAGGAAATATAACCTAACCAAAAAGAAAACTCCACCCACATGATTCACAAAAAACATAAAAGAAATCACATTTGTCTTAAGGTGTAATGAAAAAGCAAAAATAAAATCTCAGATGAATCTTGACTTCCTTATTTGTATCACAGATATAACTGAATTGAAGTGGGCAAAGAACAAATGAATGAGATTTTTTTAAAGAAAATTTGGATTTTTATAGGAAAAAATAAGTAAATAATGACTAAAAGAATAGTGACTGCTTTAATCCTTCCAAATTATAACCTATATCTTGCTCGTGCTATATAACTTATGTAAACAAAAAGAGTTGTTATTTTTTCTCTCTTTTTCTTTCTCTTTTCTCTCTTTCTCTTTTTTTTTTTTAAGAGTTGTTATTTTTCTCTTTTTCTTTCTCTTTTCTCTTTTTTTTAAAATAATAATTTCCTCTTTTCTCTCTTCCCCTCCTATTTCTTTTCCTAGAAAAAGCATGAGGTAAAATAAATGGAAATAATTTCCGTAATGTCATAATTCCTTTATGCTGAAATTCTGAATTCCTTAATAAGAATCCAAGGTGTGTGTGTGATGACCATTTTGACTTTTCCTTCATTTGTGGCTCATCATGCTTTTGCACTACTTTTCTCTCTTGATCCTTCTTTTCTTTCCCTTGAAGCAGATCTGATTTTTTTACCCAAAAATACTTAATTCCTGTTGATTCCTTTTTTGGAGTATAAAAATCTTCTTTTAGCACACAGTACTTGGATGTCTTTGGTTTCCATATCCACTTAGTGTTGCTGTATTTTGTTGATAAACAGTGCTTGGACTTTCTAGGTCTCCACATCCTTTCAACCTTGATATCTTGATGTTTCTGAGTATTCCACACTGTTGCTCTAGCACAATGGTGAGAACCACGTCAAGAAGCTCCACCTCCTTAATGTCAATCCGCGGAAGAGATAGGAGTGATATGAAGATTGTGAATGTGAGATGAAGTGAGAGTGAAGGTGAGAAGCATAGAAATGCACACACACATACACACACACAACGAAGAGACAAGCAAGACACAATGGAAGGTGAGAAATCAACTCTATTGCTCAAGATCTCAATTACAAGCTCAAAGTAGCTCTCAGCTCACACTAACCAACAAGCTAACCCCAAAAATGAGCTCTCTAGCTCTTTTTATAGATTCTAGACTAGTTTTGACCGGTTTCGCATCTAGTGACCGGCATAGTTAAAAAATAGGTCCTAAGTGCTATTACAAAGGGTAAACGGTGTCTAAAAATAACCAAAATTGATAGGCTCATTCTACCTAAGCTCCTCAAGCTCGAGGACTCCTCGGCTTGCACAAAATGGAGCTATGAATTACAAAAAGGGTTTTTCTATGTTACATATGTTACACTAGTGATGAGAATCACTCTTAAAGGTTTTGAAAAGTATTTATAAAACCTATTTGTTTGAAAAATTGATTCGACTGACTCCCTGCTCTGTCTTTACATGCTTCCGCGTCTTCTATGCCTCTGACTACTGCCAACACCCCCCTCCCTCTCGCTTCTGTCGTCCTCCACAGAACCTTGTTGTGAGGTCTGTCGGATGTAATTCTGTAGGAGTTCCTGAGCGAGGGTGTGTTCTGATATTCGAATGCCTCGGGCCAAATCTGCCTCGACGGTTTCTCCCAATCAATTGGTTGGGGTTCATCGGATGGTGGGAGTCTATAATGTGTGGAATATACCATCTGTTCACAGGTGAATAACTGAAGCAAATGTGTGGGCCTGCTGATGAACACTTCTGAATGGTATTCCCAGAAACTGGTTGTGAACATTTCTTCGAAGGTCTGCTTGTAGCACGCCGGTAAATATTTGATTCTACAATGCGAGGCATAACACACCCGAAGCGATGGCGTTGTACTCATATCATATGCAAGATCTAGATTGCCATGCTCAAAGCCCGGGGTGTTTACATGCGGTGCCTTGACGCGTCTGAAGACTTTAAAAACCATCTGCATCATGTCAAATATCTTCACAATCATGTGTGCTGCTATATTGTCCATGTGTTTCAAGCAAGGGAGCCAGTGATGAATCGTGGCCGTCATGTATCCGATTGTAGGTGGTCCGGTAGGTGGTCTGAAGTATGGGTAGTTTAACCAGTCCTTGCATTGTTTCTTGTTCTGTATTTTAATGGCGAATGCCTTCCAGGAGCGGCGACGTGGCACTAGTCCCCAACATGGGTTGTACTTTAAATGTAGTCGTGCCTTGGCCCATGTACTCATCATTTCAGGATATGTCTGTAAGAGATCCTTGCGCCATTTTGGTTGATAGATTTCTCCTTGCTGCGCATCTAATGGCAAATCTTCCGGTTCAAATTGAGTTGCATGGGAGGGATTTTTGCCTGTTTCTTTCTCTATGGCTAACTGATATTCTGCCATTAAAATGAAATAAGGTTTATACTGTAGCTCGTGCCCTGAAATGTATCTACGCGGGGCCAAGTGAGCAAAGTAGGGGGACTGTAAAATGTGTTCTTCAATCATCGCCATTGCGTGTAACTGTGGCTCTACCCTTGCTGAGTGGGTCGTCCCAAGTTCTTCTATTGTCTTCATCCATGCGGGAGTTGGAAGCTCGAAAGTCGTCTGGCCTTCAGCCGTGACGCGTCGGCCTGGGATGGGTTGGGGCTCATAGGCTTCTTCAAAAGTTTCCTCCACCGAAATAGTGACTAATTCTTCCTCTACTGGTAGGTCCGGTGGGGAGTCTGGTCTGGGTGGTGCTTCATATACTTCTATCCGTGATTGAAGAGTAGATACCTGGGCCCGTAAAGCGTTGAGTTCCTCTAGGATATCAGGAGATGGGTCCACAGGAGCTGGTAGGCCTTATGGTATTGGTGCTCTTAACTGCAAGATCTTGTTTTCATCTTTGAGTTTCTGAAACTCCTTGTTCATGTTTTCGTATTCATCTAACAATCTGACGTGATCGTCTAGCAACATTCTCATAGATTCTGAGGGCATGGCCTTAAAGCAACTAGGGCTTAGCGGTTGGTCTGGTTGATCTAAGGCAGCTTCTAGATTCTCTCTATTTTGTTCTTGTAAGCATTGGTTTTCTTCTTTCACGGCTGCCAAGTGTCGTCTAAGTAATCCCATATTTCGTATTAACATTGCGTTGCGAATGGTCTGTGGCATTAACAAATTATCAAGATCAGCAGTGGCCTCTTTGGTTTTCTCTTCACTTTCTAGTTCTAGTTTGTGGTATGCCTCTCAGAGTTCTTGGTATCTGGTGTTTAGGGAGGCATTCTCGATGGTCAGTGAATTTAGCTGCGACTGTAAATCATTGGTTGTCCTCTGTAGCTGCTGATAATTATTTCCCAGAGATGTGAACTCATCTCTTACTTGAGTCATACACGTGAACATCTGTCGGAATGCAGTATCTACAGTGGGTGATAATATTAACAATGTGCCAAGCGAAGATGCGGTAGGTGTAGATGCAAAGGGAATGGGGAATGGGGGTGGGAAAGTGGATGCTGTGGTGATTGTGGAAAATTGTGGTGTGCTTAAATATTGTGGTTCCACAAATGAAGTGAGGGGAGGTGCAGTGGGTGGTGATATATCCATTATCGCTGGATGTGTCGAGTGCGATGACTGTGTGTATGGGGGAGACTGGATGGATGGGAGGTGAAGGAGGAGCGGTTGGGGTGGTAGGTACTTCAACAACTCTGGTGGTATGTATAGCAATAGTACGGGGTGGGGAGTCAATGATAATGGTGTCTTCTGCCAATGAGCCTTCAGGGATGAGGCGTGCTTCTCGTGTGTGTTCTGAAGATTGACCGCCTGTGGGTACCCGAATGTATTCACCAGGTTTGCTTAGTAAACGGACTCTGTGAGGGTCATATTGCGGTAACGGTTTCCTATGCAAATATCGTAAGGCTTTTGTGGATCCCATTGATTTGACAAGTTCTAAGAAGCCTCTGATGTATACTTCTTCGAGTCCGCCTAAGACAAGTTCCTGTTTTATAAGTGCTTGACTCTCTTCCTCAGTCAATTTCTTGCGTGCCCAAACTTTCTCCATGGTGCGATATAGCGTCTTGATGGTTAGTGTATAAGCTGCTGCTTCGAAGGTTTCATCTTCATGTGTACTGGTGTCTCCCTAGGTGTCAGTGTGTTGTACTTGTTCATCTGTCTGTCCATGCTCTTGGGATTTGTGAGTGCCTTGGCTGGCTTCATCATCGCCTTCATCTTCATCGGTTTCCGTTCTTTCTTCCTCGGAACTAGACACTATTTGTCCTTGTGGTTGGTCTCGGGGCGTGGTCGGGTAACTTGGCCGCTTGTATTCTTGAGAGAAGATCTGACGTTCTGAAAATTGAAATTCATTCGAGAAGGCATTCTGCATTTCAAAATCAAAGGTTGTATCTATAGGTTCCGCTTCCATGTTTGGTATCGGAAAAGACAAAGCTTCCGCACCAATAGTGGTGGGAACTTCTGCTGTAGTGGTGGCAGGTCTTGGGACGGTGGCTGCTTGAGGAGCAATTGTGCTGGTGGTGGCCTCCATTATAGTCGGTCTTGATAACCGTATGTGAACAGGTTGTACAGGGGGTTCAGTAGGAGACTGTTCTGGAGAGGGTTGTGGTGAGGGTGATTCTGGCACCTGAAGGCAGGGGATAGTTCCTCTCATTCGCTTTCCTGCTCTTCCTTTGCTGGCCTTCCTAGCTTTCTTTGTTGTTCCCTTGAATGCTTTCAGCTCCTCACTTGTCATTGGTCGCTCGATAGGTAAATCGTAGGGCAGATACATGTATACGATGCGCGTGAGAGCACAACATCCATTGATGACCTTCTTTCTTTCCCATCTGTGTTGTGCTAAGTAGAGCTAATCAATGATCCAGCTTGCGAGATCAATTGTCTGGGTCCAGTACATGCTAAATATAAACCAAACCATATGCGCTTGAGGCATTGTGAATCTGTCCTGAGCTGGAAATGCAAAATGCTGCATACATATCCGCAGTGCTTTTGAAAGCTCAGGTGTGATCGCCGAAATCTCTTCCCACTTAGTAACGTCTCCACGTTTCATTGGCTTTGGAACCAGCCGTTCTCGTTCCGTTGGAGTGTGGGTTCCATGAATCTTGATGGCAGCTCGAATCAAATCTTTAGAAAGATAAAATCTTTTATATGGTGGATCGTTCACTAAGGATGGCAAAATAAAAGTGCCCGGCTGATCCTTGTTCTTAGAAGCTGTCAAAGTTGTGACCAAGTAATAGCATGTGTAGAAGTCAGGTTTAGGCAAAGGGTCGTTAAAATACTCTGTAAACCTTGCTCTTGCCCAAACATGCGTTAGGTCTTCCGTGTTCTGTAATCCTTCAAACTCTCTTGAGAAATACTGATATTTGCCCCAGGTACGGTCATCAAAAGTCAAATTGGCCTCAAATATAAAATCAGCATCTGCCAATGGTCCTGCTAGGCCTTGAAACCAGTGAGAATTGCGATGAATCTTCTCAATATAACCCTTGGGGGGATCGTCAATTGGCATGGGCCCTAGGAAAGCTTGAAATTTGGGCGGTTGAGCCGTAGTATGGGGCTCCGCTAGTAGTTCTCCAATATTGGCCATTGGTGCACTAAGGCCAGCTTCCGATGGTCCTTCTGCCTGCATGATGAATGGTGCGAATGCGTAGTAGATCTGCTACATAAGATTAACACATTAGTATGGAAATTAATCATGATCCCATCAAAGTGAGACCGTAATCCCTTTCCATAGCCGATGTGTAGCCCGTGTAGCCAAGTGTTGTGATGTGATTGATGCAATGCTTCTTGCAGAACTAGTGCAGGTCTCTAAACACCTATATGTTTTCAGATATTGCATGCAATGCTTTGATGAGATGTTATTGCAAGCGTTGTTGGGTTATAGTGTGTGGATTCGTACAAGGTTCAGTTGTGAATGAGTTATTACAAGGTTGTGGATTAATCAGGGTGGGAGTTATGTTAGATAAGGGGGTCGTAGAAGGCATCTGGATACGTTTCGGTATCCACTTCCTAAGAGTTCGTGTGCGGGTGATAGGCTTCTGTTGAGGGACAAAAGATGAGATTAGATTTGGTGGGGTTGAAGGGTGAAGAGATTTCTGAGGGTTATATATTACATGGCTTGAGGGTTGAGCTATAATACACTGCTTGGGTACCCAAATCTGCGTGGGTGTGGGTCAGTTTGTAAGGTACTTCTTGGCGATCCAAATTTGTCGAGTGTTCGTGCTTGTAGAAGAAGGTCGAGTAGACTTTGAATACTGACTCTGATTTGTCTTTAACTTCTTCGTATCAATGTCTGCGTTGTTGAAATCAGTCGGTGCTTTCTGTCCTTTTGGCACCCATATCTTTCTTGTGCCTCTTGCTTTGTAATGCTGATACTGCTACTTTCTTTGAGTAGTCTGATATTGTCGTCTGCCTGGGTTCCTTTGCCGTGGTTGACTCCTTTGTGGTTGAGGTTGAGAGGTCGGATGGACACTCTGCTTTGGAAAAGAAGGGAGGTCCAACACTTGCGAAACCTGCCCATTAGGAGGTACTCCGTTTTGTACTTTTAATCTAGGCCAGTCCGCAGTAAGTGTGGAAGGATGGGCACCGCAGGGTGTTTGGCCCATGTGGATGCTGATGAAGTCCACCTGACCGCTGATCGTCCCCATCTGTCCACTGATTGTGCCCATTTGACCGTTGATGTAACCCTCCTGACCGCTAATGGTGTCCATTTGACCAAGCGGTGGGGTGGTTGACCCTTCTAATTTGCAGGAAGCCCAAGGGAAAATCTCTTGACGTCCTTCTGATTGACAATTATCCATAGCCAAGCCCGCATGGGTTGGTGTAGATGTAACGTGACTGATCTGACCAAAGATCTTTCGATCTTCCGTCGCATGCATTTCATAGGGTCTAGGGTTACAAACCTCAGTCGGAATGCCATTAGGGAAGTCAAGCGGTATCACTCGCTTCTGATCTAAGGTGCCAATCTGCAAGGAGCCTTGTCTAAGATTTAGCTCCACTGAGTGATCGTATAGCCAATCTTGGCCAAGGATTAGGGGTTCTATCAGGTCGTTGTCATGGCACACTAGTAGTTTCACTGTCAAGGTCACTTCGTTTATGAGGATAGGAAAGTCCACCTCACCCATGCAAGGGGTTTCCATTCCTCCTAGCCCTATGAGGTATGCCTCAATTGGCTGCATTTATATTCCTTAGTCCTTATAGTGGGACCATCTAATCGCACTAGTTGCAGCACCTGAATCAATTAAAGCCCTGAGCTCTTGGCAAGGGTTGCCGTGCTCTAGCTTGACTATGATGAATGGTCTCCTGTCCACTATGCTAGGGTGTGTACGTGACTTTGCTTGACGCATGGCCATGGGGTATCTAGGTGATGTTTCTAGATGGTTATAATGTTTTCTCCCTAGTCATTGTCTTCTTAACTTCATGCGCTTAATGCGTTCTATAGCTTCTGCCTCAGCTTCAGCTCGTATTCTATTTTCTTCCTCCTTACGCTTCTTTGCCAACGTGAGTCGTCTAAGCATGTCCTCAGTAAGAGGTTCCTGGTATAACCTATCTCTACAGCCACTAATGTAATTAGGCATTATGTCTCCTTCTAAAGTGGCTAATTGTACTGCTCCACTTGTTGAGAGTCTGTTAATGATCATAAGTCCATAACCTCGCTTTTCTAACTTCCGTGCATGCTGTTTCAGCATATATACTAGAACTAAATTTCCTTCTTTCAAGCCTTTATCTTTCACATGAGCATCAAAATATGCTTTCTGTCGCTTCTTTGCCGCATATATCCCTGCTATTGCTTTCAGCCTGGTTTCTCCTAATCGTTCCAAGTCCATTATTCTTGCTGATAATTCATGGTCGGTCCACTGATGTTCTTGTGCAACCTTAAGGGTCGGTATCAAGAAGTCCAAAGGAATCACAACATTCTGACCAAAAACCATCTGAAAGGGATTTGCATTGAGTATGGTCTTGTAGGCCACTCAATATGCCCAAACAGCGTGGTGTAACTGTTTGTCCCAATCTGAACGTTTGTTGTTCACGAGTTTCGTCAGTACATTACAAAGGATTTTGTTAGTGCTTTAAGCCTGACCATTGGCCTGAGGATGATATGGTGCGGATTTCTTGTGAATCACCATAAAATCATGTAACAAATATTCAATGACTTGGTTTAGAAAGTGAGCTCCTCGATTGCTCACTAACTCTATAGGCAATCCATATCTTGTAAAGACATTTTCAAATAAGAATTTTGCAGTCGTGTGTGCATCATTCTTTTTCGTGGCTTTTGCCTCTACCCATTTGGTAAGATAATCTGTCGCAACAATAATGTATTCTGCATGTGTACCTTTTGTAGGGGGTTTAATGGGTCCTACAAAGTCTATGCCCCATTTAGAAAATGCACGTCCGCCCATCATGCGTTTCAATGGCATTTCATCTCTGCGAGTAGAAACTGAGTTCTTTGGCACACATCACATCTCTTTACATAGGTATGCGCATCCAGGTGAAGAGTGGGCCACCATAATCCTGTAAAGAGGATGGCTTTGATTATCCTATCGGGTCCAAAATGACCTCCTGCAACACCTTGGTGTGCAGTCTCTAGTATGCTCAAGTAATCGCTTTCATGAACACATTGTCTTAAGTATCCGTCTCGTCCTCATTTGTATAGATTATCGCCAATAAGTGAATAGTCATGAGCTTCCTGCTCTAGACTGCCTTGTCGCACTAAAGTCATTCCTTGAGGGAATGTGTTCGTCCTCAGGTATGTCACTAAAGGTTCACTCCAGTCTGGTGTGAGAGACACGTGATATAGTGTGGCATGTTCTACTGGTGGTCTTTGACAACAAACATGGCATTCTTTACACAACTTGTAGACATCTGCTTCCATCATAGGCCAATATACTCCTAGTCTATGCAGAGTCTGCCAAGTACGATGTTTCGAATGATGTTGCTTTAATGCACCTACATGTGGTAATTGCAACCAATTTGCATGTTCTGATTCATCTATACAACAAGCAAGAATCTTTTGATTATCCTGTTTATATATGCTTCCTGCTATGATTTGGTATCTCTGAGACTTGGTAATCTCTCCTTCTTTGATCCTTATCTTAGGATTCTTGGGTCCATATGTGAGAATCGGGACTATCGGCTTAGCCCATTCTGGTGCTATCTCAAGGTTAAACAAGTATGCATCGGGTAATTCATCTACTATTCCTTGAGGAGCTTCTCCTGTGGTTAATCTTGAAAGGTGGTCAACTCTAAGATGTGTCTTTCCTTTCCTGACTACTACTTCAAAATCATACTTCATGAGTAATAGAAACCAACGTATTAATCGTCCTGTGTTACATGGTTTGTTGACTAAATACAATAGGGCTTGATGATCTGTAAAGAACATGAACTTGTTTGCCAACAAATAATGTCTGAATTTCTTTAACGCGTAGATCATCCCTAATCCTTCTCGTTCCGTCATGGTGTAATTTCTTTCTGCTGCATTCAACTGTCTGCTCACGTAAGCTATGGGGAGATCTATATTACCTTCATTTGCGGGTTGTGCTAACACACATCCTATGGCATAATTGGATGCATCCACATGCACATGGAATGGCTTACTACAATCGGGGGTTGTCAATATAGGTGATGAGCACAAACGTCATTTGAGTTCATTGAATGAATTCTCACACTCATCTGTCCATTCAAAATTGGTCAAAAGAGAGTACAAAGGCTTGGCTATAGTTGCATACATAAGTATGAATCGTCTATAATAACCACAATGTCCCATAAATGCTTGTACCTCTTTTACGTTAGTTGATCTAGGTAGATCTGCAATCACCTTCACTTTTTCTTCATCTGTCGAAATTCCATTCTTTGACACAATGTGTCCTAAAATTTTGCCTTGTCTGACCATGAAAACACATTTTTCTGGGTTCAGACAAACCTGATATTCTCGAAATTTGTCAAATACTTGTTTTAACTCTGGGATATGTGTCTGCCTGATATTCGAATGAGCACATAAATCATCGACATAAACTTCCAAATTCTTACGTAAGAATTCCTTAAAAACATGACACATGAGTCACTGGAAAGTAGCGGGTGCATTTGTTAAGCCAAATGGCATCACACGAAATGCAAATATACCCCATTCTGTGGCAAAAGCCGTCTTGTGTTGATCTTCTATGGCTACTTGATTATAGCCTGAGAAACCATCAAGAAAGCTGTAAACTTCCTTGCCCACAACTCTTTCCAATAAGTGTTCTGTGATAGGAAGAGGATAACTGTCTCTAATTGTGGTGGCATTAACTTTTTTAAGGTTAATACACACACGCAATTTTCCATTCTTCTTGGGCACAACCACAATGGAGGATACCCATTCAGTATGCTCAATTTCGTAAATAAATCCTGCTTCTATCAAACGATCTATTTCTTCTTTAATCTTTGCAACATAGTTGTCATTGTACGTGTATGGTTTCTGTTTCATGGGTTTTGCATCTGGAGTCATAGGGATTCTATGAGAACATATATCCGGGTCTACTCCTTTCAGATCTTTGTAACTCCAAGTGAACACATCACTATATTCGCACAATAGGGCACCTAATTCTTCTTCTTCTTCTTCTTCTGTCGTCAAATCATGCCCTATGTATGTACATTTTTCTTCTTCTCCTTCTATGGCCACTATTATTTTCTTGGTTTTCCCTCGATTATCATATACCTCTCCAATGTCAGCTTTTCTGATAGGCATTCGTACCATGATTCGTCTATCTTCTATTTCATATTCCTTGAAGTTCTCGGGAACTTCAAATAAGGATTCTTCTTCTTCTGACATGGTTTCTTTCTTCTTTCTTTTCTTGCCTTCACTCTTGCTAGTCACTTGTGTGGCTATTCTCACATCATTCGTAATTCCTTCATGTTTCTGAGGATGAGTTTCTACTTCGTAAAAATATTCTTCCTCTGATGCAAATGGAGGGTCCATAATAATTGATTCTAAATCCAAATCACTCGTGTCCTCAAATGCATCAGTGCTAGGTTCACATTCTTCTACGTCGGTCTGACTTACCTATATGTTTGCTCGATCTAAGGTTCATGAATTTACTTCGCGGAACTCTCTGATCGTCAATATTCCTTGTTTTTAATTGCTTGGTTCTTTTTAAGTGTCTTTAAGTTCTTGTCTAGATGTATGCGTCAGGAATTTGACTTTTTGTGGTACTTTGAGTTCTCGTTCCGTCAGACTTAAGTTCTTTCCCTTCAAGTTTTCGTATCACACACATTCACTTCAGTCTTGGACATGATAATGTTAAATATCTTGAACTTGAGGCGTTCCTATCGTCGTTAATCCTATCCACGATGCTAACGTTTAGCTTAAGCTAAGAATTGACTGAGGGGGTTGAGTAATCTTCCAACCTCAAGTCAGCTTTGGTTGCCCTGATGCCCACGAAGCCACGCTTCCCAAGCCTTGCGTTCTTCACTGCCTTGCTTTGCTTTGCTTTGATTGCCCTTGCTAGACCTGGAAAAAAATCCAATGTTAGACCAATTCTCAAATGGATGATCAAGCACTTGAGTATATACACCTTTAAAGATCCTTTCCCTTTTGCCCAAAATTTCAATGATTGCCCCCTAGCTTTCTAGTCCTACACTAGGTCAACCTCAAAAAAGATATGAGCATTCAGGCTCTTGGGGGGTAAAAACTCACAAACAAGTTTTTCTTCAAATATGAGCTAAGGGGTCTCCTATGAGTCTAATCACCCAAAGATTTTCAAAAAATAGTCCCAAAATTGGTCAAAAAATCAAACCCTAAAATTGGCATTTGGGGTGAGCAATCGCGATGGTCTGAGATAATCGCGATGGTCTGGAACCGTCGCAATGGTTCAGGTGAACCGTCACGATGACGTGAGTGTGAACAATCGTGATGGTCTGAAATGCACGGTCGCGATGGTCCGAAAATGAATGATCGCGATGGTCTGGAATGAACGATCCCGATTGCTCGATCGGTGAACAATCGCGATGGCGTCAATCAACGATCAACGTGAACCGTCGCGATGGTCCAAAGTGAACCATCGCGATGGTCACAGATGCGATGGCGTGAGCCAATCGCGATGGTTCAATTTTCGAGGTGTCGCGATGGTCTGAGGGTATCGTCGCGATGGTCTAGCTTGCCACATGGCAGCATCGGTGCGATGGCATGGGCCAATCGCGATGGCGTGGGGTCGATGGGATCGTCGCAATGGTCAAGGACTGTCGCGATGGTTCAAGTGAACCGTCGCGATGGCGTGAGACCGTCGCGATGGTCCGGCCGAGCCGTCGCGATGGCATGAGCCAATCGCGATGGTGTGACACAATTGCGATGGTCTGAGCCAATCGCGATGGTCCATCAAAGTATGAATTTTTTAAATGTGTTTGTGGATCCGTGTATGCGCGTGTGTCTCCTACCTCGTGGTGAAATCGCTTACCAACAATACCGAAGTTGGCAGACCACCGCGATGGTCTGACACACTCGATAGATCTCTGACAGAAAGTGAAATTTTACCTTTTCCAAGCTTTCCTGATGCACTAGATCTCTGTACCTGCAAGAAAACTCAAAAACACACAAGTACACTCAAGCACAAAAGCTCTCTCTCACTCTCGCACATGCACAAATGAGGGGAAATGAGGAGAATGGGTGGATATGGTGAATTTTCTGATTTTTTTGGAGTGGAAGATGATGATGCGGTGATGAAGATGGAGTATGGGGGAGGTGAAAAACACTAAAAAATAAGTAAAAACAACAACAAAAACTGAAAATTTTTACCTTCCAACGCCACTTCTTGCTATACTCTTACCATCACACATTCGTCCTAGACTCGGTCCCCGGCAACGGCGCCAAATTTGGTGTTGCTCTAGCACAATGGTGAGAACCATGTCAAGAAGCTCCACCTCCTTAATGTCAATCCATGGAAGAGATAGGAGTGATATGAAGATCGCGAATGTGAGATGAAGTGAGAGTGAAGGTGAGAAGCATAGAAATGCACACAGACATACACACACACAAGGAAGAGACAAGCAAGACACAATGGAAGGTGAGAAATCAACTCTATTGCTCAAGATCTCAATTTCAAGCTCAAAGTAGCTCTCAGCTCACACTAACCAACAAGCTAACCCCAAAAATGAGCTCTCTAGCTCTTTTTATAGATTCTAGACTAGTTTTGACGGATTTCGCATCTAGTGACTGGCATAGTTAAAAAATAGGTCCTAAGTGCTATTTCAAAGGGTAAACGGTGTCTAAAAATAACCAAAATTGATATGCTCATTATACCTAAGCTCCTCAAGCTCGAGGACTCCTTGTCTTGTAAATGGAGCTATGAATTACAAAAAGGGTTTTTCTATGTGACATATGTTACACTAGTGATGAAAATCACTGTTAGAGGTTTTGAAAAGTATTTATAAAACCTATTTGTTTGAAAAATTGATTCGACTGACTCCCTGCTCTGTCTTTACATGCTTTTGCGTCTTCTGTGCCTCTGACTACTGCCAACACACACTTTCCACCTTTCTTCTGTCCTTTAAACACCTTTGGTTTCTTCAACTTTCTCCTGTTTTTTATTGTAATAGATTTGGTCATGAAGAAGTTTTGTTTGTGGTTCCTTTGTAGCTTCCAATGGGAAAGTAAATCCCTCCAAATCTGAATTATAGATATCCTGTTGATTTTCCTATCCTTCATTACTCAATAAAAACATTGAAAACCTTTTGTCATTTATTGTCAATTTAAGATTCATTTTTTCAAAATCCAAGATTACTTTACCTTGCACGAGCCATGGTTGTCCCAGAATCAATTTCTCAGTCATCATATGATTAGGCCATTCTTCACAATCTATTTTCATATATTCTTTATTGAACTTAACTTTAATAGATGGTGAAGAAAAGCTTTGTATTATCTGACCTTCCAGTGTTTTGATAAATGTTTTACGCTCAGTCCTTTTAAAATTGAACTTATCCAACAAAACTGAACTTATCAAATTAACTTGCGCACGTGAATCTATCAAAAACTTGATTTTCTCATTATGAAGATTCATTGTTATAATAGGCAAATGCTCTCTCACCCTTAAAGGTGTTTCACACAAGAGAACTTCTTTAATCTCCTTGATTTTTCTTATCCTTTCCTTTGCCTCCTGTTGAGCCTCATATCTAATCTTTTCCTCCTCAATTTTCCTATTTTGAGCTTGATGTATTCTTCTCCATTCAGAAACAATTAATGGAAGATCATACCTTTTTACCCTGCATCCACTTATGAAATTTGGCATGATTTCTCCATCTATATTAGCTAATTGAATAGCTCCACTGTTATTGATTTGATTGATAATATAAGCCCCATGTCCTTTTTTCTGAAATTTTTTTTGATGTTCTTTTATTGTATATGCCAGAACTAGATCTCCTTCTTGCAAATCTTTTTCTTTAATATGAACATCATGATAAGCTTTCTGCCTTCTCTTATCTGCATATATGCTCATGATTGCTTGAAGTCCGGAAGCTCCAAGTTTTTCCAATTCCACCACTCTCTTAGATAACTCATGTCTAGTCCATTTGTATTGATTACCCACCTTTAGTGTTGAAATAAGGAATTCTAAAGGTACAACTGCATTTTGTCCATAAACCAAATTAAATGGTGTGGTTCCAAGTGCAGTTTTGTATGCCACTCTATAAGCCCACAAGACATGATTGAGTTGCAAATCCCAATCATTCCTATTTGTGTTTACCAATTTTGACAAAACAATGCAGAGTACCTTATTAGTGCTTTCTGCTAATCCATTGGCTTGTGGATGATATGGAGCTGAATTTCTATGATTTATCATGAAATACTCAGTTATGTTTTCTATTATTTGGCTCAAAAAATGAGTCCCCGTATCACTTACCAATTCAATTGGTAATCCAAATCTGGTAATAATATTTTCATAAAGAAATCTTGCAGTGGTTTGAGCATTATTCCTTTTTGTAGCCCTCGCCTCTACCCATTTGGTTAGGTAATCTGTGGCTACTAGTATATATTCAACATGGGATTGTTTTGTTGGAGGGTGTATAGGTCCAATGAAATCCAACCCCCATTTGCTAAATGCTCTTGCTGAAATAAGTGGTACTAATGGCATATTGTCTCTTTTACTTGGTTGACTCATTGTTTGACAAATGCTTTTCACATATGTTCTTGCATCAGGAAATAGAGTTTGCCACCAAAAACCAGAATATAATATGAGTTTAGCAGTCCTTTCACTTGAAAAATGTCCTCCTGCCACTCCAAAATGTGCCATCTCTAATATTTCCATATATTTATTTTTAGGAACACATATTCTTAACTATCCATCCATCCCTTTATTGTACAATTGATCTCCTATCAGCTGATACTCTTCAGAAATCATTTGTAAATTCCTTGAGTCTGCACTAAGTCTTACTGGCTCTCCTTTCTTATTTCCTTTCAACTCCTCAATTATGTTTGCACTCCAATCTGGATTTTTTTGAAACCAGTATAAGGTTGTAATTTCTGAATTTTGCAAGGATTGGCATTCCCAGCAATTGGAAATATATTTTCTTACATCTTGAATGTTATTAGGAAAATGTACTCCCATCCTATTGAGATTGTTTAAGGTGACTATCATGGAAGCATGGGTACGGGGATTCCAACAATGAGCTCTTCTTTAATACTCTTGCTGCTCATCTTCTGGAGTACAATATTCCAATATACCCATATGATTGAGATGATACAAATGTCTAGCTAGTAGCACAAAATTCCCACTTTGTAATACCGGATGTGTGTTGTTTCCAAATGTTCTGCAAGGTCCCATGGTTAGCAAAGGTACTAAAGTCATGGCCCATTCAGGAATACTCTCTATTTTGAATAGATATGCATCTGGTAAGTCATCATCTAAAGGTGAACTTGGCTCGTTAGTTTGGATTCTGGACAAATGGTCTACTCTTAAATGAGTTTTCCCTTGTCTGACTACTACCTCAAATTCAAATTCCATCAATGGGAGGAACCATCTTACTATCCTACCTGTATGGCATGATTTGTTCACTAAATAGATTAAGGCTTGGTGGTCCACAAAGAATTTATCTTGTTGGCTAAAAGATAATGTCTATATTACAGCAAATATCATTCCCAACCCTTCCCTCTCAGTGGTTGTATAATTTTTTTCTACTGAATTCAATTGCCTACTAGCATAAGCAATTGGAAAGTCTAATTTGCTCCCTTCTATTGGTTGTGCTAACACACATCCCAAAGCATAATTTGAAGCATCCACATGAACATGAGAAATTTTATTCCATTGTGGAGTTTTTAGAATTGGTGTTGTTACCAAACAGGTTTTTAAAGTCTCAAAAGCTTGGTCACACTCTTTGGTCCACTCAAATTTTGTGATCAAAGCATACAAGGGTTTTGCAATGGCTGCAAACTTGTAAGGTACAAATTTTCTATAATACCCACAATGTCCCATGAAAGTTTGAAGTTCTTTTACATTTGTTGGTCTTGGAAGTTCCTCTATGGCCTTAATTTTTCTTTCATCAGTTGAATTCCATTTCTAGAAACTATGTGACCTAAGATTTTCCCTTGTCTCACACAGAACACACATTTCTCTGGATTTAAACTTACTTTGTATGTTCTACATTTCTTGAATATATTTTTGAGATCCTTCAAATTTGTCTTTCTAATGAAAAAGTGCAAAGATCATCCACATAAATTTCCATTATATTTCTAAGGAATTCCTTGAATATGTGACACATCAATCTTTGAAAAGTTGTTGGGGCATTAGTCAAACCAAAGGGCATAATCTTAAAGGCATAGATTCCCCATTCTGTGGAGAAAGCAGTTTTATGTTGGTCTTCCAAAGCTATTGGTACTTGATTATATCTTGAAAAACCATCCAAAAAGCTATAGACCTCTTTACCTGCAACTCTTTCCAAAAGATGGTCTGTTATTGGTAATGGATAGCTATCCCTTATAGTTGCAGCATTAAGTTTTTTCAAGTTAATACATACCCTGAGTTTCCCATTCTTTTTAGGTACCACAACTATAGGAGAGATCCACTCTGTATACTCAATCTCATAGATGAAATTGGCAGCCAGCAGCTTGTCAATTTCTTCCTTTATTTTGGCAGAGTATTTGTCATTAAATGTATAGTGTCTTTGTTTACTAGGTTTTGCATCAGGAGTAATAGGAATCTTATGTTCACAAATGTTAGGATTAATTCCTTTCAAATCTTTGTAATTGTAAGCAAACACATCTCTATATGTTTTTGCCAAATTTCTCAATGCTTTCTCCTCTTGATTTGTCATGTCATCAGCTATTACAATATGTCTTTCTTCCCCCTCTTCTTGAGTGATCATCACCTTCTTAGTTTCTTCCTCATTGTCATATGCCTCCCCCTTTTTCTTTTCTCTTTTTGGTTTCATTTTTAGAAGTAATCTATCTTCTACTTCATACGTCTTGAAGTTTGTAGGTACATCAAATTGTTGATCTTCTTTCTTTATGTTTTAATTTTTTTCAACTTCTTGATCTTTTTCTATTTTTTTGTGCTTATTATTTTTATATGTTCCTGAGATTTTGTCTTTTATAACATCAGTAGCTTCCACTTCTTCCAGATATTGTGTTTGCCCATCTTTTAATATTATTCCTTCCTCATGGTATTCCTCTGTTTTTGACACCTTTATCATTTGTAATCCTATGTGGAAGATATCATATCCTTCTTCATTTTGGAATTTTACTCCCACATACTCATCATTAGCTAGATCCATGGTGGTAAAAATCTGATTCCAACCATAAGGCTCAAATTCTTCATCTTTAAATTCCTGTGGTATGTAGCTTTCATCTTGTGATTTCCTTTCTCCTAGGCAATCTCCTTTTTTTGACAACCTTTTTTTATCTATGAGATTCCTTATCACATTACATTTCCAAATTGATGGTTCTGTCTCATTCTGATCTTCACTCCTTGATTCTTCACTTAATTCCTGATTTTTATGTACTTTGAACCATTCCTGAGGAGACATATCACAATATTGACCATTTCTTAAATTTACTCTAGTTATCCTTCCTTTGCTTTGAAGATATAGACAATCATTACCCCAATCTTGCACAATTTGCATTTGTCTCATAAATGGTCTTCCTAGGACGATCTCATATGAAGTGGATTGTGGGAATTCAACTATGGTAAAAGTATGCTCTATCTCTATTCCACATATTTCCACAATCACTTTTTCCCATATTCCTAGGGGGTTTTCTATGTGTCCATCTACAAGTTGTAATCTCATTTTAGTGGGTATTAACTCATTTTTTCCCCATTTCTCCCAAGTTTGTTTAGTCATGATAGCCACTCCTGATCCACTATCTAATATGGCCTTAGCATGATTAATACCAAATTGTATTTTCAAGGTTGAGTTCCCTTCTTCTCCTTCACAGTATCCTTCTATTTTATCAATAGGTATGTACAACAGCTCTTCCAATTCTTGTTGCTGTGGATCTAGGTTTTTTGACTTTGTTCCCCACTTTTTCATATTGTGTTGTGAGGATTTTGTTTTACTATCTCCTCCATTGTGGTGTGGTATAAAATTATACAGTTTTTGTCTAGATTGATTTGGAAGGTTATTTGTGAAATATCTTCCTGATCAAGATGTTTCTTAGTTTCTGTTGCATTTGCTCCTTCAACTATTGTTTGATAATTTTTTGGTTCCCCCATTTTGAGTTGTGCTTCCTGTATGATTTTTTTACATCTTTTCATCCTTTCATCCTCTAAGTCTGGCATAGGATATGCCATCACATGATGTTTGTTGTTACCCTTTGGAGTTGTCCTCTCCAATCATTTTAGCATAAAAGATCAACAATACATCTTACATTTGTCAATCCAGGAAGTATACAAAGACCACAACCCCTTCTAGTTAATGGAATCCAAGAATAAGAGGAAAATCATTGTTTTTCTAAGAAATGATGAAGATGAAGAGAAAGTTCTAGGGTTTTGATTATCTTGAGCCACACTACACCATTTTCAATGATCTTGGTGCCTAAAGTGTGTTATTTTCTCAGCAGATCACAATTATGAAGTCAAATCTCAAAAATGATACCTGTAACCTTCATATGAGACAATCGTGATTCTGTGAAAACTGATGATTTCCATTTTCAGCTCTATTCTTCAGCACTTTCTCACTCAATATTCTAAGATTCACCTCTCTTCATACACATTAATAAGAAACACACTACTGAAGCTCACAAATTCCATGGATCACACATAGAATAGACTCAAGAAATCAAAGAAAATCACATGAGAGTAGAAAACACGATTTCTTGCAAGAGAGCTCTTCAAATTGCTTGGATAGCAGAAATAATACAACCAACCCTCTCAAAATAGAGGAAATTATCTTTTGTACATTTTCAAGTGTCCTCTTTCACACTTGAATTTTGGTCCTTTTCCCTTCTAATCTAAAAATATGCTATCAAAGAGCTTCCAAAAATTCTAGAAAAAATACATATGATTCTATTTTACATGAGGAAGAATGTTCCTCATTTTTACATCATTTGCATAAATACTTCTACCATTTTTTGACATTTTACAAATATTTCTGTTAAAAAAAATGCTTCTTCTAACATTCTTCCCCTCCTAGACTTTTTGGCTCCTGACAAAAAATATTCTTGCTGATATATAATGAGTGCTTCTTTCACTTCTTCTTTCTTTGATATACCTGTGACAATAGTTCATGACTTTTTCTTTCTGTGATGTTCAAGTTATTCACCATTTCAAATAATGCTTTTCTCCACTGTACAGCTGCCTCTAGTTTGTCTGTTACATCTTTCTTCAGATATTTTGTATATGCTGATTCATAGGCTGTGAGTCTTGTCTTTGTGACTACTGATAAATTTCCAAAGATTTCTGATTCTCTCTCAAAAAATCCATAGTCAAAAGCATCCTCAAAAATCTAAAGATAGTGACTACCCAAAAATATTGTCTTGCTATAATAGGCCATTAGACAAATTCTGTCTGGGGTTTCACTTAAGTCAAAAAGTAAGGCATCCGTTGGTGAATTGAAACCAATGTAGTTAAGGGTTGTAACATTCGTATCTATAAACATTTTTATACATGCCAGTATGAGTTGCATTACTCTTATTAGTAATATACAAGCTGGATCATTGACATCTTTATATGTAGATATGACAGACTCTGCTGTGTCAACCATATATTTCTTTGTTGGCCATGTTCCTACCTTAGGTCCTGCTATCTTTGGAAAGTTTAGCCATTTTTCTAGAATCTGTCCTGCATTTCTTCTTTCCCAAAATACTGTCCATTCCCTTCTTCTTGCTACTGGACAATAGGCTGAGTTTATCTTTAGCTGAATAAGTGCCTCTTTCCAGATTTTCCTACATTCTTTATTAGCATCTAACCACCTGTTCCTCCATTTGGGATTGGCTTTTTCAAAAATAATTCCTTAGTTACATAGATATCCTCTTCATATTCCAGATACTTGTTAGATGACAATCCTACCCTTGCAAGCTGGTAATTTTTAATACTTTCAATAATCATGCAAAAAGGTATACTTAGACCATGTGCTGCCCAATGGTGTTGGTCTGGATTTATTCCTTTGTTGAGAGCAAAATTCACAATTTGTTCTTCATATTTATTATGCATTTTTCTGATAAATTCCATTCTAGATTCTCTAGCTGTCAAAAGTTTCTGAACAAACTCATCTGAATATTCTTCAACTACTGCTTTATTTTCTGGTTCATCAAAGTGTCGAGTTCTGTTATTATCTCCCCCTTCATACTCCTCTGCTTGTGTAGTCTCTATCTGTTCTTCAACCTGGCTTTGTGGATTCTCTAGCTTTTTGTGTAGCTCCTCCACCATCAACATTAAACTTTGATTTTGAGATGTCCATAATTCTCTTTCTGATTTCCACTCACTTCTTTCTTTTTCTATACTCATCTGCCATTCACTCCTCTCTTTTGCTATATCCAAATGAAGTTTATTATAACCTCTCATTGAACTGGTAGCATGTGCACTGGCTTGCTTTTCCAACTCCTTAGCTTCCTTCAGCTCTGCTTGTAGTCTTATAATTTCTTTATTCAATTCTTCTCTCTCATCCTGTGTTACCTGTAGAGTCTTGCTCTCTTCTTTCAATTGGCCTTCTTCCATCAACAACCTGTTTATTTCTTCATTTGCTTTGACCATAATCTGGTATGAGCTTTGAAGTGTTCTGTATCTTCCTTCCATTTTCTTCAGCTCCATTTCTATTTTGTTGCTATGCTCTATCTGTTTTGCACATTTCTCTTCAAGAAATTGAATTTTGTTTTGTTGTTGAACCTCTAGTTCTTCTAATGAGATTATTCTTTTGGTCAAATCCTCATTTGTTTCTTGAGCAGTCCTCAGTTTCTCCTCTAATTGCTCTTTTTCTTTCTTTTGCTCATTAATGATTCTGCTGCCTTTCAGAAACTCTGATTCAGCCACCATTCTTGATGTGATCATGTTTCTAGTAGACGGTCTGAACTGCTCTATATTGCTCATGATTACTTTACAAGCAGACCTTATATCCTTGGGTATCCTTTCTAACCCAGCTTCTAATTCCGTTTGTTTTACTTCTATCTGCTTTTCTTCTTTGCAGTCATTTTCTTCCTCATCTTCTTCCTCATATTATACTATCTGCTCCTCCTTCTTCTCATGATCTGATGTTTCTTTAATTATCTCTATCTCTTCTACCTTATTTTTCTCCATTCCTTGTTGTTCCTCTTCAAGAACCTGTCCTTCCTTTCCCTGTACTTTATTATCCTCAGTTAAGGTTGAATCAATCTCCTCAGAGAGCTTTATCTGATCATTGATTATCTGCTCCTTTTGTCCCTGTTGGCAATATACGGGAAGAAGCAAATACAGGCATACATGCAGATCTAGCACTAAGGCAACCCTTTATTTTTTTCCAAACCCCTACACCATTTAAAAGTGATTCTTATCACTAAAAACCCTTGTAAATATCATTTCACCTTTTTGTAGCTCCATTTTGTACAAGCCGAGGAGTCCTCGAGCTTGGGGAGCCTTAGAAGTAGTTGCCTGCCAATTTTCATATTTTTTAGATCTCGTTTGAGCCCTCAAATAAGCCCTGGAACCTAATTTTTAACTAAGCCGGACACTAGGTCTGAACAGGGCCAAAGCTAGTCAAAAACTATAAATAGAACTAGAGAGCTCATTTTTGGGGAGCTTCTTGTATTTTTGAGCTTGTATGAGAACTTGGTTGCAATAGAAGTGATTCCATTGTCTTACTCTCTTTGTTCTTGCCTGTGTGCGCGTGTGTGTGTATGTGTGTGCATGTTAGTGTGCTTCTCACTCACACATTTGTGCCTTCACTTGCTCGAGGTCTTCACACCATCCTCATGTCTTCCCGGATTGACATTAAAGGAGGTGCTACTCATCACTGAGCTACACCAAATTTTGGCGCCGTTGCCGGGGATTCGAGCTTTGAGGACGAGCGTGTGATGGTAAGACGTAGAGAGGACGCGTTGGAATGGTAAGTAGTAGGTAAATTTTTGGTTTTCTTCTCCATCTCCATCTCCACCTCCATCTCCACCTCCACCTCCTTCTCCACTACATATTCCCTCTTCCTTGTCATTCTCCTCATTTGTTGTGTGCGAGTTTGAGAGAGAGCGAGCGTGTGCATTTGTGTTGTGCGTTTTTTGCATGTTTCTTGCAGGTACCAGCTCCAGCAAGCCCAACAGGTACAGAATCTTTCTGCACAGGCCCCGAGGCGTCGAGCTCGAGCTATCGCGACACTTCGAAAACTTCGACTAATCACGTTTCTGAGTGCACCACGACACTGCGCAGGCCGAGAGCACCTAGGATCACAAGACAGAACCAGAAAATTCACCATAGCTCGACCTATCACGACACCTCGAGGTATCGCGACACTCACGACTTATCGCGACACCTCGGAGTATCGCGACACACCGACCCCACCTATCGCGACACCTCGGAGTATCGCGACACTCCCAAGTATCGCGACACTCCCAAGTACCGCGACACTTCCAAGTATCGCGACACTCCCAAGTATCGCGAAACTTTCCACCTATCGCGACACTTCCACCTATCGCGACAATTCGGAGTATCACAACACTCCCAAGTATCGCGACACTCCCAAGTATCGCGACACTTCCACCTATCACGACACCTCGGAGTATCGCGACACTCCCAAGTATCACGACACACCGACCCGACCTATCGCGATACACGGCCTTAACACATGAAAATTTTAGGGTTAATCTTGAGTGAATTGAGTCATAGTTGGGCTTAATTTTAGGCACCTTGGTATAACATTCGAGCCTTAGGAGTGGGCAAAAGACCTAGAAACCAGAGAGGGATCTCCTGAACCCTGAGAGCCTGTTTTGACCCCTAAGTGCTTGAATGGTCATAACTTCTCCATACGAACTCCGATTGGGAAGATTTTGGTCTCATACGTGGAGTTTTAGAACATGTATTTTTAAGTTTGCCTTTAGGTGGGACTAAGTGGCCATAAGGATTTGGGGGTACAGTGGGTTACTCCAGGGGGGCCTGTAAATGTTGATGTGTGTCTTTCAATACCTTGTGGTAATAGAGCTATATTGACTTGTGAACTTTTGCAGGAACATTGTGTGCAAGCAAGGCATTCCAAGGGAAGCTAGCAAGGGTGAGTACCAAGCTTGGGAGAAGGCTTCCTGGGCTTGTGCAGCAGTCTGAGCAACCAGAGAATTGAGGTTGGAAGTTCTCTCAACCCTCCTTTGTCAATTCCTAGCCTAGGCTAAGCACGACTTAGGTGTGGTGATTAATTAGGGCTACGGTAGGCATGATTCAAGTCCAAGAGACCTAATCAACTAAGTGCAAGGATTAAGTAGGGCTTAAGTGCGAAAACCCCAAGGGACAAAAGTAAACTTGAATCAATCACTTATCAAGTGCGAAATTCATTTAAGTATTCCTGACGACGTGATATAAGACCAGATCATAAACAAAATAATCAACTAAAAAGAACAAAGTGATTGGTGTTAAATAACCTGCAATGAGAGTGTACTTGGGATCAAGGGGGTAAAGAAACCAGGCATATGAACCTTAGGTCAGGTAGACACTTAGGCAGAGACAGACAAAGCCTCAGATCTTCTGAAGCTAGTGTCAATCACACTGCTAGGTCTTGGGCCCAGCAGTTGAGTGATTACCCATACACCCCACGATCAGAAACAAGTGATTATGAAATGTCCTATCACATGGAGAGACCAATAGGTAGTTCAAGGTTGGCTTATCTAGAAAAGCCAGAAGGACCTTACAAGACTCAATTGGAATACATCAGGACTAATCGTCTAGGTGCTCGCATCTACGAAGATGGCCTGAGAAGATCTGTGGTCTAGATTAAGAACCCCGATCAACCCCATGGACTAGAACACCCGGTAGTTAAGTTCAAGAATGGAGCATACCTAGATAAAGAGGGGACTATATATGTAGTCACCACTCTCCCTCATAGAACAGATGAGTTTGGAAATGTGATTGCGGAGACCGACATGGGTGATATAGAGCAAGGGAATGTAGAGAGAGAGCCAAGAACCCCCCGTGGTAAATCTGTCTTGACCAGAATCATGACTCCAGAATGGATTCCACAGGATAATAAAAGCATAGATTTTCTTTTAAACCGAGAAACTGATGAGGCCTTTTGGAGGTATAAACTTGCCCAGCCTCAGGAGGTAAGTGCTCTCACAATCGATGAGTTTAAGGACCCTGATAGCCCAGGCAAAGTAACCTACCTAGACAATACATCAGAGAGAATCTTCATGGTCACCGAGCATGGCAGACATGCCTACACATGGAAGGGTGAAATTGTTTTTCCCCAACCTTGGTCTAATGTGTCATACAATCACCAAGGAGCTGGGACCTCCCAAGCTCATGGAGCTCAAAGAGATAGAAGTAGAGACAAACGTGAGGTAAGTTTTGCCAACTCCCTGGGAAGAGAAAGAACGGGAACGGAAAGAAATAGAGTGGAACCTGAGGGACATAGAACCCCATGGAATCAAAGGAATGCTGACGATTTCCCTTTGCCAAGACCAAGAGAACACACTAGAACCCTAAGACCAACTCAACTGGTAAAGTCCATGAAGAATTACTTCGATGGCACTAGAGACCCTTATGACCATGTGGCAGAATTTAGGCAAGTCTTGAAAGCGGAATAGGTAGAGGACCTATTCACACAATATAATGCTTTTGGTCTAACCCTTAGGAACACTGCCCTTACGTGGTTTCAACCACTGAACGGGAGGCATTTCAGGAACATAGACCAGCTCTTAGAGGCATTTATCATTGAGTTTTCTAAGAGTGGAATCAGGCACAACACTTCCTCACTAATTCATAGCTTCAAGCAAACACCTCAAGAGACGGTCAGACTAGCTGGAAGATGGTTTAGGCAATACCTAGAGAGATGCACGATGCCGGAGTTACCCACACCAGCCAAGCAAGTGGCCTTGTTCTTAGATGGATTGTTGAGCACCAAGCTCAGGTCATATGTGTATCTGAAGGACCCCAGAACGATAGAAGAGTGCATGCGCATGTGCATAGACATTGAGGACAATCTAGGTGAGAAATTAGAACTATCAAAAATCTATAAGGATTCTGATAGCTCTAGTAGCCTCACATTTGGTCAATCCACATCCATTGAGGAACTTGCAGAGAAGGTAGCTCAAAAACTAGGTGTCTCTAGCAAACAAATTCCGAGATTTGCCCCAGTTAAGCGGTGCTACACTTGTGGAGGTGACCATATGGCAAATGAAAAACTAGGTGTCTCTAGCAAACAAATTCCGAGATTTGCCCCAGTTAAGCGGTGCTACACTTGTGGAGGTGACCATATGGCAAATGTATGTCCCATTATGGCCCAACCTCTGGTCAATCCTAGTAGCCAGTACTGCACCATAGAGCGAAGGTACACCAACCACACTGTGCAAGACTTCCCATATAACAAACAAACTGTTAGGCAAAACTACCCTCAGCCATATTCACAACAGGGTAGATACCAGAATCAGTACCCACCACAACAATACAACAGACCACATCAAACTTATCAGCCACCCTATCAGGGGCAGCAGAGACCTCAACCAGTCCTAGTACAGCAACCCCCTGCTCCAACCAATATGATCCCAGTGAAATATGCATCGGCTGAAGCAAAACCGGACAGAGCCATAGTCCCAGTCACCCCATTGCTATTAGACAGTGATCCAAGTGACCATAGTTTTGACTCCGCACATATTGATAGCCCACAGGCTTACTACATGCAATCACCCGAGCATAACGAGTCATACTATTATGAGGACCCAAGTGAAAATAGTGGGGAGCCTGAGTATGCCAATGTCATGTACACAAACCCCAACTCTAGACCTCAACCTAGGCAGGTACGACCCCCATTTCCTAGAGGACCATGCTTCAGATGTCAGGGAGATCACCTTATACGTGATTGTCCACTGCCTGCCCCTACACAACCCCAACCAGTGACAATTCAGGGTTTCTGCCAAGTCTACGAAAAAGAGCATCTCCTACGAGATTGCCCAAAGAACCCTAATAACATGCCTAAAATCACTCCTATCAATGTCGTTGGGTTAGTAGTAGACTCCATAGGGAGTGTGACTTCCACTGCACCTGTGCAAGTGATCACGAGAGCCCAAGCACTGCAGCAAAACCAAGGTGTTGGTCAGGAAAAGAGCCCTGAGGTGAGTGAAACAGAGAGCATAACCAAAAAGAGGACTAGAGCCTGGAAGGATAGTCATGAAAGAATGAAAAGGCAATGGGCAAAAAAGATGAGCGAACTTGAAGAAAGCTTGAGAGAAACCAAAGCAAAGATAAGTGAACTCGCATCTCAAAACCACTCTCACACCACCCCTCCACCACCTCTCCCTTTACCCGCCAATCCATCTTCTTCCATTCCCCAACCTTTCAATACACCACCCTTAACCCACCCACCACCCAGAGTAGGATCCGTCCTAGCCAATCCCACTCCCGAGGACCTAAACATGATGCTTAGAGCATATCAGGCCAGAATCCAAGAAGGGCCAAACGTAACTGATCATGAAAAGTGTTACCCTAGAGCAGAACTAGAGCTAGAAAAACCAAAATTTGTGCTAAGATGGTGGAATTGGCTCAGACTATGTTTGAAGCCAGTCACCTCTTTAACATCTCTAGTTCAGCTAAGACGTAGTTACACTTTGATGGACTGCTAGAACGAATAGAGAGGCTAATTGCACAATCAGAAAAGGAACCCGCCTCTCAAAATAAAGGCAAGGCAAGTGAGAACGTGAGCCTACTTCCCCAGGCAACCTAGGTGCCTAACTCTACGGAGGCAGACACATCATCTTCTATGAATCGGTTCACACCAGAATTCCTACGAGAGATTCAAGAAGACAAATGGGCTAAAGAAAGTGAAGTCCCTCCTCCCATTGAACTTGTGGATGATGCACACGATCAATTCCCACAGGACATCCCATCCATTTATGAGGAGCAGGAGAGCACCCAATCTCAAGAGAGATTAGACTTTGAGTCTAATTCTCTACAAGAATTACCACATTTCACAGGCCCATGGGAAACCAAGTCTACTTGTCTGAGAGCACCCACAGTCATGATAAGAAATGAAGATTCTATCATACCTAGGAATACAGAGGTAGTAAAGAACACTAAAGTGCAGTGCAATCTCACTTTAGAAGAGCTACTCAAACTTAAGCCAGAAGTGTGGAAACATGTAGCCAAACAAGTGCCAGACATAGCGAAATCGCGCTCCCAACAGTGCCTGAAATACCATTGGATAAGATAGGAGACATGAGTCAAGGAGAAGAAGGAAATACCTATCTCCCAGTTACCCATCAGGGTTACACAACCAAGGCGATTTTGGACTCAGGTGCAGGAGTTGCAATTGCTACAACTTCCCTTTGGAAGCATTGGGGCAAGCCAGGACTCAGGCCAACGAGGATGAAATTGCAGATGGCCGATGGTCATATTGAAAGACCCTTAGGCTTGCTGGAAGGAATAACTCTCACTACATGTGGTGTTGAGTTCGAGCATACATTTGCTATATGTGATTTTAGCAAAAATCATGCCTATGAAATGATCTTGGGAAGACCATTTATGCGACAGTTGCAAGTGGTACAGGACTGGGGAACCAACTCCTTATACCTGCAACACTTAGGTGTTACGACCAAGGTGAATCTCAAAGATTACTCTCATAGAGATGTCCCTCCTATCCAATGGAATCCCATCCATAGAGCCAAAGATGATACGGAATCTGTGCATTCCATAGGATCAGGATCCTCATGGATGCATGAAGACACCCACTTATGGATGTGCAAAGTGGCAGTAGAAGAAGAGAAAAGAGAAAAAGCTAGAGAAATAGGTGCAAAAGAAACACATAGATCAATTCAACACCCAGCCTATGCACCTGTAGTCTTTCCTGACGAGGAATTTGAACCCCATGGCTGGGCAGAAATCCTAGCAACAATGGACGTAGCCATCAATGAGGAACAATGGACACCCCACTATGATGAAGATGGCTATGACATTTCAATCTTCTCCATAGAGCCAATCATGGGAGAGGCAGTGTTAGAAGAGTGTGAACCTAGCCCTGATGCATTTGAGGATGCAAGTGACTCCGATCTAGAGTCAATCATTATGGACCCACCTTTTGCATCAGATGAAGAATACTTCTATGAAGTAGAATTTCAACCCCAGAGGCACAGAGAGCTTACAAATGATGTAAGGCTAGCCACACATGTGACCCCGAAGGAAGAAGGAAAGAAAAGAAAGAAGAGAGCAGTCACACTAGAAGAGGAAGAATCTTTGTTTGAGGTCCCTGAAAACTTTAAAAAGTATGAGATAGACGATAGGAGAGTCATGATAAGAATGCCTAAATGAGAGGCACAATCAAGAGAGGCCTATGATAACAAAGAAACCACCAAAAAAATAGTAGTGGCCCTAGAAGGAGAGGAGAGATGCACGTACATAGGCCATGACCTGACGGAAGACGAAGAGCATGAATTGATAGCCTTGCTAAGAGAATACAGAGATGTATTCACTTGGAGCTACAAGGATTTGAAGGGGGTTGACCCAGACATATGCTCACACACAATTCCCATGACCTCAGATGTTAAACCCTCTAAGTAAAAGCCATACACATATAATGATAACTATGCTGCTAAGATCAAAGAAGAGATAGATCGTTTGGTGGAAGCCTGATTTATCTATGAAATTGAGCACACTGAATGGGTATCCCCCATTGTAGTGGTGCCCAAGAAGAACGGCAAATTATGAGTATGCATTAACTTGAAGAAGGTTAATGCAGCCACTATCAGAGATAGTTATCCTCTTCCTATCACTGAGCATCTATTAGAACGGGTAGCAGGCAAGGAAGTGTACAGCTTCTTAGATGGGTTTTCGGGCTACAATCAAGTGGCCATTGCTCTAGAGGATCAACATAAGACGGCTTTTGCCACGGAGTGGGGCATATTTGCCTTTCGGGTAATGCCATTCGGGCTTACTAATGCACCTGCTACCTTTCAAAGATTGATGTGTCACGTGTTTAAAGAGTTCTTGAGGAAGAATTTGGAGGTCTATGTTGATGATCTATGCGCTCATTCCAACATTAGACAGACCCATATACCTGAACTCAGACAAATCTTTGATAAATGCAGAGAATATCAAGTCTGCCTGAACCCAGAAAAGTGTGTTTTCATGGTCAGGCAAGGCAAGATTCTAGGACACATAGTGTCAAAGAATGGCATATCCACTGATGAAGAGAAAGTGAGAGCCATAGCGGAGCTACCTAGGCCAAAGAACGTCAAGGAAGTACAGGCTTTCATGGGGCATTGTGGTTACTACCGCCGGTTCATCCACATGTATGCTGTCATTGCAAAGCCCATGTACGGACTTCTGACTAACTTTGAGTGGACTGATGAATGTGAGAATTCCTTCCAGGAGCCTAAACGAAGATTGTGTTCAGCACCAATCTTGACCACACCGGATTGGAATAAGCCATTCCATGTCCACGTGGATGCATCCAATTATGATGTTGGTTGTGTACTCGCGCAACCTACCGGTGAAGGTAATATGGATCTTCCAATTGCCTATGCTAGTAGACAGTTGAATGCAGCTGAACGAAATTATACCACTACGGAGAGAGAAGGACTAGGCATGGTATATGCAATTAAAAAGTTTAGACATTATTTGCTTGCAAATAAGTTCAAATTTTTTACTGATCACCAAGCTCTACTGTACCTGGTGAACAAGCCATGTAATACAGGCAGATTAGTTAGATGGTTTCTCTTACTAATGGAATATGACTTTGAGGTAGTAGTGAGGAAAGGCAGGACTCATTTGAGAGCAGACCATCTCTCTAGGCTCACATCTGGAGAGGCCCCACAAGGAGTATCAGATGACTTACATGATGCTTACTTGTTTAATTTGGAAGTGGTGCCACAGTGGGCTAAGCCATTAGTGCCAGTATTGACATACGGGCCTAACCACCCAGTAATAGCCACACATGATAGAGAGGTAGTAAAAGCCCAAAAGTACCACATCATGGCTGGAAGTATGTACAAGCACACAGATCATGGGATCTTGGCTTGTTGTGTAGAAGAGGACGAGTACGCTAAGTGGTTGCAATTAGCACATGTAGGTGCGTTAGAGCAACACTACTCAAAACAACGAACCCTACAGACCCTGAGGAGACTAGGAGTGCATTGGCCGACTATGGGAGCTGATGTCCAGAAGTTGTGCAAGGAATGCCCAATTTGCTACATTAAACCACCTGTGGACACATGCCACTCTTTATCAAGTGTCCATAGTGCCGAATTGGAGTGAACCCCTAGTATCCTTCCTGACGACGAAAACATTCCCTCCAAACATGACTATGACGAGGCAGAGAAGTCTAGAACAAGAGGCCCTAGATTACTCACTCATTGGTGATAATCTATACAAGCGCGGAAAAGATGGTTACCTGAGACTTTGTGTTCATGAGAGTGAATATCTAAAGATCTTGGAAACTGCTCACCAGGGTGTAGCAGGACACTTTGGTCCAGATAGGGTAATCAAAGCAATTCTATTTGCAAGATTTTGGTGGCCCACCCTTCACATGGATGCACATACCTATGTGAAGAGGTGTGAGACTTGTCAGTGAACCCAGTATCCTATACGCAAAGATGAGATGCCACTGAAACCCATGATGGGTGGACGTGCATTCTCTAAGTGGGGAATAGACTTTGTAGGTCCTATTAATCCCCCAACTAAGGGCTCACATGCTGAGTATATCATCGTGGCCACAGACTATCTAACCAAGTGGGTAGAAGTGAAAGCCACTACAAAAAATGATGCTCAAACAACAGCAAAGTTCTTATTTGAAAATGTGTTCACGAGGTACGGATTGCCAATAGAGTTGGTGAGTGATAGAGGGACTCACTTCTTGAATGAAGCTATTGAAAATCTGCTCCAAGAATTCTTGGTAGTACAATTTAGAAGTCTGCTCCCTATCACCCCCAAGCTAATGGCCAGGCTGAGAGTACAAATAAGATCTTATGCAATGTACTGACGAAATTAGTGAACAATAAACGCTCTGATTGGGACAAACAGCTACACCATGCTGTTTGGGCATACAGAGTGGCCTATAAAACGGTACTCCAAGCCACACCCTTTCATATGGTGTTCGGTCAGACTGCGGTGCTACCCTTGGACTTTTTGATACCTACATTGAAAGTAGCACAAGAGCATGACTGGACAGGCCATGAACTCTCCTCTCGAATCTTTGATCTTGAGCGTCTAGGCGAGACACGATTGAGAGCTGCAGCAGGAATCTATGCAGCGAAGAAGAGGCAAAAGGCATATTTTGATACACATGTGAAGGATAAAGGCTTGAAAGCAGGAGACCTAGTCCTAGTCTACACATTGAAGCAGCATGCACGAAAATTAGAGAAAAGAGGCTATGGACCTATGATTATAAATAGGATTTCAACTAGTGGGGCAGTAGAACTAGCCACTTTGGAGGGCGATATTCTCCCTAGCTACATAAGCGGATGTAGAGTCAAGTTATACCAAGAACCCCTGACTGAAGAGATGTTAAATCGGCTCAACACTGCCAAGAAACGTAAAGAGGAGGAAAAACGAATTCGAGAAGAAGCACAGGCAAAGGCCTTAGAGCGCATCCGACGAATGAAATTGAGGAGGCAAGGGAGAGATCAGCCTATGATTGACACACAAGAGTCTCCAGGCTATCACATGGCCATGTGTGAGGCTCCAGGTGAACGTGCCCATAGGATAGTGGATCGAAGACCTTTTGTGACCCTAGAAGTTGGACAAGGAGACAGTACAAGGACCGTAAGAGCTTTAATTGATTCAGGTGCAGCCACTAGTGCAGTTCGGCTTTCTTATTGCCAGCAGCTGCACTTGGAGGTAAAACCCCTAGAAGCATACCTTATAGGATTAGGAGGTGTTGAAACCCCTTGCATGGGAGAGGTGGAACTTCCCCTCTACATACAAGAGGTCCTCATGCCAACAAAAGTGCTAGTATGTGAAGACGAGGATCTTACCGAACCTCTAGTCTTGGGCCAAGACTGGATCTACGATCACGCAGTCAACCTCAACCTAAGAAGTGGACTTCTTTAGGCTTGGGTAGGCCAAAGACGTCTTACGATTGAATTAGAAAATCAAGCACTCAAACCAATAGAACAGGCACCAACTCTTGGTCCCTCCAGGAATCCACATAAAGATAATGATGTTGTTCTTGTCCAAACTTCTATGGTGCAGAGGATTGTCAATCTTACCGAAGGTACAGGAGCCAATAAGGAGTTCCCAGCTGATCCAAAGAAGATTCTAAATAGGCAGACCGAACATCACTCGACACGAAGGAGGCCGTTGATCAAGAGGCAGGAGAGCCAACCCGTGCAACACGGAGCACCTCGTGGCGCGAAGCAGATCTGGATACGCAAGGATGGAAAACCCTCAACTCTAATAGCAGACTCTCGAGGAGGCAACAAACAAGCCACACCATCACGGACACAAGTGAAGGAGTACCCTAGGCAACCTCCTAGGCACACCACGTCTATTTGGGTCCCTAAGCGGTCAATGGAGGCTAGCCCCAATGCTAGATACATATGGGTGCCCAAGGCCTGTTTAAAAGCCCAAATGGCTCCAACTCTAGTTACTGGCATAATTCAACACTCACAAGTCCTCTCGGCTAACAACGCAGGAAATCTACCTAAATACCACCCTGAACCACACTTAGTCAAACCGAGGAATGTCTGGAAATGGGTGCCCAAAAGGTCCCAAATCCATCACACTCTAGTTCATAAATCTCTACCTGTCTTTAGCTCTAAGAGCTACGAATCCCCTATCAAAGTTTGGAGACTTAAACCATGTATCAAACCCCCTGACCCAATTTTGTAAATCCATCCACTCTGACATAGGTGCATTCTGAGTCCATTGCACAACCAAAGTATGCATCTAGAATGACACTGACCTCTAATCACCACTCACGTCTCTCACAAACACTTAACCTCTAACCACTAACCTTCTGGAATGTCATGTTAGTATTGTGAAGGGAACACCGTTATATCTTGTTTCCTATGCAACACTAATGTGCTTTCTTCTTCCAGCAGATAAACATCAACTACTGCAAGGAGTCTCATGGCAGCAACAGCAGGAACAAGCTCCCAGGCAGGCACTAGCACTCAAATTAATTGGGATACCATGCCTGTGGAAGCTCCCCTGACAGCAAGACCTGAAGAACTTATGCATGTAAGAAGAATTCCCATTCTGGATCCACCAAGTGGACTGACAGAAAGAGTGAAAGGGCACTCGCATTGGTTCAATGAGATGCCAGGCGACTTGGGCGATGCTGATCATATTTGGGAGTCCAAATTGGAATTCGGAGGAGTATGGTGGAAATTCCAGTTCTTTTCAAGAGAATTCGAAACATTACAAAATGCAGCTCCCCTTCAGGATATATGGCAGAAGGCGGGGTTACAAGACTACTTTAGTGCGGCTTTGCCGAAACCGGATTTTCTTAGGTGCTACTACCTGATTGCCACACTGAAGCCGACAGGAGATAAAGATCATTCAAGCATATTCTGGGTACCCTCCCTATCGAACCAGGAGGAAATGAAGAAATTTGAGTTAAATACTACTATAATCAGGGAAGCCCTTCAGATGTATGGCACCCATGTGCCTTCCGATCGCGATCCCTTGATACTAGAGTCAATGAAGAGCAACAAAATCAAGAAGTTGAAGGAAATGTGTGCCCTCACCCCTAACATCGCCATACTCCTGCGAATGTGCCTTCAACACTTCGCATTTCCAGCTCAAGACCGCTTTACCCAACCTCACAAGAAGATATGGTATGGATTATATCTAGCAGAGACTGGAAGCTTGCCAATTAAGATGCCTGTATGGATTTTGGACCAATTGTATGAAGCAGGCAAGCGGGGTGTGAGGAAGCATACGTTACATGGCTGCTGTGCAATTACTAGAGTTATTTAAAGATGTCTTGCATATGACATGCCGATAGCCAGGGCCCTTAAATACTCACAACTGGAGTTTTTCAAGGGGCGGAAGTCAGGGAATCAACCGGTGAAACGAATGCGTGGATCACTCTCCCAGGTCATGATCCCTCACGAGGCCACAATCAAAGCTTCCCCTAGAGAAGAAGCACATGTAGCACCTTTCACAATACATATCCAAGGAACTCAATCAAGGGGCGTGGTACAGCCCACTCCATCCGCCCCTCCACTACCTACTGATGCCGAGTTTGCATCTATGGCCACCTTAACTGAGGATCCCAATTTTGATTTTGAAAGATTCCTGTAGACGGCCCACTTATCTGATAGTGAAGGTTTTCCTGACAATGCCGATCCAGGATCATCATTCTGAAGAGAACAGCCACAGGGCGAGGCAAGCAGGGTACATTGGGGAGATGAGGCACAACATCCTCATGATCCAAGCACACAAAATCAGGAAGAAGAACGGAGAAAGGAACCAGAGGAGAGTGAAGAGGAGGCCCCTGCCTACACGGCACAACTCAAACGGCTATACAAGACAATCAAACAAGTACAGAGAAGACATAAGATGACAGAAGAGGCGAATAGAGCCCTAGTGAACCAAATGCTGCAAGCCGAGAATGTAGACTCACATTTTGTTGAATCATTGAATCTGTTGGCGGACACATGTGGGATCAGGGAAGCAATGAGGACAATGGTCTATCGTGAGAACCCTGCCTATGATCAACGAAGGATTGATACACGACCAGGGCGGGGAAAAATGATTCAAATGGAAGTCTCTACCGCATTGCCTACCACAATTTCAGAGGATGTTCACATGACTGGCCCAAGTCCCACTGATGAACAAGATGTAAATACACAGGTACCATCTCCACCGTCACCTTCCATCCAGCCATCAGAGCCCTTCTCCACTAATCTTTCTGACCAATTGATATCCACCCATGGTGAAACCATTGTACACACCTCCGGTTTTACATCCTTCCCTTTACCCACATCCATCACTTCTGCCCAAATTTTTGAACCCCACACAGGTCATCCTGCCACCGATCAAACCATAATAGGTCACCCTTCCTATCTCCCCACCCTTGGACAACCACTTGCCACTAGCCAGACCTTATCCCATCCTTTTCCATTCACCCACACATTTCCTCTCTCCCAAACCCTATCCACCACTTCCCTTGTAACTGCCTCAGGCTCAACCCAAGTCACCCAACCTTCATTTTGGACAAACCTTGTAAATATACTCCAACAAGTTGAGAATTATAATAAAAAGTCCCTTCCCCAACCCCACTCTCCCACATTCACCGCCACCACTAACACACCACCCACCATTCCTGTATTCACAATTCACACTTCACACACTATCACGTCCGATCCCATGGACATTTCACCATCCACCGGACCACCCACCACCTCATTTGTTCCAACAGCAGCACAATTTACTTCACTCATAGGCACATCATCCACTTTGCCCTTACCCATCCCCCGTCCCCTTGCATCTTCCACCTCTAACCCCACATTCACATCATTTAGTCATGCACTAGACACAATGTTCGACGCTGCCACACAAATTAAACAAGAGTATAAATTACTGGAAGAGCATAACAACGAGCTTTGCAATCTCTCGGCACAACTCTAGGAGCGTGTCAATGCCTTGGAGTTCAGCAATACGGCGTCACAAAACGAAGTTTCTGCTCTCAAACAATCAAATGCACAGATGGAAGCTAGGTGTAGGGAATCAAGTAAGGCTATGGAGGAACAGCTCCGAGATCAAATGGGCCGCAATGCGAGACTTCAGCGCAACATGGCCCTACTACGCCGCCATCTAGCAGTGGCTCAAGAAGAGAACCGAAGGCTACAACAACAAAACCAGGAGAACCTAGAAGCGGCCATGGAAAACGCCCCGGAAGCACCTATAGACCCTGCAAAATTCCAAGCTTTCCCCTCAGAGCATATTCAACAGGTTTTAGAAGGTTATGCAACCCTCTTGGAAGCCCATGATCAGTTGGCAGACCAGATAAAGGAACTACAAGGATCCAAAGTATCGACAACACACCCACCCACACCTAAAGAGACGGTCGATGCCGCTACTTCGCCAGAACCTGAACCTTCAACGAACAGTGAGGTACTTGAGCTACGGCAACAGATTGCAGAGTTGAAAATCAAGTTGTTACAATATGAACGACCTCCTTCCCCACCTGAGCAACCCATAGAAGAAGAAGCAGTTATTATTCCAGTGGAGGAAGCATTTGAAGAGAACTATGAGCCTCAACCACTTCCAAGAGGACGAATCACGGAGGAAGGGCAAGATACCTATGAGGAACCCCAATCAGCCTGGATGAAACAAGTAGAAGAAATTGGGAAAACTCATCAGGAACGTGTCTCCACTCAGATGCTAGCAATGAAGGCCATTGAGGAAACCATACTTCAATCTGAGTATTTCAGGCACCTTGCTCCTAGACGACTCATCACGAGCTCAGAATTACAATATAAACCATATTTTGTATTGTTGGCCAACTACAATGCAGAGATCAAAAGAGTCACCAACAAGTGCCCTACTTTCGCCACCCAGTTTGAACCAGAAGATATACCAGAGGCAGCCAGAAAAGGGGGCTATATTCCAACCTACTTGGAGGCAAAGATTACTTGAAACATACCCAGAAATCCTTAGAACATGGGATCACACTCCCATGCATTTGAAGTATAACCCTTGTTATGGGCCAGTACAAAGAAGAAGATCATGGAAAGCCTTCGCCATCAAGGTTCAGAACAATGTAAACTGTAAAGAATGGCTCAATTACCCCACCATTGCACCCCCAACCGGCACCCCCACAGTATCATACATGATAGCAACCATCAGACATTGGATGCCACGCCTCCACCCCATGCCAGATGTAGCTGCCCAGATGATGCTCAAGATATTCGATATGATGAAGGTTGTGCTCAAAACTTTTCGCAATGTATGTCATATTCAACCTCCGATTCCTGGGTTTGTTAATGGTAATTATGACATGCTATATGATATGAGCACCACCTCGAGCATACGCATTGCTTATGCATGGCACCCACGCATCAGATATCTCCCTGCCTGCTACAAGCAAACTTTCGATGATATGTTCACCACAGGGTTCTGGGAAGCACACTCAGAGGTGTTCGTGCCAAGGCCCACCCATTTGTTACACCTCTTTGCATGCGAACAAACGATGCCCTCAGAACTCTACACAATGCCACAGCCGGACATACCGGGTGCAGTCAATTGGGATACCCTTCAGAGAGACCTGATCCGAGGGCTGCGAATCAAAGAACATGAGGTGGCAGCTGACATTCTCCAGGACTATATTGACCAAACCCCAGATCAAAGGTCTGTCAGAGGCGACAGACGCTAGGGGGGGGAGAGTGTTGGCAGTATATGGGAAGAAGCAAATACGGGCATACATGCAGATCTAGCACTAAGGCAACTCTTTATTTTTTTCCAAACCCCTACACCATTTAAAAGTGATTCTTATCACTAAAAACCCTTTTAATATCATTTCACCTTTTTGTAGCTCCATTTTGTACAAGCCGAGGAGTCCTCAAGCTTGGGGAGCCTTAGAAGTAGTTGCCTGCCAATTTTCATATTTTTTAGATCTCGTTTGAGCCCTCAAATAAGCCCTGGAACCTAATTTTTAACTAGGCCAGACACTAGGTCTGAATAGGGCCAAAGCTAGTCAAAAACTGTAAATAGAACTAGAGAGCTCATTTTTGGGGAGCTTCTTGTATTTTTGAGCTTGTATGAGAACTTGGTTGCAATAGAAGTGATTCCATTGTCTTACTCTCTTTGTTCCTGCCGTGTGTGCGTGTGTGTGTGTATGTGTGTGCATGTTAGTGTGCTTCTCACTCACACATTTGTGCCTTCACTTGCTCGAGGTCTTCACACCATCCTCATGTCTTCCCGGATTGACATTAAAGGAGGTGCTACTCATCACTGAGCTACAGTCCCTCCTTCTGCTCATCTATATCCATGAGATCCAAATCTTCTTCTTTCCCCTGATCTTCTATACTTTGGCTTATTTCTTTTTTTGTATTCCCTTCTTTCACCTCTTTGGAATTTATTTTTTCTACTACATCCTCAGTTTCCTTGATTTGATCTTTATCTTCTTTCTTGTGTGTTGAGCTACATAACTGAGATTCTTTTTCTGCTTCTAACTTTTCCTCATTAAATTTGAAATAAGTTTGATGTGAAGGTTTTGTCCATACTGTCTTAAATCGTGAGTCCACCAACCCACTACTAAACTCCTTCCTTATTTCAATCTCTTCTTCCATCATTAATGCTTTACCTTTTAGTATCCTTTTCTCTTCTCTAGGACTAACCTGTTTTGCTACTTCTTCTTGGACCTGTTTTCCTTGTGACCTCTCACTCCAATCTTCTGGTGTCTTAATTTTTTCAGAAGCTTGTACTGTCACATTTGGTGTACTAGGTACTTAGAAATTCAAACTTTTCAACAAGAAGTTTTCAATGTCACTATCTGAGTCTGAAGAGAACAGTGAAGAACCAGCTATCCCTGACTTATCCATTCTTTGTTCTTCTAATACAATGGATTCCTCCTGCTTTTTTTCTTCTACTGGCAATTTTTCTGCCTCCTTCCTCTGTGCTTGTTCAACTACTTTTCCCTTGTTCTTCTTGGTCAGCTTCCTTTTCTGCATAGGTTTCTTTTGAACCTTCTTCTTCACTACTACTGTGGTCCTAATTTCAAGAGGACCTTGTAACTCCTTGAAATAAGCTAACAAATCCACTTCCTTTTCAACAAAAACCTCTTCAGTCTCTACTGCCATCATCTGGTCATGTAGTTCTTCATAATGTTCTACTTCTTCCTGTATCCAATCAGTTGCTTTACAGGAATAGTCCTCCAACATCTTTTGATATTGGGCTTCATATACTGCCCTTTTATTGTTTCCTTGAGCCAGATAAGAATATAATTGTTCCTTGCTTGTCTGAGGTGGATGAGGTTCATTTGAAGACTGAACTTCCTTTTGAGCAGCTTCATGCTCTTCCTTAGTAGCCTCTTCCTGTTCCAATTCCACTTTTCTTGGATCCAATATTCTTTTCTTTACTGGAATGACTTCTTCTGAGACTCCCTTTCTTTTCCTTTCTGCTCCCCTCATGCTTGGTTGGGCTTTTGCTTCTCTTACAGACATGATTTTAGAGGGACTTTTGATTCCTGTCATCAAACTTCTGAAGTATTGAGCTTCTGGAGCCAATTTCAATTGATCCTCCATTCCTAGAACATGATATATAATTCTTGTTAAGAATTGAGCTCCATTCATAAACTTCCTTTGCTCCCAATGTTTGGCTGCTTCCCTCAATCGATCATGTATGTATGGAGTTACATCTATCACTCCAAAAGACTTGGTTCTATCCTTATTATTGAACATGATCAGTGTCACTGGTTTGTGTGGCATGGTGTATCTAGGTAGTTTTGGAAAACACAAGTATTGAAGGAACATATGGATAGCATACTCTTCATTCTCTTTTCCTTTAAAATCAAGGAATTTGGAATATCCTGCATAGGTTGCTTTATTCTTCTTGACAAAACTATTGTCCAACTTGGTTCCCATTGAATAGAACTGGAGGGCTGCCCTAATATGTTCTGCCTTTATAGTAATATTTACTTCTTTGTTTTCCTTGTCCTTGACTGAACACCTGAAATATGCCTCATTGCCCTTTCCAACTTCTAGTAAACTATTCATCACATGTTCTACTCTTTCAAAGTCTATGAAAAATAAGGGTTCATCCAATAGTCTGTGTAATCTTACTGCTTTCCATCTTTTGTAATTGACTACAATTTTTTGGAATTTGTAAAATTCCTAGCATAGCATGGTGTACTTGTGACCTCCAACTCCCACAGTAAAAATATGCTGACCAATGATACCAAGGGTTTCCTTGAGTTCCTTGGAAACCTTCTCTATTTTTGGAATTTCCTGCTCTTCATCAGACTCTAACTCCACTTCTTCTATTGCAGCTTCACTATCCAAGAACCAATGTCCTCTAGACAGAGTTACTGAGTCTGCTTTGAAATCATGGATTGGTAGTTCCTTTGGATTCACCATTCTGGAGAAAATATAGCATCACACAAAAAGAAAACTCCACCCACATGAGTCTCAAGAAGCATAAATAAAATCACATTGGACTTAAGATGTAATGAATAAAAACAATGAAAATAAAACTTAGAGGATCCCTGACTTTCTTATTTGTGTCACAAATAAAAACTCACATTACAAGTGTAGCAAGATGTCTAGTGATCTCTTCCCTTTTGACAGCTCTTTTTATATATATATATTTTAAAATATAAAGAAAGGAAAAATTTGAAAAAAGAAAAATGAATAAAAAATAGAACTCTGTTACATTACAGCCTATATCTTGCTTGTGCTATATAACTTATAAAATTAAAAGAATTGCTTGTGCTATATCTCCTTTTTTTTCTATTCTTTTTGTTTTCTTCTTTCTTCTTTTTTTTCTCTTTTTCTCTCTCTTTTTTTAATAATAATCATTCCTTTCCCTTTTTTTTCTCTTTTTCTCTTTTTCTCTCTCTTTTTTTTTTAAATAATCATTCTCTCCACTTCTTTCTCTTTTCCTCCTATTTCTCTACTTAGAAAGAGGATGAGGTAGAGCCAATGGAAATAATTTCCAAGATGTCACAATTTCTTTCCTGTAAAACTCTGAATTTCTTATCAAGAATCCTAGGTGTGCATCAGATAACCATTTTGTCTTTTCCATTGAATCCGATCTGATTTTTTTTACCCAGTAATACTTGATTCTTGATGACTTTGTTCTAGGAATAAAACCATCTTCTTTTGATAAACTGTACTTGGAAGTTTTTGGCTTCCATATCCATTTAGTTCTGGGAAATTGTTTTGATGAGCAGTGTTTGTATGTACTTTGTTTCCACATTCCTCCTCTCTTGATGTCTAGATGCTTCTGACCATTCCATACTTGCCACCTTTCTTCTGTCTTTTCAACACCTTTTGTTTCTTCAATTTTCTCCTGTTTTTTATTAAAGTAAATTTGATCATAAAGAAGTTTTGATTGTGCCTCCTTTGTAACTTCTAGTAAAAAAGTAAATCCCTTCAAGTCTGGGTCATGAATATCCTATTGATCTTCCTGTTCTTCATCACTTAATAAAAACATTAAAAACCTTTTGTCATTTATTGTCAATTTAAGCTTCATATTTTCAAAATCCAATATTACTTTACCTTGTCTGAGCCATGGTTGTCCCAAAATCAATTTCTCAGTCATCATATGATATGGCCATTCTTCACAATCTATTTTCATATATTCTTCATTGAACTTAACTTGAATAGATGGTGAAGACATGCTTTGTGTTATCTGTCCTTCTAAGGTTTTGATAAGTGTTTTACTTTCAGTCCTTTTGAGGTTAAACTTATCCAACAAAACTGAACTGATCAAATTTACTTGTGCACCTGAATCTATCAAAACCTTGATTTCCTCATCATAGAAATTCATTGTTATAACAGGCAAATGCTTTTTTACTTTTAAAGGTGTTTCACACAAAAGGACTTCTCTAATATCCTTGATTTTTCTTATCCTTTCCTTTGCCTCCTGTTGAGCCTCCTTTCTAAATTTTTCCTCTTCTTTTTTCTTGTTTTGAGCTTGATGTATTCTTCTCCATTCAGAAACAGTTAATGGGAGATCATACCTTTTTACTCTACATCCACTTATGAAGTTTGGCATGATTTCTCCATCTATATTAGCTAATTGGATAGCTCCACTGTTACTTATTTGATTGATAATATAAGGCCCATGTCCTTTTTTTTGAAATTTCTTCTGATGTTCTTTTACTCTGTATGCCAAAACTAGATCTCCTTCTTGTAAGTCTTTTTCTTTAATATGAACATCATGATAAGCTTTTTGCCTTTTCTTGTCTGCATATATGCTCATGATTGCTTGAAGTCTAGAAGCTCCTAGTTTTTCCAATTCCACCACTCTCTCAGGTAACTCATGTCCAGTCCACTTGTATTGACTACTCACTTTTATTGTTGGAATAAGGAATTCTAAAGGCAAAACTGCATTTTGTCCATAAACCAAGTTAAATGGTGTGGTTCCAAGTACAGTCTTGTATGCTACTCTATAAGCCCATAAGACATGGTTAAGTTGCAAATCCCAATCATTCCTATTTGTGTTTACCAATTTTGACAATATAGTGCAAAGTACTTTATTAGTACTTTCTGCTAATCCATTGGCTTGTGGGTGATATGGGGCTAACTTTCTATGACTGATCATGAAATACTCAGTTATGTTTTCTATGATTTGGTTCAAAAAATGAGTCCCCCTATCACTTACTAATTCAATTGGCAATCCAAATCTGGTTATGATATTTTCATAGAGAAATCTTGCAGTGGTCTGAGCATCATTCCTTTTTGTAGCCTTGGCCTCTGCCCATTTAGTCAGATAATCTGTGGCTACTAGTATGTATTCAGCATGGGACTGTTTTGCTGGAGGATGTATGGGTCCAATGAAATCCAACACACATTTAGTAAATGCTCTTACTAAAATCAATGGTACTAGTGGCATATTATCTCTTTTATTTGGTTGACTCACTCTTTGACAAATGTCACATCTTTTCACATATGTTCTTGCATCAGGAAATAGAGTTGGCCACCAAAAACCATAATATAATATGAGTTTATCAGTTCTTTCACTTGAAAAATGTCCTCCTACCACTCCAGAATGTGCCATTTCTAACATTTCCACATATTTATCTTCAGGAACACAAATTCTTAAATATCCATCCATCCTTTTCTTGTACAATTGTTCTCCTATCAGTTGATACTCTTCAGAAATCATTTGTAGATTCTTTGAGTCCGCACTAGCTCTTACTGGTTTTCCTTTCCTGTTTCTTTTCAACTCCTCAATTATGTTTGCACTCCAATCTGGATTATTCTGAAACCAATATAAGGTTATAATTTCTGAATTTTGCAAGGATTGGCATTCCCAGCAGTTGGAAATATACTTTTTTACATCTTGAATCTTATTAGGCCAATGTACTCCCATCCTACTGAGATTACTTAGGGTGACTATCATGGAAGCATGAGTACAAGGGTTCCAACAGTGAGCTCTTCTCCAATATTCTTGCTACTCCTCTTCTGGAGTACAACATTCCAATATGCCCATATGATTGAGATGATACAAATGCCCAGCTAGCAACATAAAATTATTGCTTTGCAATACCAAATGTGTGTTGTTTCCAAATGTTCTACAGGGTCCCATGGTTAGCAAAGGTACTAAAGTCATGGCCCATTCAGCAATACTTTCTACTTTGAATAGATATGTATCTGGTAAGTCATCATCTAAAGGTGAACTTGGCTCTCTAGCTTGGATCCTGGACAAATGGTCTGCTCTCAAATGAGTTTTTCCTTGTCTGACCACTACCTCAAACTCAAACTCCATCAGTAGGAGAAACCATCTGACTATCCTACCAGTGTGTCAAGGTTTGTTTACTAAGTAGAGTAAATCTTGGTGATCGACAAAGAATTTAAACTTGTTGGCCAAAAGGTAATGTCTATATTTTTTCACAGCAAATATCATTCCCAATCCTTCCCTCTCAGTGGTTGTGTGATTTTTTTCTGCTGAATTCAACTACCTATTAGCATAAGCAACTGGGAAGTTTAGTTTGCTCCATTCTATTGGTTGTGCTTTTGCTAACATACATCCCAAAGCATAATTTGAAGCATCCACATGGGCATGGAAAATTTTATCCTACTGCGGGGTTTTTAGAATTGGTGCTGTTACCAAACAAGTTTTTAGAGTCTCAAAAGCTTGGTCACACTCTTTGGTCCACTCAAATTTTGTGATCAAAACATATAAAGGTTTTGCAATGTCTGAAACTTGTGTACAAATTTTCTATAATACCCGCAATGTCCCATGAAAGTTTGAAGTTCCTTTACATTTGTTGGTCTTGGAAGTTCCACTATATCCTTAATTTTTCTTTCATCTGTTGAGATTCCATTTCTGGAAACTATATGACTCAACATTCTCCCTTGCCTCACAAAGAACACACATTTCTCTGGATTTAGACAAACTCTGTATGTTCTACATTTTTTGAATATATTTTCCAAATCCTTCAAATGATCTTGTCTTTTCAATGAAAAGTGCAAAGATCATCCACGTAAATTTCCATGATATTTCTAAGGAATTCTTTGAATATGTGACACATTAATCTTTGAAAAGTTGTTGGGGCATTAGTTAAACCAAAAGGCATAATCCTAAAAGCATAGATTCCCTATTCTGTGGAAAAGGCAGTTTTATGTTGGTCTTCCAAAGCTATTGGTACCTGATTGTATCTTGAAAAACCATCCAGAAAACTATAGACCTCCTTACCTGCAACTCTTTCCAAAAGATGGTCTGTTATAGGTAATGGATAGCTATCCCTTATAGTTGTAGCATTCACCTTTTTCAAGTTAATGCATACCCTGAGTTTCTCATTCTGTTTTGGTACTACAACTATAGGAGATATCCGTTTTGTGTACTCAATATCATAGATGAAATTGGTAGCCAGCAGCTTGTCAATTTCTTCCTTTATTTTAGCAGAGTATTTGTCATTGAATGTGTAGTGTCTTTGTTTGCTAGGTTTTGCATCAGGTGTAATAGGAATCTTATGTTCATAGATGTTAGGGTCAATTCCTTTCAAATCCTTGTAACTGTAAGCAAACACATCCCTATAGTTTTTGGCCAAATTCCTTAATGCTTCCTCCTCTTGATTTGTCATGTCATCAGCTATTACAATATGTTTTTCTTCCCCCTCTTCTTGGATGATCATCACCTTCTTAGTTTGTTCCTCATTGTCATATGCCTCTCCTTTTTTCTTTTCTCTCTTTGGTTTCATTTTTAGAAGTAGTCTGTCTTCTACTTCATAAGTTTTGAAATTTGAAGGTACATCAAACTGTTGATCTTTGTTTGTTATTTTCTTATTTTTTTCATCCTCTTGATTTTTTCCTATTTCCTTGTGTCTTTTTTCTCTATATTTGCCTGAGATTTTGTCTTTTATTGCATCTGTAGCTTCTACTTCTTCCAAATATTGTGTTTTACAATTTTTCAATATTATTCCTTCCTCCTGGTCCTCTTCTGTTTTTGACACTTCTATCATTTGTATTCCTATGTGAAAAATATCATATACTTCTTCATTTTGGAATTTCACTCCCACATACTCATCATTAGCTGGATCCATGGTGGTCAAAATCTGATTCCAACCATAAAGCTCAAATTCTTCATCTTTGAATTTTTTTGGTATATAGCTCTTGCGATAAGCTCCTTCTATTCTTAGTGTAGGAGGTTGTGAGCAGTCTCTAATGAAATGTTCTCCCCCACATCTATAGCATATTATCTTTTGACTCCCTTTGAATTGAGGTTTTTGATTGGACATGTAATTATTGGTTATGTACATGAATGTGTCTATATCCATTTCAATTCTCCCATTTCGCAAATCTAGGGCTTGCAGTTCTAGTTCCCTCTGTTCATATCCTTCCCACTCTTCCTGATATCCTTCATTCCAATGATAATCCTCTCTGTAAGATGGTCTTAGTCTTGAGCTTTCTTCTTCTATTGGTGTGTATTTGATTGGTACCACATTTGTTGGTAATGGTGGTTGTTGCCCAAGTACAGGTCTTGGTTGCTCAACAAATCCAGATTCTCTTTGTAAATTATGTTGGTTCACATATTCTCTTTCCTTAATGGGTTTTTTATTGTAGAAGCATTCTTCTCTGGTATGGTTTGTCCATTTTCTTTCCAATGTACAGTATTTGAGTGTTTTTCTATCTTGCAAATGTTGTAGTTTTTGATATGGCCTGTGCTAATTCTTCTGCTGGTGGGATTTTATATATCTTCATTTGTTCTAGGTTGATCAAATGCTAATAGATCTTGTCCCCTGTTGTCTCTAAATCTATTGCCTCTTTCACACATACTCCTAGGTCAGGGCATCTCCTATAATACACCAAGGTTCTTAATTGTGCACTTCTCAGTCCTTCTATGAATAGAGATACTTGTCTTGCCATGGACGGTACCTCCTCTCTAGGACATCTATCAATGTATTGCTTGAATCTCCTGGCTTCCTCTCTGACATTTTCATCTTTTTGCTGTTTAAAGCTATGTATCAAGGTAGTTGTACTATGTTTTATCCCAGTTTTTGAGAATTCCCCTATGAAAGCTTCCAGGAAAGATTCAATATCTGGATACATTTCCTTTCCCAAGGGAATGAACCAAGATAGTGCAGGCCTAGTTAGGGTTAGACCAAATGCTTCAAATTGTACTTTGTAATCCTCTACTTGTTCTGCCCTAATTAATTGTCTAAATTCTGTAGCATGAGCATGAGGATCAGAATATCCTTCATATTGATTCTTCATGCATTTAGCTACTTGATAGGGCCTGAGCATTCTTCCTGATTTTGCCACTGATGTCTCCTTCTAAATGGAAAATCATTAAGTCCTTCTGCTTCTCTTTCAAAAGGAATTGGGGAAGTATGTATTCTCCTACCTTGTTGTTGTTCAATATTATCGTGAGTTTCATTTTGTCTTGGCAAGTCTGGTTGCCCTAGGTTTTGTTCCCAAGGTCTCTTGTCTGCACACTGCCCTAAATCATTAGAGTTTTCTGGATCTTGTGAGAAAATGTATATACATCCCTATCTATCCTCATATCTGCCATCCTTAAATTGTGCCAGTGGTGTTATATTTAGGGGAATTTCTAAGTTTCTCAACCTAATGCGAAACTTATGCATCCCATCCTGATACACATAGGTTCCAAACCTATTTGTATACATATATTTGAGAATATTTCTATAATCACTAGTTTCAGAAGGTTCATTGGTTTCATTTAGATTTTCCATGTTATTTTCCTGCCCTAAATCTTTTTCTTGTAAATCTCCTATTATTGGATCTATCTCCTTCCTTTTTAGATCTTGTTTAGAAGGTGTGATCAATTTATTACCAGATCTCAAAATCATCCAACTAACTCACAATTTTGTGAAGAGAATCGTGTTTTCCACGATTCTGTGAATTGAATCGTGTTTTTCACAATTCTATGAAAAAGAATTGCCTTTTTCACGATTCTTTGGATTTTTAAAATTTTCCCCAACTTTGTGAATGGAATCGTGTTTCTCACGATTCTGTGGATGGAATCGTGTTTTTCACGATTTTGTTAATGGAATCATGTTTTTCATGATTCTGTGAAAAAGAATTGTCTTTTTCACGATTCTTTGGATTTTTTAATTTTTTTCCACAACTTTGTAAATGGAATCGTGTTTTTCACGATTCTATGAAGAGAATCGTGGTTTTCACGATTCTGTGGATAGAGTCATGTTTTTCCATGATTCTATGAATAGAATCCTGTTTTTTCCACGATCTTGTGAATAGAATCGTGGTTTTCACGATTCTGTGGAGGGAATCGTGTTTTTCACAATTCTGTGGAGAGGATCGTGATTTTCACGATTCTATGAATAGAATTGTGTTTTTTTCCATGATCTTGTGAATAGAATCGTGGTTTTCAAGATTCTATGGAGGGAGTCGTGTTTTTCATGATTCTGTGGAGAGAATCATGATTTTCACGATTCTGTGGAGAGAATCGTGATTTTCACGATTCTGTTCCCAGACAATCGTGATTGCTCACATTGTTAAAAACACGATTTTCTTATGAAAATCGTGTTTTGGGAATCGCATTTTTGTGTTTAATTTCAGAGAATCGCGATTTTGTGGTTGACTATAGAATCGCAATTCTGAGTAGATTTTAAAAATTTTTTATGTTCTTGTTTTTTAAGTTTTTCTTTCTCAAATAGAATCCCCTTATTAAAATTTTAACATGCAATAAAAGATTTTTAGCAAAAATATTATTTTTTCTCAAGAAAATTCAAAAAACCTGAAAATTGCGATTTCGTGTTTTTTACAATTTTCTGTGTTTTTGTGCTTTTATCATTATGTGACAACTTGAAAACATGCAAAAATTTATTGGAAGACCATTACCTTGCTTGCTTTATCAAAAGAAATCCAAGAACTTGAATTTGCAGAAAGTCGTGATTCTGTCCAATTCTCTCACTCTCTCTCTCACTCAAATGAACCTTTTTTCTGAGATTTCATGCTTTTATAGCCTTTAGATAATCGCAATTTTGTGTGAATTTCTCTGAATTTCCACTTTTCACTATATGACCCTTATCCTTTAGTAATTTTGTGGTTTTGAATCACAATTCTTATCTTTTTAACAAAATTTACTCCCTTTATCCTACTGATGAAAATCGCGATTATGTATCCAATTCTTGATTTACTCACTTGATGTTCAATTCTTACTAATATTTTGAAATTTGATTTTCTTTACTCACTCAACTTTATGAAACCTCTTACAATCACTTACCTCAATACCCAAATGTGCAAAATAATTCAAATTCTTTTTCTTACAGAAAATCACGATCCTGTGAAGAGAATCGTGTTTTTTCTGAACTTCTAGTTTTTTGTAGTTTTTGGCTTTTCTTTCCACTTGTTCACTTTCAATGTTCTTTACCAACTCTAGATCACTTTTCACCTGCAATTATACACCATCAAACTCATTTTAAAAAGTATTTTTTGAAAAATTGAAACAACAACTTCCACTCTATATATATTTTTATTTTCTTTCAATTTTCAGAATTCTTTTCCACTTTTTCTCCTCCACTTTCAACAACAATACTCTAGTCCAACTTTCTAAGAAAAAAGAAAATTTGTTTGAATTTTTTAATGGATTTTATGAATTTTTTAGTATTTTGCCCTAAATCAAGGTAAACACCACTTAGGGTTTCTTGTCTAAAGATCCATGTGATCTTTTGTTTCATGATTGGTTATATTCTTCTATGCTTGCAATCTAATGAGTTTAGGAGTAGAGCTTTCCAAAGAAATATGTGCTAAGAAGTGCAATTATCAATTCATGCAAAGATAAACTCAAACATTTTTCTTTTCAAGATGCAACTAAATCTTCTCTCAAGATTATTGCTTTGCCTTAGCTAAACAAATGGATCTTATCTATTTGCATGTAGCTACTTTACTTGACTTTCCTCAATGTAATCATGTCATCTTTTCCAAGACTAACAAATTTGCTTGGTACTTGGTCAAAAAGCACTCTACAAATGCAAAAAAAAATAGTCACATTTTAACTTTCCTTCAATAATATTGATTCAAATTTTCACACACCTGTACTTTACTTTTAAAAATGATATGAGCAACTATCAATTTGCAAGAATTTCATCACTTCTTTATCTCAAAAGGTTAACTCTTGCTTCCTTTTCCCAAAAGACAAACAAAGAAACCTACCTTTTCATGTTTCCTTTTCTTGATTAAAGAGTAGTACCTTTTCAATGTGTTCAATACCATCAACAATGGAAGATCCAGCAAGGTCCAAACTTCAATGAAGCTTTTGCATTGTTCCCCGACAACGGCACCAAAAAATGTTTGTTGTTACCCTTTGGAGTTGTTGTAGTTCAAGCGTAAGCACCACCTCCTTTACTTGTCAGTCCGCGGAGACGTGAGGACTGGTATGAAGACCACGAGCAAGTGAAGGCACAAGTGCGTGAGTGAAAGCACACAAACATGCACACACATACACACACATGCGTACAAGGTAAGATCAAAGAGAGGAACAATGGAAAGCTTCGATTGCAAATGAGTTATCTTACAAAAGCTCTATTCTCTAACAAGCTAACCTCAAAATTGAGCTCTCTAGCTCTTTTTATAGTTTTTTGGCTAGTTTTGGCCCTGTCCAGACCTAGTGTCCGGCCTAGTTAAAAATTAGGTTCCAAAGCTTATTTGAGGGCTCAAATGAAGTCTAAAAATTATGAAAATTGGTAGGATGATTGTTGACCTAAGTACCAACTTAGGGACTTGTGGAGAAAGAGACTATACCTCAATCCCCCTCAAGTGCATATAGTGGGGATTCACGCTTTTAAATATTAATCCGATGAGTATACGAACCTAGCCGAGTGTATGAGGACATGCAATCAAGTGATGATCAATGCAAATGAACTACTCAAAGAGTGCAAACAAGGCAAAGACTAATCCAAACAAGCTTCAATGGTCGGTCATGGTGTCACGATACTTGGTGCAGCAGCCGTCAGTAATTTGGACTTTTCTCTCAGCTCCGAACTCCAAATATAGCAAATAGCATATGCTTTCGAAGCTCTTGAGAAGACGCATCCAATGGCAGTAATTTCACTCAATTCTGACTCTCCTACTTCAAGTTATGAGCAAAATACTGAGTCGCGGGAAAACCTTCCTACACTTCAGCACTTCCTACACTTCGCACACACCTTAACTACAGCAAATAAACACTTTCATGGATAGACAACACTCCCTCACACTCTTTTCAAGCAATGCACATGCATACAAGCTCACAGAGAAGAAGATACAGAGTGAAGAAGACACAAATTCGAATTTCTGTGCTCCCTATTCTCACAATGGCAAAACCTTCCTACACTTCAGCACTTCCTACACTTCGCACACACCTTAACTACAGCAAATAAACACTTTCATGGATAGACAACACTCCCTGACACTCTTTTCAAGCAATGCACATGCATACAAGCTCACAGAGAAGAAGATACAGAGTGAAGAAGACACAAATTCGAATTTTTGTGCTCCCTGAGTCGCGGGAAAACCTTCCTACACTTCAGCAGTTCCTACACTTCGCACACACCTTAACTACAGCAAATAGACACTTTCATGGATAGACAACACTCCCTCACACTCTTTTCAAGCAATGCACATGCATACAAGCTCACAGAGAAGAAGATACAGAGTGAAAAAGACACAAATTCGAATTTCTGTGCTCCCTATTCTCACAATGGCAAAAAGTTTTTACAAAGAGTTACAAATTGACTTATATACTTGTGCCCTAACAATGGTCCTTTCACACAAGAGACCGGCACTTTATTCACTAAAAGACTAATTTCCTACTATGTTACATGGGTAAGTTTCTAATCTTCTGTGGGGATGCATCTAGAGGACTCCTCTAGTGCATTTACAACGAAAAATATATTACAACAATGGTTATGATACAAAGATATGATGTCCAAATCGGAAAAATTTTGGGGCCCGTCTTTCTCTCTGCTTTGTGCTCTCTTTAGCTCTGCAACACTCTCCCCCTCTTCGTCTCTGACGTCCCTTGACAGGCTTTACTTCTTGTCTTCAGTTTGTTGTCTCGATCAGCACACGCATCCTTTGGTCAGTTCTGTGTGATTCTTGATCTTGCATTATGTTTTAGAGGCGCTCTGATTTGTCCTGGTTTCACATATCGGACCTTGCTGTATTACTCAAAGCCTTGTTAATTCGGTTTGCCACGCACGCCATCAGTGCACATATGAGGATGTAGCTCGTAAGCCTTGATCTGAATCCTCTGTAACTCAAGAGGCTGACGCACCCTCATATGGAATACTTCTTGGCCCTGATTCCTCCCTGTACATTCTCTGGGCCTGATGCACTCGTTTTGCTTGTTCTTTTCTTTTGTACGCCCGCAACCCTTAGAGTTTGACTGACTACCTGATAGTCGTAGTCTAATTCACCTATAACCTCATTAATGCTGGGTTGCTGTGTTAAGTCGGGTTGCCACGCACGCCACCAGTGGAAGGTATGAAGGTAAGGTGCTACAGTCTTCGATCTGCACCTGCCAAAGATCAAGAGGTTGTAACACCCTTTTGGGGTGCGTCCTTTCCTTGGTGTGTGCGCCCCTGCAGGGCTCTATGCAGAGATGGGTGTTGCGCCCCTACGGGGCTTCTTGCAGAGATATATCTTCAGATATTTCTTTTTAGTGAAGCTGCTTCTTTCGTTGTCTTCTTCTTTTCTTTCTTTTACTTGATTCTCCCTCAACACTGCCCCCCTCCTAGACTCTATTGTCCCCGACAGGCTTTGATGAACGACGGGTATATGTTCTATATATTTTTTGCTCTGTATCATTTAGCAGATTGGCTTCACGTCTCATTAGTTGTTTCCATTGTTCTGCCGTCATACCATCATTGGGTGGCTGTCTATGATCTGCGAAGAAGCTAAGTTCGTATGCCACTAATCTGGCATTTAAATTGGACGACATCTTCAAAAAGATTTCTGAATCGATCTCAAAAAATCCTGTAAAGAATGCTTCTTCAAAAGTTTGCATGTATACACTTGGCAAGAACATTAATCTGGAATAATACGCCATTATTGTTGGTCGGCTAGGCATAACCGATAGATCCAAAATGAGGATTTCCATGCCCTGATTAATGCCGATGAAATTCAAAAAAGTGTAGGCCGTATGCTTGAATACCTTCAAAACTGTAAGTATCATGCTAAGTATTTTATTGGTCATTTTGACAGTTAAGTCGGGTATTGTCGCATAATTTTGCAGCCAAAATTCGATGGTTTTGACCATATACTCTTCTGTTGGCAAGTAGTTATGTGGCGGGCTCGGAAGCATAGGATAATTCAGCCACTGTTTATTTATAGCGCCGCTTCTTTGCAAGTCCAAAAATTCTCTAATCTCCCTTCTGCGTGGTATAGGACAAAATGAAGGGTTTACCTGGAATAAATATGGTGCTGCTTGCCAATGCACCCGTAGTGTGGGATGTTTTTCCAAAAATTTTCTTCGCCAAATAGGTTGCGCAACTTCGAATTCTTCCTGACTGTACGCGAATGTGTCTTGGTTAAAATTTAGCTGCTCATCTGGACTTTTCTGTGTAATCTTCTTTATATATCGTCTCGTTTTCTCTTTCAATAGTCCGTATGGAATATTGAAAGGCTTCATGATCTTGTCCAAGTCTTTACCTTTAATCTTGGCCTCTTTCATAACCTTAATGACTTCATTTTCAAAATTCTCCGTCAATCGGGACACCACTAGTGCCCGTTCCTTCTGACTTATTTCTGCAGTGTATGGCATTGGATGATCATCATGTATATCCGCCATCTGCTCACATATTGGAGAATTATAGATCGGGTGAGATAGAGGACTTACCTCTACCTCGTCAGTAGGATTTTCCTTAGCTAGCACTACTGGTGTTCCGATCACTGCGTTCTGATTGATTTGAATTTCTAATTGCTTGATTCGTTCATTTTTCTCTTTGTTTTCTTGCATGGCTGTGCTGAGTGCTTCCTTTGCTGCAAGCAATTCATTACCAATTTTGGCCACATTGTCCATGTTTTCACTGTAGCTTGCTGCAAGTCTCCCATGTGCTGTATTCAACTACTTTTGTAGTTCATTTATTTCTTGACTGTACTTCCGTTCCGATTCTTCTCTCATTGCGCACTCTTGTCTCAACAGTTCTGCATGTTGTGCTAGCTGATCTCTTAATTCTTTTTCTTTGATTTCGAATGATTCCTGTTGCTCAATAGGTTGATCATATAATAATGATTTCATCAATTCTTTATTTCTGCTTCGCAAGGTGTCATTTTCTCCATGTATAACTTTAGTTGCGTCTCAAGTAATGTGCTTCTAGCTTTCATTCTTTCTTTTTCAGCTTCGCTTGCATCATGTAATCTCTGTAAATCCACGAGCTGTGTTTGCAGTTGGTGATGCTGAGTGATTAATGTGTCATATTGTGTTTTTGTTTCGAGCAACTCAGTGCTTTTGGCCGCTATCTCTCTTTGTGCCTGGATTTATTGTGATGACAATTGTTCGCTCATTATCTGGAATTGATTTTTTTCTCGCATGGCTCTATCATAGTCTGCATCTATGTCCATCATTTGCTGTTGTGTATCCATGGCTGTCTGAATCATCTGCTTGACTACAGGCTTCCGTTGAGAGACATCCACATTAAGCCATGTTTTTGGGATACTCGGTTCTTCACCGGTTGTGACATCTTTGCCCTATGCCACATGTAATGTAGTGTCATGGGGCTGCCTAATCTGAAGCTGGATCCTTGGCTCAGCCACCATGTTTTCTTTATTTCCTTGAGGTGTATCTGGTACCTCAATCACAATTTGTTCTTTATTTCGTAGTAGCTCCGAATCCTTGTTCACTGGAGTTTGGATTTCCTCTTTGATAGGTGGTTTTACATATGTAACACTGGTTGGAGCTTCCTTGATGCTTATCTTTGTAGTATCATTCAATTGAATGACATGCTCAGGTTTATTAGAATCTTCCACGCTCTTTTCCTTTTCTTCGTGGTTGTCCGGCGTCACTTCGACTTGATTGATTTCATTCCATTCTTCTTCTTGAGTTTCTGTTCTTATATCAGTGTCCAGAGTGTCTTTTTCAGGACTGGATTCTGTGTTGGAACTAGAATCATCTATGCCCAGTTCTTTGTATCTCCCTGATTGTTTTGGTGTCTTCTCTGTACTCCGTTGTTGTTTCTCTTGACTTGCTTATCTATAATGATGACCTTGAATATTTAGATTTACCTGCCCTTGCATGTACTGGTGTGTCTCTTCGAGGGCAGCGGAGAGATCTCTCTTTGTAATAGGCATTTGAGCCGTCGTGATCTTAGGTAATAGATGTGTCCTCTTTGATTGAGGTGTAGCTTGAGCTTCTTCCTCTCGTAGACGCTTCGTACCCCTCATGGGTTTTTGTGAGCTGGTTCCGGCCTCTTCCATAACCACCGCTATCTTCTTTTTCTTGGGGACTGTCGTGGATTTAGCATATCGGGCTAGCCCTTCTGATGTCAGCATCTCACGTAGGCAATTTTTCATCTCGAGAGCCTCATATATGAGTAATGTCAAGGCAGAACTGCCATTTAAAAACTTCTTCTGGGTCCATTTCTTTTGGGCTTCAAATAGTCTTTCTTGGACAGAACCAGTCAGATTCACTTTGTTTCCAATTTGTCTCATGGCATGTGATAGTAGTTGTACTACGATCTTTTGTGGTGCAGTGTATCGATGCATACTTGGGAAACAGAAATGTTGGTGCACCATACGGACAGTCTCTTCAATATCAGTCCTGTTTATATCTAAAAATGACCTCTTTTTAGGATCATGGCATTCTTCTTTAACATTAGTGACTCCGTCTTGATTCCAACCGAAGGCTCTGTTGATTAGTTCATGTGTAAATTGAATAGTTTTCCATGTCCCTACTTTATCCAACACTCGTGCTTCTGGAACTGATATTTTTGTTGCTGTAGGCTGCAGGGTATTCATCACTTGTGTACACCTTTGAAAATCTGGTAGATAAATTGGCAATTTGAGGAATGCTTCTAGGCTGCCTGTGTCCATACTTCTTCAATATGCAGTAATCCTTGTATTATTGTTTTGAACTCTTGCGACATGATAGGGAAATAGTGATCCCTATCCATGATCTTGATAGTGGCCATGAAAATGAGGTCTGACACTGGTTGGTCCTCGCGAAACCAATGTCCTCTTGCTTTAGTGATTGATTCTAGTGGAAGAAGTTGCACCTCTTCTTCTTTCGTAGCTTCGGAATTAGTAGATGCCATCTGCACTCAATATAGAGTATGAATTAGTGGCCATATATATCAGGAATCCTTCTTCATTTGTGTATCATAAGCTTGATATTGCTCCGAGTGAGTGGTGTCATCCCTTTCCCGTGGGTGTGAGAAAGGTAATACCTAGATTTTTGCCAACAATTTTTATAGATTTTTTATGTTTTCATCTGAAAAGAAAAACAGAAAAGTTAGGTCATAGCCGAAGCGGTTACTATTTTTTGAGTAATTTTCTTAATGTATGTACAAGTGCTCTCCTATTTCCCAAGAGGAAAATGTGCTCGACTATCCTGAAATAGAAGAAATATGTGCCGAATGCTTGGCCTTGTAATGTGGCCCTATCATGCATACTTTGGGTACTAATAACTCCACATGTGTGCAACTCAAAGTAGTTAGATGATGCATGAAGTTTTTTTTGTCTTTCGGCAACCAAATCTGCTTCATTCTATTGTGATGTAGTGTATTCTCCACCTTTTTTATGAATGTGGTTCCTCTCTTGTTGTATGTCTGCTCTATCTGATTTTTGGATCTCAGATTGGCTTGTGTAGCGACTGCAGACTCCTTTATTTTCCTGTAGCTAGTCCTCTTTGGCCGTTTTGCGCTTAGACCATGTTGGTTCTTCTTATGCTGAGGTTCATCGTTTCGGTTTAGCTTCTTTGGAGCACATGATTTAGGAATCCATATTTGCGATCGGTCCGGTTGAGCGGCTACTACTTTCTTTGGAATCCATATTGTAGCACTTCGTTGTTGACTTTGCTGCTTAAAATGATTTGCTTTGTTATTTGATAGGTTGCTCCGATGTCGATAGTGCTTCTGTCGTCGAAGATATTCCTTCGCTTGATCTTTCCTTATCCAAGCTTGTTGAGTGTACGGAATAGGGTATATTGTAATAGGTACAGATTTTGGATTATTCAGAGGACTAGACTCTCTTGTGCATGGTGCTTCACTGAGGTTGGTTTCCGATTGATTGATACTTTTGTAACTTGCTAAACTAGAAGATGGAATGCAAGCAGAATTCAATGTGTCCTCACATGAAGTACTTGACGAAGGGATTTCTATAGTGCTAGTGAACATACACTCATGATTTTGTTCATTGGGATGAACTTTTTCCTCTATACTAGCGGCTTTGCTTGGTCGGTCATCCAACAAACTGAATACCTCACGATGTCCAATCCTAGCTGAGATGTAGCCTAAAGCCAATTGAATGGTTACCTCATATTCGTAAATTCAGTCTTGACCTAACACTACCTCTTCAAGTAAATCCTGATCATGACACACTAATAGCTTTTGTTCCATAGTGTTGTTGCCAAGATGCAGAGGTAAGGTGATCTCACCTATACATTGAGTAATCGTTCCTCGTATTCCTATCAATTGTGCCATCGAAGGACGTAATTCTTCCTTGAGTTTTTGAGTCAAAGAAAGCTTGATACAGCTTATGGCAGCTCTTGTGTCAATGAGAGCATCCACCAAGTGGTACTCCGTTTTACCCGCTCCCAAATTTAAATATGGTTGCATTATCTGTGAACCTAGGTTTTTAGTGGCTCTAAAATTAGCCATTGGGATGAGTTCTTCTCCTAGTCGATATCTCTCATCCACTCTTTCTGTTTCTTAATTCGTTCTAGGGCTTCCTGTCTCACTTCTTCTCGTATTCTTTCCTCCTCAATCCGTCTATTCTTGCCTTTGATTAATCGAGACATTGTTTCTTCTGTCAATGGTTCTAGGTATTTTTTCACTCGACATCCACTGATATAGTTTGGTAATACATCCCCATCTAAAGTTGCTAAGCTGATGGCTCCACTTGTCGATATGCGATTGATGATTAATGGGCCATATCCTCTCTTCTGCAACTTCTTAGCGTGTTGTTTCAAGGTATATACCAAAACTAAATCTCCTTCCTTCAAATTTTTGTCCTTGATGTGAGCATCATAGTAGGCTTTCTGTCGCCGTTTAGCAACATAAATGCCTGCTACTGCTTGTAACCTAGTTTCGTGAAGCTTTTCTATTTGATCCAATTGAGCTGATAGTTCATGTCCCGTCCACTCGTAAGTAGTTGCTACTCTCAGAGTGGGAATTAAGAAATCAATTGGCAAAATAGCATTTTGTCCATATACTAAGTTAAAAGGATTAGTGCCTATGGCGGTTTTATAGGCTACTCGAAATGCCCATAAAGCATGATGTAATTGTTTATCCCAATCTGATCTACCATCGTTAACAATTTTTGTGAGAACTGTACACAAAATTTTATTCGAACTTTCGGCTTGTCCATTGGCTTGTGGGTGATAAGGAGCTGATTTCTTATGAATTACCAGGAATTCATTCAGCGAGGCTTCTATAACTTCATTCACAAAGTGCGTACCTCTATCGCTCACAAGTTCTATAGGTAGTCCAAATCTAGTGAAAACGTTCTCAAAGAGAAACTTGGCTGTAGTTCTTGCGTCATTTTTCTTGGTTGCTTTGGCTTCTACCCATTTGGTCAGATAGTACGTGGCTACAATTATATATTCGGCATGGGATCCTTTCGCTGGTGGACTAATCTGTCCTATGAAGTCTATTCCCCATTTGGTGAAAGCTCTAGCACTCATCATGGGTCTAAGTGGCATCTCATCTCTTCTAATTGGATATTTTGTTCGTTGACAGGTATCACATCGTTGCACATATGTCATGGCATCTTGATGTAGAGTTGGCCACCACATTCCAGCAAAGAGGATCATTTTTGTTGTTTTATCTGCAGAGAAGTGCCCTCCCGCAGCTCCTGTATGTGCCATCTCTAAAACAGAAAGATATTCATCTTCATGAATGCACATTCGTAATTGGTTATCTCTCCCTCGCCTAAAAAGTTGTTTTCCTATAATGGCATAATCCTTACTTTGTTCTACAAGTGCACGTTTCCTAGCTGAAGTGGCTCCTTCTAGGTATTCTTGGGTCTTTAAGAACTTTACCAGAGGCATGCTCCATCTAGGTGCTATTGTGGAGTAGCATAAAGTAGAGTTCTCATCTGGGTTTTGTTCTTGACAGGTTTGGCATGCTGATACATAGTTATGCGCATCCCTCTGCATGGTTGGCCAATATATGCCTAACCTCCTCAGGGTTTGCCATGTTCCGTTTGCATTCAAATGAGTTTTCCATTGATTCACATGTGCTTTCTGAAGCCACATTTCTTGTTCCTCCTCTTCAACGCATCTCATTAACAATCCATTTGAATCTTGGTGATACAAACTTCCTGCAATGATATGAAGGTTTTTAGTCTTCCAAAGGTCTTGGGTTCGGTTTGGTGTGATCCCATCTTTAGGTCCATGCGTAAGTATAGGGATCAACTTTTCTGCCCATTGGGGACATACTTCCAGGTTAAAAAGGTACGTATCTGGCAGATCATCTGGTACTCCTATGGGTGGTTGGTTCTCCATGGGTCATTCTTGATAAGTGATCTGCTCTTATGTGGGTATTTCCTTTCTTGACTACTACCTCAAAATCAAATTCCATTAGCAATAAAAACCATCGTACTAGTCTTCCTGTATTGCAAGGTTTATTGACTAAGTACAGCAGGGCTTGATGATCAATGAAGAATTTGAATTTATTTGCCAACAGGTAATGTTTGAATTTCTTCACTACGTACACCATCCCTAGGCCTTCTCTCTCAGTGGTGGTATAATTGCGTTCTGCTTGATTCAATTGTCTATTGGCATAGGCTATAGGGTGGTCTAGCTTTCCTGTATCTGCAGGTTGAGCTAAGATGCAACCAATGGCAAACTTGGAAGCATCCACATGAATGTGAAATGGCTTATTCCAGTTTGGAACTTGAAGGATTGGTGCTGAACTCAATCGATTCTTTAACTCATTGAAGGCTCTCTCACATTCTTCGGTCCAATTAAATTGAGTCAGGAGTGCATAGAGAGGTCTAGCAATTATGGCATACATATGTATAAATCTTCAATAGTATCCACAATGTCCCATAAATGCTTGTACTTCTTTAGCAGTCTTAGGCCTTGGTAAATCCAGAATTACTTTGATTTTGTCTTCATCAGTTGAAATTCCATTTTTAGAGACAATATGTCCTAAAATTTTTCCTTGTCTAACCATGAAGACACATTTTTCTGGGTTGAGGCATACTCGATATTGTCGACACTTGGCAAAGATCTTTTCTAATTCAGGGATATGCTCTGATCGCATAGCTGAATAAGTACAAAGATCGTCTACATATACCTCCATACTTTTTCTCAAGAATTCTTTGAATACATGGCACATCAATCTTTGGAAGGTGGCTGGGGCATTAGTTAGACCAAAAGGCATGACTCTAAAGGCGTATACTCCCCATTCAGTTGCGAAAGCGGTTTTGTGTTGGTCCTCAGGAGCAATGGCTACCTGATTATACCCTGAAAAGCCATCCAAAAAACTATAAACTTCCTTCCCTGCCACTCTTTCCAACAGATGATCCGTAATTGGTAATGGGTAACTATCCCTTATGGTTGCGGCATTTACTTTCTTCAGATTGATGCATACTCTTAACTTCCCATTCTTTTTCGGTACAACCACCAAAGGTGACATCCATTCCGTGTGCTCAATCTCATATATGAATCCCGCATCTAACAACTTATCTATCTCTTCCTTTATCTTTGCTGAATACACATCATTGTATGTATATGGTCTTTGTTTAGAGGGTTTGGCTTCGGATGTCATGGGGATTCTATGGGCACATATAGATGGATCTACTCCTTTCAAGTCCTTATAGGTCCAGGCAAAGACATCCCGATATTCCCTTATGAGGCGTATTAACCTTTGTTCCTCCTCCGTTGAGACAGCTTGTCCTATGAAAGTACATCGTTCTTCTCCTTCCTCTAAGGTTACTACTATCTTCTTGGTTTGTTCTTTATTGTCATAAGCTATTTCTGGCTGTGCCTCTCTTTTAGGCATTTGAATAGCAATTCTTCTCTCTTCTACTTCATATTTCTTGAAGTGAGCTGGAACTTCAAATTGATCTTGTGGCTTGTTTTCTTCATTCTCTGGCCCTTTATCTAACTCACCTTCTTCTTCCCGTGTAGGTTCTTGGTTGTTTTCGTCAGCTTTGGTGCCTATGTTTTGATTTTCATCCTCGGTTTCCATTGGTTCTGGCTCCATCTCAATGCTCTCATAGTCCTCCTTCCATTCTTTCTCTATCACTTCTCCTTCTTTAGCCTCCTGAAGGACTAATACATAGAGACTAACGTCATATCCTTCTTCGTCAATACATTCATTCATAGTTATCACCTCTTCGTTCACACATACATCGAGGGTCGCTAAAATCTCCATCCAACCATGAGGTTCAAACTCTTCATCCAAAAAGACTTGAGGCATGTAAGCTGGATCTTGTACAGACCTAGCTACTCCTTGCCTTTGCTGCCATCCCTTTCTCCTATCCTCTTCCTTTTTGGCAGTTTGGCATATCCATAGATGAGTGTCCTTGTTCATCCAAGCTTGGTCACTAGAACCTATGCCGTGAATTGACTGATCGTCTTCCTCCTTATGAATTTGATTCCATTGGAAGGGGGGAACATCTTGGTAAGTATAAGTGTGGAGATTTATTCTCGTGGTGGTTCCTTCATGCTGTAGGTATACTGCATCCTTTCCCCAATCTTGCACAACCTTTAGCTGTCTCATGAAAGGTCTTCCAAGTATCATTTCATAATTGCTCGCCCTTTCAAATTGACATATTGCTAAGGTGTGTTCAAATTCAACTCCGCATGTGGTGAAAACTACCCGTTCCAATAATCCCAAGGGTCTTTCGGTGTGTCCGTCAGCCATTTGTATTTTCATACGCGTTGGTCTTAAAGCTGGTTTTCCCCATTTCTCCCAGATTTCTCTAGTAGCAATGCCTACACCAGCTCCGGAATCTAAGATGGCTTTGGTGGTATATCCCCTATACGTAATTGGAAGGCAAGTGTTTCCTTCATCTCCCTCGCTAAAATCTCCTACCTTATCCACTCGGATCTTTACGGTGTTTACTTCATCAGATATCTCTTTTTCCTCCATCTTGTTCTCCAATTCTCTGGTTAACTTCTCCCTCAAATGTGGTTTAACCTTCAACAGTTCTTCCAATGTTAGGGTGCAAGGGATTTTGACCTTTCTAAGGTGTTGTATGATATCCGATGTTTGGACTGATGGGTTCGGTTCCTTTTTCCTTATTGAGGGGATACAATATAATTCTGAATTATGTTCATACTCTCCTGTGTAATTCCTACCTCTTCCGCTAAGACTGATCCTACCTCTTCTTTTTTGTACTTTTCATTTTTGTTTTCTTCTTCATTCTTCTGTTCCTCTTTTGGGTTTTGTTCGTTCTTCTCATTTTCCTTCTTCTGCAGTAACTTCTTTTCTTTTATCCTATCTCTACGGTTCTTCCATCTTTGTGTTCTTTTACTTACAAAACTTTTTTCAGGCTCTTCCGAGTCTTCAACTCTCTGTGGTGTGGGTGTATTTATCTCTAGGTCACTTTGATTGTGTTTTTTTGGTTTTTCTGGGGTCTCTCTAGCTTTGGCTCTTGTTATCACCTTCAGTGGTACAGTGTATTCCTTATCACTCCCCGATGACTCAATTATGTCTATTACATTGATTTGCACGTTGGATGTACTCTTGTTGGGATTCTTGGGGCAGTCCCTAAAAAGGTGTTCCTTACCACAATCACTACAGTAGCCTTCCCAGACTCGATGTGGTGGTGGTGGGTTTGGCAATGTGCATTCTCTAATATAGTGATCACCTCCACATCTATAGCATGGTCCTCTGGGCACAGGTGGTCTGTTCATGGGTCGGGTGGTATGGTTGGTCTAGGGGCTGTGTACATTAGTGACACATAGTCCTGCTCATATCCATAGGAACTATCTAGTACTTCCATGCCGTAGGCATATGGTTCGTACAGTTGTCCATATTCTATCATAGAGCTTTCATAGTTGGGATATGCTCCTTGACTATGGTCGTAAGATGAGTCTTATGGTTCATTACTAGCCAATGGTGTGGCTGGGACTATCGCTCTCTCTAGGTTTTCTTCAGGTTGAGCTATCATGACTGGGACAACATTCTGAGGATGGGGCGGTTGTTGTCCTAGTACCGGTTGTGGTTGGGTGTATCCTTGATATACATATGGTCGTGGCACTGGTGCCTGCGGCTGATAAGTAGGTTACCTCCATGCTTCACCTCCTTGCTCTCTCTGCGGGTATCCATAAGGTCTCATGTATGGCTATGCTGGTCTTGCTTGCCTACTGTAAGCGCAATTTTCTGTGCTGTGATTTGTATATTTTTGTTCTATATTGCAATATTGTAGAGGTCCTGGGACAGTGGGTCTATTATAAGCATAAGCAGGTGGTGGGACTACTCCCCTAGTACACAAGTGAGAAGGATGATCGCTTCCGCACTGCATGCATCTTCTAAGCATGGGTACTCTTATAGGGTTACTGGGGTAGTTCCTCTGTCCTTGAACTTTCAGCTTCTTTGCTACCAAATCGGCTATTTCCTCTACATTGTTTTTAGGGATTGATGTGCTACTGGCCGAATCTTCACTTTTCAAGCTACCTTGAGGTATTTTCAGGTCTTCTGCTAGGTTGTCTTCTAGGTCTATACATTCCTTCATGCACTCTTGCAAAGTTTGAACTCTCTTTACGTATACAAGGGATCTTAATGATCCGTTCAACAATCCTTCCAAAAATAATGACACCATTATATTTTGGGTAGGTCTCTCTTCTACTGGGCATCTGTCCACATACTGCTTGAATCTTCTTGCTGCCAATCTCACTGATTCGGTAGGGGCTTGCTTAAAGCTATGAATCAATGAAGATGAGTTGTTTTTTATTCCAGACTTGGTGAATTCGTCAATCATTTCTTGATAGACTTGTTCCATGTTTTGAAAATCATTAGGGTCCAATGGTTGGAACCATGCTAATGCAGTGTCTGACAATGTAAGACCAAAGGACTCATATTGGATCAAGAAGTCTTCTACCTGTTCGGCTCTGATTACTTGTTTAAATTCAGCTATATGATTGTAAGGTTCACTAGAGCCATCATAGTGATTTCTCATGCATTTGGCAACTTGAATTGGCCTTAATCTTCTTCCTGCTTCGGGCGGTCTAGGCATTACTGGGAAAATTGGTCTTCCTATGGGTATGCCTGGTTCTCTTGCTACAGGCGGTCTGACTGGAGCAAGAATTCCATGTCTTGGGTCAACAGTTGGGTGAGGTCGGTAATTAGGGTTATTTGCAGGCATTGCAAACTGCACATGTGGTCTGACCGGGATTTGTGTTTGTTGTGTTTGTCCTGACTGTTGATATGACTCATTTTGAGATGTTCCAAGAGGGTTTCTTGAAGTAGTGGCTTGGTCCCTAGGGGGGAATACTGGGATATTCTGATATTTCAACTCGGCTCTCTCTAATTCTGTCAAGGGCCAATATCTTCTTTGATTCTTATCCAAATATGTGGTCATGGTAGGGAAATCAGGATCTTGTAACTCATAGATTGTGACAGGATTTGGGGCAGCTTCCCAAATTGAAGAATGTGCTCTAAGAAGATGCTCCATCCCATTAATCAAGTATACATCCATTAAGGAGTCATCTTGGGGAATCAGGTCTCCTCTCCATATCCTAGCAACAGTAGATCTCCCTCTAGGTGTAGTTACTTGTTCTTCATTCCCTCCTCCATTTAAGTTTGAAGTATTATTTTCTTCTCCAAGTTCATTAATGTTTTCTGGGTGCTCCGTGACAACATACTGGATATCTCGTTTGTCCATGTAAAGTCCTCCTACATACTTAACTGCTGGCCTAGGCACTATATAAGCCTCTGACGCTTTCTTTAACCTGGCCACTGATCTGTTTAGACCATCCAAATAAATAGGGATCTCATTTTGGTTGGTGTTCACATACTCCAAAGAGGTCCTGTACTCTCCTTCAATGATTGACATCATGCCAATCATGGGTACTGTGTTCTGCATATCCTCTAAAGCCATAGGAATTTCTTCCTCTGACTCACTGGAGGTCTCAGAATAATGTGAACGGCTACTTGGCTCGGCTACGCTACCTATAGAAGAGATTACACTTCTTCGGCTTCCTAGGGTTCTTCCGGATCTCAGGTTCATCCACTTCACAACTCTGATCAGTCCTAGCTAACCTCTAACTTCTGGAACTGTTCACTATGGACCAAAATTCCAGAAAAGTTGTGACTGGGATTTGACTGAAAATGAAACTTTCAAGTCACGATACTTGACTGCTAAGGTACACGATACACGATCTTTAGACCCAAACGATACACGATACTTGATCCCAAACGATATACGATACTTGAACTCCGACGATACACTATCTCTGGATGCCCACGATACACGATACTTCCACCAAACGATACACAATACTTTACCACTATCGCGATCTTTGAACCACGATACACGATACCTGGGTCAAAACGATACTTGACACACGATACACGATCTTTGATAGGTATCGCGATCGCTGTATGAACGATACACGATACTTGACTATCATGATACTCGAGAGAAACGATACTTGGACCACATGATACACGATCTTTTGAAAAAGACGATACACGATCGGTGACAAGTATCGCGATCTATGAAGACACGATACACGATACTTGGACAATAACGATACTCGATATTTGGTACAAACGATACACGATACTTCTCAAGTATCACGATCAATAGATCACGATACACGATACACCTTAGGTATCGCGATCGGTCACAACACGATACACGATCTTTGCTAAGTATCACGATCCTTGGAACGCGATACACGATACCTGGGAAATATCGCGATACTCGACCACAGGAGATTCACGATACTTGCTAAGTATCGCGATACTCGACCGAGGGAGAGATTCTTTAAGTTTTGATTCAATGCCCTTGTTCTACTAGTTCTTGTACCCTCTCCTCACTCTCTGTATCATTTAAATCACACCTTTTCAGCCCCTGCAACTTCTAAACGATACCTGACGCAGATCGTTTGTTCCAAAAATTTGAATTACAGATAAGAGATCACAACACAGCAGTAATGTGCTCACCTTGGAGGCTATTCCCACTCCTTTATCACTCCCCCTTGCTCGGTGCAGCTCCAGATAGCCTTGTTGCTCAAACGCGATACTCGATAGTCGCTCTCCACGATACTTGCTCAGAAACACAAGTGACTTACAAAATGACTCTTTTTGGCTTTTATACTTGACATTCTCTTTCTTAAAAAAAAAGAAACTCTTCAGAACAAAGATTGAATTCTACTCTAATGACTTGATCTACTCTCTCACTACTCCTACTCTACTCATTCCACTCACTTCCCTAGATTAACAACTCACTACACACACTCCAAGAATGAGAAGTAGCAAGTGCGGCTGAAAATGACTTACCAAAGAAGAGAAAATCACCACTCCTCCTCTTGCTTCAATGCAAAAAAGCTACTTACCATCACACGAATGCCTCAGTTTGATTCGACACTCCCCGACAACGGCGCCAAAAAGTGTGTTGACCTAAGTACCAACTTAGGGACTTGTGGAGAAAGAGACTATACCTCAATCCCCCTCAAGTGCATATAGTGGGGATTCACGCTTTTAAATATCAATCCGATGAGTATACAAACCTAGCCGAGTGTATGAGGACATGCAATCAAGTGATGATCAATGCAAATGAACTACTCAAAGAGTGCAAACAAGGCAAAGACTAATCCAAACAAGCTTCAACGGTCGGTCATGGTGTCACGGTACTTGGTGCAGCAGCCGTCAGTAATTTGGACTTTTCTCTCAGCTCCGAACTCCAAATATAGCAAATAGCATTTGCGTTTCGAAGCTCTCAAGAAGATGCATCCAATGGCGGTAGTTTCACTCAATTCTGACACTCCTACTTCAATTTATGAGCAAAATACTGAGTCGTGGGAAAACCTTCCTACACTTCAGCACTTCCTACACTTCGCACACACCTTAACTACAGCAAATAAACACTTTCATGGATAGACAACACTCCCTCACACTCTTTCCAAGCAATGCACATGCATACAAGCTCACAGAGAAGAAGATACAGAGTGAAGAAGACACAAATTCGAATTTCTGTGCTCCATATTCTCACAATGGCAAAAAGTTTTTACAAAGAGTCACAAATTGACTTATATACTTGTGCCCTAAAAATGGTCCCTTCACACAAGAGACCGGCACTTTATTCACTAAAAGACTAATTTCCTACTATGTTACATGGGTAAGTTTCTAATCTTCTATGGGGATGCATCTAGAGGACTCCTCTAGTGCATTTACAACGGAAAATGTATTACAAGAGTGGTTATGATACAAAGATATGATGTCCAAATCGGAAAAATTTTGGGGCCCGTATTTTTCTCTGCTTTGTGCTCTCTTTAGCTCTACAACAATGATACTTCTAATACTCCTCAAGCTCAAGGACTCCTTGGCTTGAACAAAATGGAGTTACAAAAATAGAAAATGGTATTTACAATGGTTTTTAGTGATGAAAATCACTATTGTTGTAGGGGATTCTTTTGAAAATTTGACATACACTTCTTGGAGCTCCCTACTTGCTCCTTCTTCTTGTGTGTCCACCTCTTTGATGTGCTCCTGTGCTTTGTCCTTGATCTTAAGCTTTAACACTCCCCCCCTCTCGAGTCCGTCGTCCCTGACAGACCCTTGTTGTAATGGTTGGTCCATGTAGTGCTTTGAGAGGTAGTGTCTTTTCGGTACGAAAAAAGAGCCGTCTACCTTCCAAATGTGGTAGGGTTGGTTTTCCGATTCTTCATTTGTCACTAAAAGCCTTGGGAAGTTGTTGTCCCTTGGTATGTGCTCCTTCCTTGGATTCCAGCATGATTGTGTCATTGTGAGTCGCCATTGATGGCCTCTAGATCTTGTTAAGATGATGTTCATAGTAATCATGCCAAGTACCCATAATGAATGATGGGTAAGTGAGTTCGTGCATGGGTTGAGGAAAATATGTGCCTTGTGCATGGCCTTGTAATGTAGCCCTATGCATGCTTACTTGAAAAATGCATCGAAAGAAGTATGGTGCAAAAATTGGGGGTCTTGAGCTAAGTGCCCAAGGGTATGCCGACGAAGAGGTTTCCTAAGCTATCATGGTTATGATGTTTCCAAAGTAAAGATACTTACCATGGTGAAGCATCGATCGATGTTTATCTCGTCCTGTTGTACTCCCGGCATTTGTGATGGACATTGTTGATGAATGTCCGTGTTGAGGATCCACTGATGAAATTCTTTGAGTGTCTGGTCCTGTCTGCTCTTTGCCAAATATTGAGAATTGAATTTCTTTATATTCCTTGACAAACGACATTGGGTAACTACACCAAGCTTAGTTTCACATCTTGTCGTTAGCTCACCATAAGGAGGAGTCTTCTCATCCAGTATACATACAAGGATTTGCAGTGTACCAAAACTACCATTTGCAGATATCTCCTTGGATGCTCTCATACATACAGTAGTTAAGCATCACTCAAGTTGTGGACCTTCAAGATCTTCCCTCCTACCATGGTAAGGGGAAACAATAGTTTTGGATGTCATGTTCATGCCAAGTGCTTGACATCTACCAGATAAGGCAGCAATAATATCATCAACTAGCCGAGACACACTTCTATCCAAACTGATAAATGTCTAGTAATCAATGGTTCCACCTTCAACTAAGCCTGACTCATTCATGTTCCATGAGCCAAACCTTGGAACAAGCTCTCTCTTCTCTTTTCTTCTTCTCTTCTTGTTCCTTTTTTTTTTGGGAACAAAATCACAAAACAAGAAGAAAAAGGTTAGTATCAAAAAATATTTGACATATGTCAATGTGCTCTTGTGCCTAGAATTCTCAAGTGTGTCTATGCACGGCCATGTAATGTGGCCCTATGTTTATGCATTCTTTGGAAATGCATGGCCTGAATGGTGCAAAAGACAGGGTTGTGCAGGAAGCACATGGTGGTCGCTCGTCGAGGCTTTCGATGTTATTTGCGGATATTGATGTCATATGTCGTGGAGGTATCCATTGGATCTAGAGATGACAATTGATCATGCCTCCTTATGGGGATCCATTTGAGAACAGCATTTGGCACTGTAGAGATCACTTCATGCGTCTTCCTCTTTGGATGCTTTCTGAGTTGCGGTATCCAGTGTGGTTGGCGCTTTGGTTCGGTGGAGGCTACTTGTACTTTTGGCTTCCAAACCCATACCCTTTTTACACGTCTTCCTACTATTGTTGAAGATGGGATTTGATCTTCTTTCAATCTCTCTATGCGGTTCTTACCCTTTTCTCTTTGTGGCTTCTTTGTTGAGACCTTTCGCATGTGGGAGAACATAGGTTGTTGTGTATGTAAGAGCTTCTTAGGTACCCACATCTCTAATCGCCCTTGTTGAGCTGCAGCTAATTTCTTAGGCACCCAAACTTGTCGGATACCTTGTGGTTGAACTTGTCCAAGCTTCTGGCCTGGATGGGATTTGTGGGGGCAAGGCTGGTGGTTGCTCTCCTTTGCGTACCCAGATCTGCTTCATGCTCGGAACTGCTTTCTTGTTGAAGGGTGTATTTCTATTTGCTATAGCATTTGTCTTGAATTTTTGTGCTTGCTTCTGAGGTTGAACTACTATGGATGCTTTACTCTTCAAAAAAGAAGGAGGGTTTGCTTGCCTTTGTGACTGTCCTTCCATGATTGAGTCCTTCTGGATCATAGAGCTTTTGACACATACAACATCTTGCTCGTGAAGATTAGTCTGAGAGGAACTAAGAGAGTGGGTGGTGCCATGATTTGGGAGCATGCAGTTCTCTAATTCTAATGTAATGCATTGTTCCTATACCCACACTTGAAGAATTTGACTTCTTAGGTTTAAGTTAACTGCATGGTCATAGATCCAATCTTGACCCAAGACAAGTGGTTCTGTAAGGTTCTCATCTTGACACACTAGTGCTTTGACTTTCATTGGGACATCTTGAAGGTAGATGGGAAGTTCCACCTCGCCCAAACAAGGGGTTTCCACACCTCCCAATCCTATGAGATAGGCTTCTATGGGATTGATGTTCAACTGCAAGTCTTGATAGTAGGATAGTCTAACTGCACTACTTGCTGCACCTGAGTCAATCAATGCTTTCAGAGTCCTTGCACCCTTTCCGTGTCCTATCTCTATGGTCACAAAAGGACGTCGGTCAATGACTTGAGAAGTAATTATGCGTGATTTTTGGCACATATCCATGTGATATTTTGGGGCTTTTGAGTTGACATCTAGGCCTAATCGCCTTAACTTATTTCGCCTAATACGCTCTCTGGCCTCTCCCTGTGCTTCTTCCTAAGAAATCTAATGGTAGCACAACATTCTGTCCAAAGACCATCTGAAATGGGGTGGCATTGAGTACCGTTTTGTAGGCAACTCGATAAGCCCAAAGAACACATTATCTTGTGAACACATTCTCGAATAAGAACTTAGCCGCAGCCTGAGCATCATTCTTTGTTGTGGCTTTCACTTCTACCCACTTTGTAAGGTAATCTGTGGCTACAATAATATATTCTATATGGGAGTTTCTAGCGGGGGGGTTAATAGGACCTATGAAGTCTATGCCCCACTTCAAAAATGCATGCCCTCCCATCATTGGCCTCAAAGGCATCTCGTCTTTTCTAATTGGATATTGTGCACGTTGGCATGTGTCACATTTCTTCACATAGGTATGAGCATCCATATGAAGAGTGGGCCACCAAAGTCCAGAGAATAGAATGGTCTTGATTACTCGGTCAGGACCAAAATGTCCACCTGCAACACTATTGTGTGCAGTCTCTAAAACTTTCAAATAGTGTGATTCATGAATGCACAGTCTTAGGTAACCATCTCTACCTCTTCGATATAAGTTGTCTCCTACCAAGGCATAGTCTTGAGCCTCTTGCTCCATGCTCCGTCATCTTGCTAGACTAGCCTCTTTGGATAATGTTCCCGATCGCATAAATTCTACGAATGGAGCACTCCAATCAGGAATTAATGACACTTGATAAAGGGTGGCATGTTCCACTGGTGGCCTCTCTCTGCACATTGGACAATTCTTAATCCACTCATGTATTCCTTTGTCCATGTTAGGCCAATACACTCCTAAACGTTTCAGATTTTGTAATGTGTGCTGTTTAGAATAATGATTTCCTAGCAATCCTTCATGAGCTTGTTGCAACCAACTACTATGTTCATTGTCCTCAACACAACAAGCTAATACACCCTCAGTATCTTGTTTGTACATGCTTCCTGCCAATATGTGATATTTTTGTGATTTTACAATTTCTTCTTGTGATGTTTTCACATTCTTATTTGCAGGGCCGAAGGTTAGGACTGGTACCAACTTATTTGCCCATTTAGGAACAACTTCTAAATTGAACATATAAGCATTGGGTAATTCATCAGACACTCCTTGCGGTGACTCTCCTGAAGTGATTGAGAAAGGTGATCTGCCCAAAGGTGGGTTCTGCCTTTCCTGACAACAACTTCAAAGTCATATTCCATTCGTAAGAGGAACCATCTTACTAATCGTCCACTATTGCAAGGTTTATTGACCAAATATAACAAAGCTTGATGATCAGTGAAAAACTTGAACTTGTTGGCCAATAAATAGTGTCTAAACTTCTTCACAGCATATACCATGCCTAAGCCCTCTTGCTCAGTTGTGGTATAGTTTCATTCAGCTGCGGTGAGTTGTCTACTAGCATATGCTATGGGCAAATCTAAGTTTCCTTCACCTATGGGTTGTGCTAGCACACATCCTATGGTGTGATTGGATGCATCCACATGGACATGGAATGGCTTATTCCAATCAGGAGTGGTCAGTATTGGTGTTGTGCACAAATGTTTCTTCAGTTCATTGAAAGAATTCTCGCATTCGTCGTTCCACTCAAAACTAGACAACAAGGCATAAAGGGGTCTAGCTATGATCGTGTACATGTGGATAAACCTACAGTAATATCCGCAATGGCCCATAAATGCTTGTACCTCTTTAACATTCCTTGGCCTTGGCAGCTCTGCTATGGCTCGTACCTTATCTTCATCTGTTAAGATTCCATTCTTAGAAACAATATGACCTAGGATTTTACCTTGACGCACCATGAACACACACTTTTCTGGGTTTAGACACACTCAATATTCTCTACACTTGTTGAAGATTTGTCTGAGCTCAGGGATGTGAAATCTTCTTTCTTGGGAATGAGCACATAAATCATCCACATACACTTCTAAGCTCTTTCGCAAGAACTCTTTGAAGGCATGACACATGAGCCTTTGGAATGTTGCAGGTGCATTGCTGAGCCTAAATGGCATCACACGAAATGAAAAGATTCCCCACTCTGTGGCAAAAGCTATTTTGTGTTGATCTTCTAGGGCAATGGCTACTTGATTGTAACCTAAAAATCCATCAAGGAAGCTATAAACTTCCTTGCCTGTAACACGCTCCAAAAGGTGTTCCGTGATTAGAAGTGGATAACTATCTCTGATCGGAGCGGCATTAACTTTTTTAAGGTTAATACACACTTGCAACTTCCCGTTCTTCTTGGGCACCACTACAATGGGGGACACCTACTCAGTATGCTCAACCTCATAGATAAATCTAGCTTCAATCAGCCTATCAATTTCTTCTTTTATTTTGGCTGCATATGTATCATTATATGTGTAGGGCTTCTGTTTGGTGGGCTTGGCATCAGCAGTCATGGGGGTAGTATGAGAGCAAATTCTTGGATCTACCCCTTTCAAGTCTCTATAGTGCCACACAAACACATCCCTATATTCCCTTAATAGAGCTACGAGCTCCATTTTTTCTCTTGCACTTAGGTCATCTCCTATATATGTGCATCTCTCTTCGTTATCTTCAATGGTCACTACAATTTTCTTGGTCTTTTCTTTATTATCATATGATTCTCCTATGATGGCCTCTCTCTTAGGCATTCGTACCAAAATTTTGCGGTCGTCAACTTCATATTTCTTGAAGTTTTCTGGTACTTCAAACAATGATTCCTCCTCTTCTTGTCTCACTGCTTTTCTTTTCTTTTTCTTTTGACTGCTCTCACTTCCATCCTTTGAATTTACCGTTTTAATACTTGTGAGAGCTTCTTCTTCTTTCTGGGTGAACACTCCTATATCTTCTAGATAGTGCTTCTCTGAGTTAAAGCAAATATCCATCACAATGGACTCTAGATCATCGTCATTCTCTTCTTCTTCTATGACATCACTAGGGTCACATTCTTCTAGCAAGGGCTGACACATGAACACTGAAATATCATAACCCTCCTCATCACAATGAGGTGTCCACTGTTCTTTGTTGACAGCAATGTCCATGGTGGCTAAGATTTCTGGCTTGCCATGAGGCTCAAATTCCTCATCAGGAAAGATCATCGGTGTGTAGGTTGGGTCTCTAACTGGTCTATCTCCTGGTGAAGTTCCTTCTTCTCTCGCCTTCAAGCATTTTCCCTCTTCCTCTAGGACCTTGCACATCCACAAATGAGTATCTTCATGCAACCAGGATGGGTCAGGAGAACTTCCAGAATGCACAGAGATTGAATCTTCTTTTGCTTTGTGAATAGGGTTCCATTGTAGGGGTGGTACATCTCTAAAGGAGTAAGTAATCCTTCAAATTGACCTTGGTGGTGACCCCTAAGTGTTGTAAGTACAAGGAGTTGGTTCCCCAATCCTGTACTATTTGCAATTGTCATAGGAAGGGTCTTCCTAGGATCATCTCATAAACATTATTTTTCTCAAAGTCACATATAGCAAATGTGTGCTCAAACTCTACACCACAAGTGGTTAGAGTTATCCCTTCGAGCAATCCTAGAGGTCTTTTATAATGACCGTCGGCCATTTGAAGCTTCATTCTAGTTGGTCTTAAAGTGGGTTTGCCCCATCGCTTCCACAAGGAGGTGGTCGCAATAGCAACACCAGCACCTGAATCTATGATTGCTTTGGTTGTGTAACCTTGGTAGGTGATTGGAAGATAAGTATTACCTTCTTCACCCTCACACATGTCCCCTATTTTTTCTAGAGGTATCTCTGGGACTTTCTGCTTAGAGCCTGCTTTTGGCATATTGGAATCAAGTTCTGGGACCTGATCCTTCACATGATTCCATAGCTCAGGTTTTGCTTTGAGCAGCTCTTCTACCGTGAGATGACACTAAACCTTAGTGTTCTTCACCACATCAGTGTTCCTTGGAACCACTGAGTCTTCGTTTCTTACCAGTATTGTGGGAGCTCTGATCTGAATAGATTCAGATTCCCATGGGCCAGTGAATTGTGGTAGCTCTTCTAAAGTATTAGATTCAAAATCTAATCTTTCATCTTCTTGTTGTTCTACTTCGTCTCCGCAAATAGATGGAATGTCTTGGGGAAATGGATCATGAAGATCATCAATCTCACGAATAGGAGGGGAATTACCCTTCTCCTTGGCCCATTTCTTTTCTTGTATTTCCCGCAAGAACTCTTGAGAGTACTGTTGAATTGAAGGAGGTATTCCGGCATCTGTGGAACTAGGAACATAAGCTCCCATTGGTGGTGAGCTTCCTCTTTCAATAACTGGTTGAGCCTGTGGAGGTAAAGAAACTTGTGGTTTGTTTACCAACTGCTCTAATCTTTCTAGTAAGCCCTGGAAATGCAAATCCGGTTTGACAGAGTTTGTGTGATTGAACTTTTGACTAGTCTCGAGTATAGCTTGAGCTTGTTCTACCATTTTCATGCACATTTTCATCCATTCAATCTCTAAATTTGCTCTAGGGTAACTCTTGTCTAGGTTTGCAGTTGTTGGCCCTTCTTGAAGTCGAGCCTGGTAGGCCTTGAACATCATGTCCAAGCCTTCTAGGGTTGGATCTGCCAGAACAGACCCTGGTTGCAGTCTATTTACAATGGGTGGTGGGGTGGGATGAGGTGGAGTGGATGGAGTTTCGGCATGCGAGGGGCTTTGAGATGCAATGCCATCTATTTTGTTTTCACTTCTTTTAGACTTTCTTCTAGTTTTGATAACTTTTTATTCCACTCGTATCTTTCCATGTTCTTGTTTTCCGCTTGCTAGGCTCTCCTGATTCACTTGACTTTGATTGTTCTGCTAGTTTATCCTGTTTTAAGGCTTGTGCTCTAGTGACAGCTTGTATAGGAGCCACATTACTGCTATTTGAACTTGAATCTGCCACTAAGCCTACCACATTAATGGGTGTAATCTTGGGCGCACTAGAGGGGTTTCTTGGACAATCTCTAGGGAGATGGTCTTTGCCACAATCAGGACAAAAAACTTGTATTGTGATAGCCTGTCCTTGACTCGGAGATGGTGGGTGGGGACAATCACGAAGGAAATGGTCGCCTTGACATCTGAAACATGGTCCTCTATGGGCTTGTGGTCTCGTTTGTCTCAATTGGGGCCTAGGGTTAAGATTTGTGTACATGACATTGGAGTATTCGGGCTCCCAATTTTGTTCCATAGGTGATGCTTCATATTGATATGAGTAAATCTCACTATGCTCAGGTGACTTTGTATAATAAGCACGTGGACTACCTTCATGGGAGTAGTCTGAGCTATGAGCATGAGAGTCATTCTCTGAGATCAGTGGGGTCAGTGGCACCAATTCTCTATTAAGGTTTTCTTCTACCACTGCATACTTAACTGGAATTACATTGGCAGTCACTGGTGGTTGCTTTCCTAGCACTGGTTGTGGCCTATATGGTGTCTGATACTGTGGTTGTGGTCGATAATATGGCTGTTGGTATTTGTTCTGATACCTACCTTGTTGGTAAGGTTGTTGATAATTCTGTCTAACAGTCTGTCTATTGTATGGGCAATCTTGAGCCGTATGGTTTGTGTATTTTCTCTCAATAGTGCAATATGGAGCATTCCTTTCTCTCATGTTCTAGTTGTGTAATGGGCATACATTAGCCATGTGGTCGCCTCCACAAGTATAACATCGGTTCAATGAGGTGACTCTTGGTATTTGTCTATTTTGAACTCCTAGCTTCTTGGCAACTTGCTTAGCTATCTCATCTATTTCCGTGGAGACTCTTGAAGTATGACTAGTAGAACTATTAGAATCCTTATAGAGTTTCTAGTCCTAACTCCTCACGCAAGTTGTCTTCTATGTCAATGCAGGTCCGCACACACTCTTCTATGCTTCTAGGCTCTTTTAAGTACACATATGATCTTAACTTTGTGCTTAGTAAGCCATCTAAGAACAAAGCCACTTGTTTGGCTGGTGTGGGTAACTCTGGAGCAAGGCATCTTTCTAGGTACTTTCTGAACCTTCTACCTGCTAGTCGCACTGTTTCTTGGAGTGTTTGCTTGAAACTGTGGATCAAAGATGATGTATTATGTCTGATACCACTCTTGGAAAATTCTACAATGAATTCGTCTAGCAACTAACCTATATCACGATAGTTGCGACTACTTAGTGGTTGAAACCAAGCTAAGGTAGTGCCCTTAAGAGTCAAACCAAATGCCTCGTATTGGGTGAACAAATCCTCAACCTGTTCAGCTCTTAACACTTGTTTGGACTTGGCCACATGATCATGAGGATCTCTTGTCCCGTCAAAATAATTCTTCATTGCCTTGATCACTTGAGTGGGTCTAAGGGTTCTTGAGTGCTCTCGGGGTCTAGGCAATGGAAAATCATGTTCATCTCTTTGTTGCCTATGTGCTTGATGTCTCTCTCTTTCAGGTCTTTCATTTTCCAATCTTGGTCTATTTCTGCCCATAGTGTGCGTAAAACTTACCTCAGGTCTCTCTCTAGTTCTTTCTCTCTGGGTTTCATGAGCTTGGGATGATCCTACTCCTTGGGGGCCATGGGAAACATAGGATCTTGGTGGAGGTAAAATCAATTCACTCTTCCAAGTATATGCATGTCTATCGTGTTCTGTTACCAAGAATATCTTCTCTGATGTGTTATCCAGGTAGACAAATTTGCCTGGTATCTCTAGATCCTTGAACTCGTAGATGATGATTATGCCCAATTGGCTAGGTTGATCTGGCTTGAATCTCCAAAAGGCTTCCTCTATTTCTCTATTCAAGAATAGTTCTATGCTTTTGTTGTCTTGAGGGATCCAATTTGGAGTGATCACTCTGGTCAAAACTGACTTATCTCTAGGAGTTTGGGGTCCTTGTCCTACATTTCCTTGTTCTAGGTCTCCTATCTCATTCTCAGGAATGACATGTCCAAACTCATTAGTCCTATATGGTAGGTTGGTGACCACATACATGGTTCCTTCCTTATCAATGTATGAACCCTCTTTGAACTTGACCACTAGGTGTTCAAGTCCAAAGGGTTGATATGGATTTTTGACTTGGACCACTGATCGCCTCAGGCCATCCTCATAGATGCGAGCACCTAATCGGTGGGTCCGAATATTTTCCAATTGTGTCTTATTGGGACCTTCTGGTGTTTGTAGATGGGTAGTTCCTGAGCCACCTACAGGTTTCCCCATGCTAAAAGACATTTATGAATCACTTGTGTCAGAGCTTAGTACGTAAGGACAACCACTTAGTTGTTGTGCCCAAAACTTAGCTGTATGGTTGACACTTGACTGAGAAGACCTAATGCTTTTTCTATCCTTTCCTAGGTGTCTACCAGATCTCAAGTTCATAAGCTTTGTTAAGAGTCCAAAATTTCCCCTTGGTATGGTTCAAAATCCTTTGGAGTCCCCTTGGTTCCCTAGTCCCACCTCAGGGTCAACTTGAAATTAGTCTATCTGAAAATCAACGCACTATTCTTATAAAAAACAGTTCAAACCATGTAGGATTCGAAACGAGCTTTCCAACGAGCTATAGAGCTCAAAAAATGGATTTGGATGAAAATGTTATGTCAAATCAGGTTCCTGGGGATCAAAACAGGCAAACAGGACCTTTTGGAAAAAATCACGATTTTGTGAAATCAAGAGAATCGTGATGTTGTGAATCTCAAGAGAATCACAATGCTGTGAATCTCAAGAGAATCGCGATGCTGTGAATCTCAAGAGAATCGTGATGCTGTGAATCTCAAGAGAATCGCGATGCTGTGAATCTCAAGAGAATCGCGATGCTGTGAATCTCAAGAGAATCGTGATTTTGTGAATCTCAACAGAATCGCGATGCTGTGAATCTAAAGAGAATCGCGATTTTTTGTGAATCTCAAGAGAATCGCGACTTTATGAATCTCAAGAGAATCGCGATTTTGTGAATCTCAAGAGAATCGCGATGCTGTGAATCTCAAGAGAATCGCGATGCTGTGAATCTCAAGAGAATCGCGATGCTGTGAATCTCAAGAGAATCGCGATTTTGAACCCATTGAAAATCGTGTTTTCTCATAATCGTGTTTTCTCATAATCGTGTTTTCTCAGAATCGTGTTTTTGAAAATCATGTTCTAAAAATCGCGATTTTGTACCTTGGATGAAAATCGTGTTTTCAGAGAATCGTGTTTTTTATCATAATTGTGTTTTTGGCTGAAAATCGTGATTTGTGAGAATCCTGATTTTGAGCACAACCACAGAATCGCGATTCTGAGAATGACCCTAGAATCGTGTTCTTGCTCAGAATCGTATTTTTTGAGAATCGCCAAAAAAAATTCACGCTTCTGAGGGTAACCAGAGAGTCGTGTTTTTGTAAACTTAGAGAATCGCGATTCTGAGCACAACTAGAGAATCATGTTTTTGAAAAACTTAGAGAATCGCGATTCTAAGAATGACCACAGAATCGTGTTTCTTTCAGAAGGCTTTTAGGCGGGAAATAGAAAATCACGATTTTCAAAAAAATTTGAATTTTTCATAGAATCGCGATTTTCATCACAAAATCGTGTTTTTTGGAGAGAAATTCGAATTTTTGAGCGTCGAGCAATGGGAGCTCCGAATGTGCAGAAAATCATGAAAAAACACAGGCGCTTGCTCTCCTTTGCATCTCCTAACTCCTTCTCACACAATAATGCATGAAAAATGGTATGAAAATGATGAAAATGCACTAAAAAACAAGAAAGTTCTATGAAGAAGAAGATGGAAGAAGGTGGAGATGATGATGATGATGAAGATGAAGAAGAAAAATCAGAAAAATCAGAAAAATAACAGAAATAATAGTTTTTTTACCTTCCAACATCGCAAATCTATGATCTTACCATCACAAAGCTCGTCCTCAAAGCTCTCTCCCCGGCAACGGTGCCAAAACTTGGTGTAGCTAAAGCGTAAGCACCACCTCCTTTACTTGTCAATCAGCAGAGACGTGAGGACCGGTATGAAGACCACGAGCAAGTGAAGGCACAAGTGCGTGAGTGAAAGCACACAAACATGCACACACATACACACACATGCGTACAAGGTAAGATCAAAGAGAGGAACAATGGAAAGCTTCGATTGCAAATGAGTTCTCTTGCAAAAGCTCTATTCTCTAACAAGCTAACCTCAAAAATGAGCTCTCTAGCTCTTTTTATAGTTTTTTGACTAGTTTTGACCCTGCCCAGACCTAGTGTCCGGCCTAGTTAAAAGTTAGCTTCCAGGGCTTATTTGAGGGCTCAAATGAAGTCTAAAAAGTTACAAAAATAGAAAATGGTATTTACAATGGTTTTTAGTGATGAAAATCACTATTGTTGTAGGGGATTCTTCTAAAAATTTGACATACACTTCTTGGAGCTCCCTACTTGCTCCTTCTTCTTGTGTGTCCACCTCTTTGATGTGCTCCTGTGCTTTGTCCTTGACCTTCAGCTTCAACAGTTGTCCTCTCCAATCGTTTTAGCATAAAAGATCAACAATACATCTTACATTTGTCAATCCAGGAAGTATACAAAGACCACAGCCCCTTCTAGTTAATGGAATCCAAGAATAAGAGGAAAATGACTCTTTTTCTGAGAAATGATGAAGATGAAGAGAAATTTCTAGGGTTTTGATTATCTTGAGCTACACTATAGCATTTTCAATGATCTTGGTGCCTAAAGTGTGTTATTTTCTCAGCAAATCACAATTATGAAGTCAAATCTAAAAAATGATACCTGTAACCTTCAGACGAGACAATCGTGATTCTGTGAAAATTGATGATTTCCATTTTCAGCTCTATTCTTCAACACTTTCTCACTCAATATTCTAAGATTCACCTCTCTTCATACACATTAATCAGAAATACACGACTGAAGCTCACAAATTCCATGGATCACACATAGAATAGACTCAACAAATCAAAGAAAATCACATGAGAGTAGAAAACATGATTTCTTGCAAGAGAGCTCTTCAAATTGCTTGGATAGCAGAAATAATACAACCAACCCTCTCAAAATAGAGAAAATTATCTTTTATACATTTTCAAGTGTCCTCTTTCACAGTTGAATTTTGGTCCTTTTCCCTTCTAATCTAAAAATATGCTATCAAAGAGCTTCCAAAAATTCTAGAAAAAATACATATGATTCTAATTTACATGCGGAAGACTCTTCTTCATTTTTACATCATTTGCATAAATATTTCTACCATTTTTTGACATTTTACAAATATTTCTCTTCAAAAAAACGCTTCTTCTAACACATGATCTGTAGGATTTGGTCCATCTTGAATTCTTCCTTTGTATGCTCTTATTAGAGTCTCCTGACTTTGTGAATTTTTTTCCTCCTCCTGAGTCTGTGTATTTTGTGGTTGACTATTGTTTGAATGTTCCATAGTCTCTTCTTCCAAATTTTTACCCCTTCTCATCTTTCTTTCCCATCTTCCTTTTTGTCTGTTTTTCTTTTCTTTTGGAAATGGAATTTTCTTATGTTCCTGTGTGTGTGTCTCCTTTGTTGTTTCTTGTAATTTAGCTTGTGCTCTTGTTATAGCATTTATAGTTACTTGATCATGGTCACTCAATTCTTCTTGCTCCATTATGTTAACTGTTTTTAATGGTATGTTACTAGATGTGTTCTGTTATTTTTGAGGGTTTCTTGGGCAATCCTTTATTAAGTGTTCCCTGCCACAATCCTTGCAATAGGCTCCTTTTATTCTTAGTGTAGGAGTTTGTGGGCAGTCTCTAATGAAATGTTCCCCCCCCACATCTATAACAAGTTATCTTTTGACTCCCTTTGAATTGGGGTTTCTGATTGGACATGTAATTATTAGTTATGTACATGAATGTGGCTCTGTCCATTTCAATTCTCCCGTTTCCCAAGTCCAAGGCTTGCAATTCTGGTTCTCTCTATTCATATCCTTCCCAATCTTCCTGATATCCTTCATCCCAATGATATTCCTCTCTATAAGATGATCTAATTCTTGAGATTTCTTCTTCTATTGGTGTGTATTTTACTGGTACTACATTTGTAGGTAATGGTGGTTGTTATCCAAGTACAGGTCTTGGATGCTCCACAAATCCAGATTCTCTTTGTGAGTTGTGTTGGTTCACATAATCTCTTTGTTTAATGGGTTGTTTATTGTAGAAGCATTCTTCTCTAGTATGGTTTGTCCATTTTCTTTCTAATGTACAGTATTTAAGTGTTTTTCTATCTTGCAAATGTTGGGGTTTTTGATAAGGATATTGTTGTACCAAATGATTTTCTCCACAGTTATAGCAATGGCTTGTGCTAATGCTTTTGCTGGTGGGATTTTATCTTCATTTGTTCTTGGTTGATCAAATGCTAATAGACCTTGTCCTCTATTATCCTCTAAGTCTATTGCCTCTTTCACACATGCTCCTAGATCAGGACATCTCCTATAATACACCACGGTTCTTAATTGTGCACTTCTCAGTCCTTCTATGAATAGAGATACTTGAGATGCCATGGATGGTACCTCCTCTCTTGGACATCTATCAATGTATTGCTTGAATCTCCTAGCTGCCTCTCTGACATTTTCATCTTTTTGTTGTTTAAAACTATGTATTAGGGTAGTTGTACTATGTTTTATTCTAGTTTTTGAGAATTCCCCTATGAAGTCTTCAAGAAAAGATTCAATATCTGGATACATTTCCTTTCTCAATGGAATGAACCAAGATAATGCAGGTCCAACTAGGGTTAGACCAAATGCTTCAAATTGTACTTTGTAATCCTCTACTTCTTCTACCCTAATTAATTGTCTCAATTTTGCAGCATGAGCATGAGGATCAAAATATCCTTCATATTGATTCTTCGTGCATTTAGCTACTTGATAGGGCATAAGCATTCTTCCATGGTTTTGCCACTGATGTCTCCTTCTGATTCGAAAGTCATTCATTCCTTCTGTTTCTCTTTCGAAAGGATTTGGGGAAGTGTGTACTCTCCTACCATGTTGTTCTTCAATATTAGTGTGAGTTTCATTTTGTCTTGGCAAGTTTGGTTGCCCTAGGTTTTGTTTCCCAAGGTCTCTTGTCTGCACATTGCCCTAAATCATTAGAGTTTTTTGGATCTTGAGAGAATATGTATACACATCCCTCATATCTGCCATCCTTAAATTGTGTTATTGGTGTTATATTTAAGGGAACTTCTAAGTTTCTCATCCTAATGAGAAACTTATGCATCCCATCTTGATACACATAGGTTCCAAACCTATTTGTATACATGTACTTGAGAATATTTCTATAATCACTAGTTTCAGGAGCTTCATTTATTTCATTTAGGTTTTCCATGTTATTTGCTTGTCCTAAATCTTTTTCTTGTAAATCTCCTATCACTAGCTCTATCTCCTTCCTTTTTAACTCTTGTTTATCAGGTGTGAACAATTTATTACCAGATCTCAAAATCATTCAACTAAATCACGATTCTGTGAAGAGAATCGTGTTTTACACGATCCTGTGAATAGAATAGTCTTTTTTCACGATCTTGTGACCATTCTAGATTTTCCACGATTCTATGAAGAGAAGCGTCTTTTTCACGATTCTGTGAATGTTCTAGATGTTTCTCACGATTTTGTGAATAGAATCGTGTTCGCCATGATTTTGTTAACAAATTCATCTTTTTCACGATTCTGTGAATGTTCTAGATGTGTCTCATGATTCTGTGAATAGAATCGTGTTTCTCACGATTCTGTGAATAGAATCCTCTTTTCCACAATTCTGTGAATGGAATCGTGTTTCTTCACGATTCTGTGAATAGAATTGTGTTTCTCACGATTCTGTGAATAGAATTGTCTTTTCCACGATTCTGTGAATAGAATCGTGTTTCCTCACGATTCTGTAAATAGAAGCGTGTTTCCCACGATTCTGATAATAGATTCATGTTCCTCACGATTTTGAGAATAGAATCGTCTTTCTCACGATTCTGTGAATAGAATCGTGTTTTCTCACGATTCTGTAAATAGAATCGTGTTTCCCACGATTCTAATAATAGATTCGTGTTCCTCACGATTCTAAGAATAGAATCGTCTTTCTTACAATTCTGTGGATAGAATCGTCTTTCTTACAATTCTGTGGATAGAATCGTGTTTCTTAGAATTCTGTGGATTAGAGAATCGCGATTCTGTCAACTTTTTGTAAATTTTTATTTTTTGTTTCTCTAAATTATTCTTGCTCTATTTGAAGCGCCTTAGCAAAATAATGACATGCAATAATGAACTTATGACAAAATAATGATTTTTTCTATCAAAAAATTCAAAACACAGATAATCGCAATTCCATGTTTTTTAACAATTTTCTGTGTTTTTTGTGCTTTTTCCAAAATGTTAAACTTGAAATTATACAAAAACTTGTTGTAGGAAAATTACCTTTCTGCCTGATAAACAAAAATTCCAAAAGTTTTGTATTTGCAGAAGATCGCGATTCTGTCAGCTCCTCTCACTCATGCTTTCACTCAAATGAATTTTTTTCTGAGATTTCAGACTTTTATAGTCTTCAGGCAATCGCGATTGTAATTGATTTTCACAAAATTTTAACTTCGCACTGTATGATTCTTGTCCCTTAGCACTTTTGTGGTTTTAATTCACAAATCTTATTCCTTTCAACAAAATTTGCTCCCTTTATTCTACTGATGGAAATCGCGATTCTGTACCCAATTCTCCAATCTAATTACTTGATGCTCAATTCTTACTGAAATTTTGAAATTTTGATTTTCTTTACTCATGCAACATATGAAACCTTTTAAAATCACTTACCTGAGTACCCAATAGTGCAACTAAGTCAAATTCTTTATCTTACTGAAAATCATGATCCTGTGAAGAGAATCGTGTTTTTCTCTGAACTTCTTGCTTTTGCACTTTTTGACTTTTCTTTCCACCTGGTCTTCTTGAATGTTCTTCACCAACTCCAGATCACTTGTCACCTGCAATTATACACCACCAAACTCATTCAAAGAGATTTTAAAAAAAAAAATTAAATAAGAACTTCTACTCTATACATTTTTTTATTTTCTTTCAATTTCCAAATTTTTTTCTTTCACTTTTCCCCTTCCACTTCTCACAGCAATCCTCCTATCCAACTTTCTAAGAAAAAGGAAACTTTTTTGAATTTTAAAAGGATTTTATGTAATTTTTTAGTATTTTGAACCCTAAATCAAGGTAAACACTTCACTTAGGGTTTTCTTGTTTCAAGATCCATTGATCTTTTGTTTCATGATTGGTTATACTCTTTTATGCTTGCAATCAAGCCAGTTTGGAAGTAGAGCTTTCCAAGAAAACATGTGCTTAAGAAGTACAATTATCAATTCATGCAAAGATAAACTCAAATACCCTTTTTTTTCAAGATGCAAATAAATCTTTTCTCAAGATTATTGTTTTGCCTTGGCTAAACAAATAGATCTATCAATTTGCACATAGCTACTTTGCTTGACTTTCCTCATTGCAATCATGTCATCTTTTCCAATATTAACAAATTTGCTTAGTACTTAGTCAAAAAGCACTCTACATATGCAAAGATAATCACATTTTACCTTCCCTTCAACAATCTTGATTCAATTTTTTCCACACACCTGCACTTTACTCTTAAAAGGTATGAGCAACTATCAATTTGCAAGAATTTCACAACTTCATTATCCCAAAAGGTTAAGTCTTACTTTCTTTTCCCAAAAGACAAGCAAAGAAACCTACCTTTTCATTGTTTCCTTCTTGATTATAGAGTAGTACCTTTTCATTGTGTTCAAATACCATCAACAATGGAAGATCTAGCAAGGTCCAAACTTCAATGAAGCTTTTGCTTTGTTCCCCGGCAACGGCGCCAAAAAATGTTTGTTGTTACCCTTTGGAGTTGTCCTCTCCAGTCATTATAGCATAAAGGATCAACTACACATCTTTAAATTGTCAATCCAGGAAGTATGCAAAGACCACAGCCCCTTCTAGTTAATGGAATCCAAGAATAAGGATTAAGATGACTGTTTTTTTGAGAAATATAAAGAAAGAGAGAAATATCTAGGGTTTTGATTATCTTGAGCTATACGACAGCATTTTCAATGATCTTTGTGCCTAAAGTGTGTCATTTCCACAGTAGACCACAATTATGAAGTCAAATTTCAAAAACAGTTCCTGTATCACACAGACGAGACAATCGAGATTCTGTGAAAACTAAGAATTTCCATTTCCAGCTTTGTTCTTCTGCACTTTCTTACTCAATACACTAAGAATCACCTCTCTTAATACATCTTACACAGAAATACACAACTAAAGCTCACAAATTCCATGGATCACACAAAGAATAGACTCAACAAATCAAAGGAAAGTACATGAAAGAAGAAACAAAATTTTTTGCAGGAGAGCTCTTCACATTACTTGGATAGCAAAAATAATACAACCAACCCTCTCAAAATAGAGGAAATTATCTTTTATACATTTTCAAGTGTCCCTTTTCACACTTGAATTTTGGTCCTTTTCCCTTCTAATCTAAAAATATGCTATCAAAGAGCTTCCAAAAATTCTAGAAAAAATACATATGATTCTAATTTACATGAGGAAGACTCTTCCTCATTTTTACATCATTTGTATAAATATTTCTACAAGTTTTTGACATTTTACAAATAATTTCCCTTCAAAAAATTCTTCTTCTAACAACCACATAAGGTTTATTGTATCCAACACTAGTTATCTCCAATAGGATATGAATAACAAATTGCACCTTAGTATGGTGTTACTCTACCATTGGTCCATTTCTTAATGATAATATTATAAAGTGAACGAATTTCTTAAGCAACAAACATGTTTGAGTGAATTTCAATACTTCTCCACCTTTAGACTATATTTTCAATCTTCAACCCTAAAAAATTAAGATAATTGTTTTGGCATGGTTTCAATGAAATTAAACTCATTATTTAGAACAATATTATATTCATTCTACTATGCTACTCTTTTTAGCTTTTGTGAATGGTTAGTGCTACTTAAATAGGTAGCTCGATCCTCACGATTTTTTCAGTATTACCTTAGAGTTTTTGTAAACTTTTTATTACATTATAGGATAACATACCTCTTTGATTGGCACATCATTAATTCTCCATAGGGTGATTCTGACATGGGGGTCATCTCATCCTCAAATCATTAACAACACGTGCTCAAAACCATAAACAATGGGTTACCAAATCTTACATCATAAAACCTAGTGATGAGCCATCATTTGAGAAAAAAATAAGAGTAGGTTTGCAGCTACCATGAGTTCAAGAGACGGTCTACCAAAGGGAAACAATATGTTGTTAAATCTTAGGAAAAACAAGGCTTGAGTTGAACAAATGGAAAAAGAGAGATTGGGTATAGATGGAGCAAAATAATAACTATCTACTATCTTGGAAGAAAGAGTTACTGATTATTTTAACAAAAAATGAGGATGCATGAAATGAGCTGAGTGAGCGAGCTTCTTTAACATGGAGTTTGGCGTCCTTTTACAATAGGATAATTTAGCCACGTAAAGGTTTAATACTCAATTGAAACTATCAAAGCATTTCATGGCACCTTAAAAAAAGGTAGGAATAGGAAGTAGACTAATGTATATTACATGTGATTTGATACCTTCTTTCCTTGTTCTGTCTAGGAGGTAGCTTATGTAGGATTGAATTTTCCATAGCTTAACATATCACTAGATGCAAATTAATCGTGTTAGTCTGCATGGTGTTTGAGGAAGCTAAAAAATTATCCAAAAATTCAAAATCAAAGTGGTCAAAGCTTAATCAAAGGCTAAAGACTATATTCAAAGGGGAGTAAGAGCATGGAAGTGATGGAGCAAGGGGGTCTACCAATTTTTCCCAACTCAAATCCCTCCTTAGTGTTGGAGTTAGATGTCTGTGGAAGCACACGAACAACACAAGGAAGAGGAAGAAGCTTGGTGCACAACACACAATAGTGAATGTACTACTAGAGAATGTAAAAAGGTAAGTAGCCCATTACGTCAATAGGCATATATACAAGCCGAGGAAAAAAACACCTAAAGAGGGAAAAAAGTGCCTCGACGATCCTAGTGTGTTCACACACATCACTACCTAAATATATCAACAAATCCCCGTGGGAGTGATGCGGTGAACAAGGAGCTGGCACTCATGTATAAGGAAGTGCCAAGCTATGTGGAAATCACTCCACAAAAGGAAGTAAGCCCAAAGCTTTGCGGAAAGCTTCAAACTTCTCCCTAGGCAGAGCCTTCATGAAAAGGTCTGCAATGTTCTCCTATGTGGGCACATATGCCAAGCTGATCTCCCCAGCATAGAACCTCTCCCTCACATAGTGATAATGCACCTCAATGTGCTTAGTGCGAGCATGGAACACAGGGTTCCTTGCAACTTCCAATGTGCTCTGACTCTTAGTGAAGATGGTGGTGGCAAAAGTTTGACCAACACCCAAATCAGCCATAAGGCATCTGAGCCACACACACTCAATAGTCGCTCTAAAAGCTGCCCTATACTCAGCCTCACAACTAGAAGTGGCCAGAGTAGGCTGTTTCTTGCTCAACCAAGATATACATGAGCTAGCAAGCATGAAGCAAAAGCCACTAGTGGACACACGAGTGTCATAGCAACCAGCCCAATCAGAGTCAGAAAAAGCATGAAAATCTGGCGACACTGATCCCCCCTTGGATAAAACAACCCAAATAGCCGAGTACCACTCAAATAGTGAAAGATGTGCTTAACTGCCTACCAATGCTTGACTCCTGGGCAATGCATAAACCTGCTCATCTGTGAGACAGAAAACTGAATATCTGGCCGAGTAATGCATAAATAAATCAAGCATCCAACAGCCTACTGATAGAGAATAGCATCAAATGCATCTCCAGCATCATGAAGACTCAATCATAAACCTATCTCCATAGGAGTGGCAATAGGCTTACAGTCTTCAAGGCCGAAATGCTGCAATAATGTGTCAATATATTTTGTTTGACACAAAGCCATTCCACCATCAACTTGCATAAACTGAATGCCCAAATAGTGATGCAAATGCCCCGAATTAGACATCTCAGATGAGGCATGCAAATCAGCCTTAAAATCAGCAATATGCTTCTCAATAGGACCAATGAGTAGCATGTCATCAACATAGATAACAATGATCAGCAGCACATCATTAGCACGCTTAACATATAAGGCGCTTTCAGTTGGACTGTTTTCAAAACCATGTGTAATCAAATATGCATGTATCTTCTCATACTAAGCACCGAAGTGCTTGCTTTAAACCATATAATGCCTTCTTTAACCTGCACACCTGGTTTTCATGCCCTTTTTGCACAAAGCGACGGGGCTGAAAAACATACACTTCTTCATGCAAGTCACCATTCAGAAATGTTGTTTCAATGTCCAACTAATGTACATTCCAACCATGATGAGCTGCAAGTGCACAGATGCTCCGAACAGTAGTCATATGGCATGTAGGTGCAAAGTTCTCATCAAAATCAATGCCTCTTTCCTGTGCATAACCCTTTTCAACAAGCCTAGCCTTATACCTGTCAATTGTACCATCCGGTTTACGCTTCAGCTTGTATACCTACTTAGTGGCAATGGACTTCTTGCGAGGAGGCAAGTTACATAAAGACCAAGTACCATTCTTCATTATAGCATCATATTCAGATTGCATAGCAGCCATCCAAGTTTTTCAATTTTGTGCTTCATCAAACAAAACATGCTCATTCTCATCACAGAGGCTAGATGCAGCCATAGCATAGCAATCTGATGCAAAAGAGGCACTATGAGAGCCTGAACAAGTACGATATGACAAAGGTGCATCTAATTTTCTGTCACGCAAAGTTTGCACCAGCCATGTTGGCATAGTTTTTTCCTGCTCAATATCAGCTCTCTCATCAACTAGCGCATCATGTAAATCTACATCTGAAATGGAATGATCTGCATCATCACATGAAACTTGCAAAGGCTAAAAAGTTGCCTCATTGGGACTAGCACTAGACTGTCCACCTGTAAAAAGAGGCAGCAAAGTATCATACATGTCTTTGGAGCTAACAGATGTCTCCTTAGTACATGAAAGCAATCGCTGAATAGCATCTTCCACCAAAACAACATCACGGCTAACCAGAATGCGTTTAGTCTATGGATGATATAGACGATAGCCTTTACTTTCAGAATTGTACCCAACAAAAATACATTTTACTCCTTTATCATCCAATTTTCTCTGATGTTGTTCAGGCACTAATGCATATGCCAAACAACCAAAAACACGCAAATGAGCAACACATGGCTTGTGATCATGCCAAGCCTCATATGGAGTGATAGATTGCAGTGCTTTAGTGGGACATCTGTTCAATACATATGCTGCACACATGACAACCTCAAGCCAGAAACTATGTGGTAAAGCCTTTACCTGACTCTTGACCATACACCTCGCAATCTCCATGAATGACATGTTCTTTCGTTCAGCAACTCCATTCTGTTGAGGTGTATACGGCACTGTACACTAGTGTTTTATCCCACGTTTAGCCGGAAATGAATTAAAATCACACTCTCAGTTTTCTGTTCTTTTTGGGCACAACTACTAAAGGTGACACCCATTCGGTGTGTTCTATCTCGTAAATGAATCCGACCGCCAATAATTTATCTATTTCCTCCTTAATCTTTGCTGCATAGACATCATTATATGTGTAAGGGCGTTGTTTTGATGGTTTGGCATCAGGTGTCATGATTGGTATTCGGTGAGAACAAATGGATGGTTTCACACCTTTAAGATCCTTATAGATCCAAGCAAACACGTCTCGATATTCTCTAATCAATTTTATCAATTCTTCTTCCTCCTCAGGAGACACATCCTTTCTTTGCACACCTTTTTACGAAGGCTCTACCAAGGGAGAAGTTCGAAGCTTTCCGTAAAGCTTTGAGCTTACTTCCATTTGTGGATTGATTCCACATGGCTTGGCAGTTCCTTATACATGAGTGCCAACTCCTTGTTCACCGCATCATTCTCAGGGGGATTTGTTGATATATTTAGGTAGTGATGTGTGTGAACACTCTAGGACTGCTGGGGAACTTTTTTCCTTCTTTAGGAGGTTTTTTCCCTTGGCTTGTGTATATGCATATTGCCCTAATGGAATACTTATCTTTGTACATTCTAGTGGTAATACATTTAGTATTGTGTGTTGTGCTCCAAGCTTCTTCTTCTTCCTTGTGCTATTTGCATGCTTCCACAGACGTGTAACTCCAACAAAGATTGGTCACGATGTATACATTGAGAAAAGACAAGAGTTTAAAAGAAATAAAAACAAAACAAATACCTAAGAACAAAGAAGTAGTGATGACCAAAACGCATATTGAGTGATCGAGAGAGATAAATTCATGAACCTTAGATCAGGGAAGCACATGAGTAAGGCAGATCGATGAAGCCTTAGGTCATCAAAAGCGAGTGCGAGGACCAAAGCACACTCTTGGGCACAACAACTGAATAGTTGTCCATACGAATTGAGCTCATAGACAAGTGAGTCTAAAATGGCTTATAGCATGGAGAGACCAGAAGGAGGGTTAAGCATAGCATATTTAGAAAGACCTGAAGGACCCTATAGGACCTAGTTAGAATATGTATAATATAACCACTTAGGTGCTTGCATCTATGAGGATGGATCGAGAAGGTAGGTTGTTCAATTACAAAGTTCTAACCAACCCATTGGATTGGAACATCGGGTGGTTAAGTTCGAGAGCAATGCCTAGTTGGACAAGGAAGGAAACATCATAACTAATCAGCCTAACCACACTAATGAGTTTGGTGTAGTCATTCCCAAGATGGAGGCAAGAGCCCAAGGACAAGAACCATTAGGAGATGAACTCATGTCACCTAGAGGGAAATAGGTATTGACAAGGATGTTGAATCCAGAATGGGTTCCTAAGGATAATAGAAGCATTGAGTTATTCGTGAATAAGGAAAATGATGAAGTGTTTTGAAGGTAAAGGATGAAACAACCAACTGAAATAGATTAGATCACAATCTATGAACTCAAGGACCTTGATATGCCTGGAAAGGTAGTATACCTAGACAACACGTCAGAACAAGAGTTCGTAGTGTCTGATCACGCAAGACATGCTTACATATGGAGAGGCAAGTTAGTAATTTCCCTTATCACAAGCCAAACAAACCCTAGTCATCAAGGAGTTGGGACATCCTCAACCCATGGGTCCCAAAGAGAGAAGAACAAGGAAAAAAGAGAAGTAAGTTTTACTCACACCATAGGGAGAGATAGATCAGCCATGGAAAATGATAAGATGGAGAGACCGAGAGAACCAAGACTACAAGGTGGTAGGGATGACTTTCCTCTACCCAGACCCCATGAGCATCCAAGAATGTTGAGACCTAACCAGTTAGTGAAGTTGATGAAAAATTACTTTGACAAGACAGGAGACCCCTATGACCATGTTGCCGAGTTTAAGCAAGTATTGCGAGCGGGGCAAATGGAAGATAGGTTCACGTAATACAATGCATTTGGGCTCACACTAAAGAACATGGCCTTAACATGGTTCCAACCTTTACATCAAAGGCAATTTAGGGACATTCATCACTTGTTAGAGTCATTCATCACTGAGTTCTCAAAAAATGGAATCAGGCATAACACTTCCTCATTAATCCATAGCTTCAAACAAAACCCCCAGGAAATAATGAGACTCACAGGACATAGATTTAGATAGTATATTGCGAGATGCCCAATGTTGGAACTTCCCACATCAAGCAAGCGTCTTTCTTTTTGGATGGCCTCTCGATCTCTAAATTATTCTCTTATGTCTATTTGAAGGAACCTAGAACTCTAGAGCAATATGTATGAATTTGTATAGATATTGCAACTTTCAAAGGTCTACAAAGATTCGGATAGCTCTTCTCAATCATCCTCGAAACATGCTAGCTCCATAGAAGACCTAGCTGAGAAGGTCACTCAAAAGCTAGGTGTCTCTAGCAAACAGATACCCAAGTTAGCATTCGTTAAACGTCGTTATACCTACGGTGGTGATCATATGACAAATATGTGTCCTAATGTAACACAACCCCAAGCTAATGCTAGTGGCTAGTATTGCACTATTCAAACGCAATACACTAATCATATGGCACAAAACTGCCCATACAACAAATAAGTGGTTCGACAGAACTACCCCCAAGCATATCCCCAACTAGGTAGATACTCAAGTCAGTACAACACTCAACCTCATCACTACAGACCCCCATAGAAATACCCTTAGCAGACTCAACGGGGACCTCAACTAGTTTTATCTCAACAGCCACCCCCCAGCCAATGTAATCTCAATCAAATACATTGTTGTAGAAGAGAACCTTAGTAGGGTTTTAGTACCTTCTTCCCCCCTGATCACTGAAAGTGACCCCAACTCAAACAACTTTGATTTTGCCCATGTAGATGCCCACCTGCATACTACACTGAGTCACCATAACACATGGAAGCATACCTCTATGAGAGTCCACCATTGGAACCCAACTCAAAGCCAGACTACACCAATGTAATGTATGCCAACCATAACCCACGACCCCAGTTGAGACAACCAAGACCACAGGGCCCTAGAGGACCAGGTTTTAGGTGCCAAGGAGATCATTATATAAAGGAGTGCCCACATCCTCCAATAGTCAGGTAGTCACAATATTACAACATTCAAGGCTTTTTTGCAGAATGTGGTAAAGATCATGTCATAAGAGATTTCCCTAAGAACACTGCTAGTGCCTCTAAAGTGATATCCATAAACGTGATAGGCATTGTGCACACCTCAGATGGATCCCCACCAATGTATGTGCCTATCCAAGTTATAACAAGAGCCCAGGCCTTGTTGCAAAATCAACAAGCTAACCCTAATAAAATAGCTAAGACAAGGAAAGTTGGAGAGTATAGTGGACAAAAAACTAGATCATGGAAGGATTCAGGAGAAAAGATCGAGAAGGAATGGAGTAAGAAAATAAGTGAGTTGGAAGGAAGTCTAAAAGAAACTAGAGCTAAAATCTTAGAATTAACTTTGCAAGAGTCAAACTAGGAAATCTCGAACCAAAATCTAGGATTTGTTCTAGATGAACCCATACCTAAAAATCTAGACATGATTTTTCAAGCATACCAAGCAAGATTAAGAGAAGGAACCCATATAGCTTAATTGAGTAAGAACTATCCAAGGGCAGACTTAGAAATTGAGAGAATGAAGTTTTGCATGAAGATGGTAGAACTAGCCAAAACTATGTTTGAAGCCTCTCAATATATTACTTGGAGTAACATAGGAAAACCATAATTACACTTTCAAGGATCATTGGAGAGGCTAGAATACTTGATTCCTGGCAACTAAAAGAAGGGTCTACATAAGAACTCTACTCTCCCAGAGGTACAAGAAGGTAATGTACCATCAATGTCTCAAGTGCCAAACACTGAGGGTGGAGAAAATCTTTCTTGCATACATTAGTACTCATAAGGATTTCTGAGGGAAATCCAAAAGGAGAAGTGGAGATGAGAGCAAGAAAACCATCCCCCTATTCAAGAGATAGGTGACTCATAGGAACAATTCCCCCAAGGCATACCCTCTATATATGAGGATGTAGAAGAAGAGCAACATTGTGAACAAACGGATTTTGACTCTAATTCCTTACAAGAACTACCGCAGTTCCTAGGACCTTGGGAAGCCAAGTCTATCAGTATGAGAGCACCCAACATAATACTTAGAAATGAAGAGTCAGTAATTTTCAGAAACACGCAAGTGATTAGAAACACTAAAGTGCAATTTCATCTCACTTTAGAAGAATTGTTGAAAATTAAGCCTAAGTTGTGGAAGCACGTAGCAAACCAGTTCCCAGAGATAGCCACCACTCACTCTCAAGGAGGTTCACACAAGAGAGTTCTCAAAATACTTGTGGAAACAATTGGAGATATGAGCGAGGGAGAGGAAGGTAATACCTATCTTCCAATAACCCACCAAGGCAACACCACCAAAGCCATCCTATATTTGGGTGTAGGAGTAGCCATTGCTACCACTTCCTTATGGAAATTTGGGATAAGCTGGCACTAAGACCTTGTAGAATGAAATCGCAGATGGCTGACAGTCATATCGATAAGCCATTAGGCTTAATAGAAGGGAAATATCTCACCACCAGGGTGTAGAATTTGAGCACACCTTTGCCATTTTTGAGTTTGGGAAAAAATCATGCTTATGAGATGATACTAGGAAGACCATTCATGGGATAGTTGTAGAATTGTACAAGATTGGGGAACTAACTCCTTGTACCTCCAACATTAAGGAGTGACCACAAAAGTTCACCTCAAAGATTATTCCCATCAAGATGAACCCCCAATCTAGTGGAATAACATTCATAGGATGCCAAAAGAAATAGTGTATGTGCATTCATTAGAATTCGATCCATCATGATTGCACAAGGATAATCATCTATGGATGTGTAAAGTAGCTAAAAAAGAGGGAGAACAATTAGATGCCAAGACCTTAGGTTCAAAACAACATCCATGAACTCTTCAAAACCCTCCTTATGCACTAATAGTGTTTCCAGACGAAGAATTTGAGCCCCATGGTTGGGTAGAGATCTTAGCTACCATGGATATAGCAGAGAATGAAGAACAGTGGACCCTTCACTCTGATGAGGATGGATATAACATTTCCATCTTTATGATAGAACCCTTAGTGGAAAATCCTCTTCTAGAAGAATGCAGGGAATCCACCCAAGAACCAGATGAGACAAGTGACGTGACGAGGACCTAGAGTCCATTATCATGGAACCCTTCTGCTCAACAGAAGAGGAGTATCTTTACTTTGTGGAAGTCACTACCCTTGAGTTGGGAAAGGACAATCAAGTTGAATGACCCAAGTCGCTCATAGAATGTAAAGAAAATAAGCACAATATGGAAAGAGAGAAATTATTGAAGATGGAAGAAGAATAACCTCTTTTGGAAGTACCAGATAACTTTGAAAAATATGAAATTGAAGAAAGAAGAATTATGGTATGGATGCCAAAACAAGAAGCAAGAATTGGAGAAATCTATGATAATTGAGAAAAAACCGAAACAAATATAGTCATGACAGAAGAAGGAAAAGAAAAATGCACATACATAGGGCATGACTTGATGGAGGAAGAAGAAGAAGAGTTATTATGAGAATATACAGATGTGTTTTCTTGGAGTTACAAGAATCTGAAAGGAGTAGACCTAGATATATGCTCCCATAGAATTCCTATGACTCCACAAGCCAAGCCTTCTAAGCAGAAACCATACACCTACAATGATAATTATGTTGCCAAGATTATAGAGGAGATAGATGGTCTGATAGAAGCTGCATTTATTTAGAAAGTTGAACATACCAAATGGGTATCTCCCATTGTGGTCATGCCCAAGAAAAATGGGAAATTGTGTGTGTGTGTGTGTTTTAACCTTAAAAACATTAATACATATCGAGTAGCCTATAAGACCGTGCTCAATGCAACTCCCTTTGAGATGGTTTTTGGTCAAAATGGAGTGCTCCCTCTCGATTTTTTGATACCCACCCTTAAGCTTGTGTAAGAGCATCAGTGGATCGATCAGGAATTATCATCAAGCATAATGGACTTGGAACGATTAGGCGAAACAAGACTAAAAGCAGTAGTAGGCAGATATGCAGCCAAGAAGCGACAAAAAGCCTATTTTGATGCACACGTCAAAGACAAAGGCTTGAAAGAAGGTGACTTAGTCCTAGTGTATACACTAAAATAGCATGCACAAAAGCTACAGAATCATGGTTAGCAGTACAAGTAGCCACACTAGAAGGATAGTCAATGCCTAATTACATTAGTGGTTGTAGACTCTAGCTCTATTAAGAACCTCTTACAGAGGATATGCTTGGACGGCTCACATTGGCAAAGAAGTGCGAGGAAGAAGAAAAAAGAATACGAGAGGAAGCTCAAGCAGAAGCTATAGAATGCATTAAACGCATGAAATTGAGAAGACAAGGGCTAGGGAGAGAACATTTATAACCATCTCAAAGGCTCAAAGATAGATACGAGCACTGACAAAGAAACACCAAGATATCCTATGGCCATGTGTCAAAGAAAGTCAATTTCTCATCCTAGCATAGTGGATAGAAGACCATTCCATACAGTCATGCTAGACCAAGGCAACACCCACTATGATCTTAGGGCTTTAATTGATTTAGGTGCTGCAATGAGTGCGATTAGGTGGTCCCATTATAAGGATTTAGGACTCAAAATGCAGCCGATTGAGGCATACCTCATAGGGCTAGGGGGCATGGAATTGTTGTATATTATGGAATCATGGAAGGTTAAATGGATTTTTAATGTTTTAAATGTCCAGAAGGTTTTAATGTGGTTGTGTCTAATCTAGTAGGTGAAGAAGCATGAGGGTGTGGATACAAGTGGATGCGCATAAATAAATATATTCAAAGACTAAATCAAAGACTTCTAGAATAGTTATATTTAGGTTTATCTTGTTGTAAAAGTAGTGGTTCGCTTTAGAAAGCGACACCTTTCTGTAAATAAAGAAGCTTTACCTAAAAAGATGCTTTTAAAAGCAACGACCCTCATGTAACTTCTATTTTCAGGAGATAATAGAAATAAACCTATAAATACATGTACACCGAGGACTCGTCCATCAGAGTGCATGGGGGGAGATTGCACCCAATACTACGTTCTGTCTCGTCTCTTGTTGCATCTATTTTTGTGTGTGTTTTCTGCGTTCATAATCTCTGTATGCGCGTGAGCAAGCTCCTGACAACAGTGGTATCAGAGCTCTGCACGCGTCAATACGGAGGGTTCTGTTCTCTGTTCGTGATTCTGATTTCGTCTCCGTCTTCGGTTCCTGTTCCTATTCTAGTTTCTGGTTTCTGTTTCTGTTTCTGTTTTTGTTCCAGATCTAGAACCACAACCTACGTTTACACCTACGTTTGCTCCTATGTTTGCTCCTACGTTTACACCTATGTTTACTCCTTCAACTTACTCCAAGGCATCGACTAAGGCAAAGAACTTAGGCAATAACTTAGGCAATACATTGGCAACATTGGCAACATTGACAACATTGGCAACATTGGCACCCAAGGCTCCCTTGGCGACCGTTGGCTATGCGCGAGGCAATTTTAATTTTGGAGTGGCAATAGAGAGTTTTAGATTCCCTAAGCAGCATAGTGCGACGTGATGCGACACATCTCAGGGTACATCCTGTCAGGGTACACTTATCAGGGCACACTAGTTTACATCGAGACAGGGTACATCCTGTCAGGGTACATCAGGGTACATCCAGACAGGGTACTTTTCTACTAGGGTACATTTCCTGAGGGTACATCCCGAGAAGAAAACACTAGTTAAGGGTCCAAGAGAAACAATGGAGGATTCTAGCAATTCACCTCTACCTGGGGTTTCATTCGAGCAAGAGTTAGAGATTATGCAACAAGGACTTCAAGCAATTCAACAAGCTATACAAGAATGGTATGCTATGCTCCAATTTGATGGAAGAAAGGATGGCCGATTTGTCCTGTCATTATTGGTGCATTTTGCCCAAGCCTACATGCTTGATATGCTTGATATTATCCTCATTTGTAAGTCACATGAGTAGTCATTTGAACACCTCTTGTAAAAGAGTACATTTTATCTCTTGTAAATGGAAAAAGAAAAAAGGAAAAGGATGGCTTACCTCATGCATGATGTAAAAGCAAATTCGTGGCTATAACTACCAAAATCATGAATTTTTGAGCTGAGGGAATCTCTCCTAACTTTGGGGATCACTTTTAGGTGGAGCCATTCGAATTCGAATTCAAAACTCCCTCCAAGAATAGTTATAAAAGGAGCAAGAAGGAAGAGGCGATTAGGAAGCCTTGTACGTGACCACTTCATGTCATTTTGTAGAGATTGAAGAGCTTACTCCATAGCTCTATCATTCTACTCCCATTGTGCAAAGATTCATTGCCAATGTGGTTGTAATCATATGTGAATCTATACATTTATTATCATCTACTTCTCTGTTTTGTTCTCTGCTATACTCACTTAGACCAGTACCTTCAGAAGGTCATATCTCGAGTTTTACTGAACCTTTTTCAGTGATTTAACTTGCGTTGGATAGTTCGTACTGTCTACTTTGTGCATGTAAATTCTCAAGGGGATTGGATTAATAGTTTTGGAGTTATCTGCATTTTACTACTTACTGGTCTATCTCTACAGAGCCCCGAGAATTGTGGGAATGTTCCAGAAATTGATGAAACTTGTTCTCAGTGCTCAGTCCATCATTTGAAGTGTTTTAACTTGGATTGGGAAGCTTGCTAAGTCTATTTGCTATGCCCAAAAGGAATTTTTCTAATTCCTACCAGGTTGAGAGCACTGTTCATTTTTTCCAGCAGGTGTATGTCCAAAAATAGCAAGTTTTGGGAGCTAGTCATTTCGCAACTAGTCTGTCTTGACTTAAACTTTTGGGATACATGTTCCAAAGTACTTGGCTGATATTTTGGTGGATTTAGGAAGCTCAAAGGGTCTACTAATCAACTCTGAAGTCTCAGTTGGCTGGTGTGAAGTTGGTTGTAGCAGCACCTACTCATCTTTGGATTGCATCCACTATCTCTCTTCACAGTCATGGCTCTCTCTATTCGACGATTTCTATTCCAATGAGTCATATAAGAAAGTCAAGTTTGCTACCAATTACTTGGTAGGAAGAGCGCAGCTATGGTGGAATGATCTTTGTCATAGTGCAGATTGTCCACGCATATGGAAGGCTTTTCAAGAAGAGTTTAAGGATTCTTTTCTACCCTTACAGTTCAACCTACATGTTCGACAATTGTGGGAAAAATTTACATGGATGGAAATTGATACATTGACGACCTATACGGACCAGTTCTACCAATACTTAGTAACTCTTCGCTTGCTTGAAGATGTTTCCAATGATACTATGAAAAAGAAGTATGATGATGGGATAGATAAGGAGGTTAAAGCAAAGCTTTGCTCATGCCAGTCTACATCGCTTCATGAAGCCATTGCCTTTGCTCATGATGCGGAGAATGAGTACCAATTGCTTATCAAGAGGATCCGTTTGCAGTAGCCACATCAACAACAACAATCTTTTTGCTAGCCTAATTTTCTTTGATTATATGTAATGCATTTACATAGAATTTAGTATGTAGGATCATACTTTAGATATACTTTTGAAAATGAATTAGAATATTGACTTATTTAAAAACACAATTATCACCTCCTTATGATCATTTAATTTTTGCATATCATTCCCATATACATTAAAACTTTCAGGTTTCTGATTCCATGCATGTGTTTTTACATGGAACATGCTTATTTTTTTTATTCAGTGATGAAACATGTGACTCGCCATCTATGTTTATTATTTTATCAACTGAGGTCAGTTGCTTCTCAACTGGGAGGCATGTTCTATATATTATGGAATCATGGAAGGTTAAATGGATTTTTAATGTTTTAAATGTCCAGAAGGTTTTAATGTGGTTGTGTCTAATCTAGTAGGTGAAGAAGCATGAGGGCATGGATACAAGTGGATGCGCATAAATAAATATATTCGAAGACTAAATCGAAGACTTCTAGAATAGTTATATTTAGGTTCATCTTGTTGTAAAAGTAGTGGTTCGCTTTAGAAAGCGATGCTTTTTTGTAAATAAAGAAGTTTTACCTAAAAAGATGCTTTTAAAAGCAGTGGCCCTCATGTAACTTCTATTTTCAGGACGTAATAGAAATAAACCTATAAATACATGTACTCTGAGAGACTCGTCCATCTGAGTGCATGGGGGGAGATTGCACCCAATACTGCGTTCTGTCTCGTCTCTTGTTGCATCTATTTTTGTGTGTGTTTTCTGTGTTTGTAATCTCTGTATGCACATGAGCAAGATCCTGACAATAGGAATTCCCTTGCATTGGTGAGATAGACCTTCCTAACCTCATGCAAGAGATAATCTTGACTATGAAACTCCTATTGTGCCATGATGACAATCTGATAGAACCATTGATTCTTGGCCAAGATTGGTGTTGGCATCATACGGGAAGAAGCAAGTACGGGCATACACGCAGATCTAGCACTGAGGCAACCTATTAAATTTTTTCAATCTTTACACTACTATAAAAGTGATTCTCATCACTAACAACCATTGTAAATACCATTTCACCTTTTTGTAGCTCCATTTTGCGGAAGCCGAGGAGTCCTTGAGCTTGGGGAGCCTTAGAAGTAATTGCCTACCAATTTTCATATTTTTTAGACCTCGTTTGAGCCCTCAAATAAGCCCTAGAACCTAATTTTTAACTAGGCCCGACACTAGGTCTGGACAGGGCCAAAGCTAGTCAAAAACTATAAATAGAGCTAAAGAGCTCATTTTTGGGTTAGCTTCTTGTAGTTTTGAACTTGTATGAGAACTTGGTTGTAATAGAAGTGATTCCATTGTCTTACACTCTTTGTTCTTGTTGTGTGTGCACGTGTGTGTGTGTGTGTGTGCATGTTGGTGTGCTTCTCACTCACACATTTATGCCTTCACTTGCTCGAGGTCTTCATACCATCCTCATGTCTTCCTGGATTGACATTAAAGCAGGTGCTACTCATCACTGAGCTACACCAAATTTTGGCGCCGTTGCCGGGGATCGAGCCTTGAGGACGAGCGTGTGATGGTAAGACGTAGAGAGGACGCGTTGGAATGGTAAGTAGTAGGTAATTTTCTTGTTTTTTTCTCCATCTCCATCTCTATCTCCACCTCCATCTCCATCTCCATCTCCATCTCCACCTCCATCTCCACCTCCATCTCCATCTCCATCTCCATCTCCATCTCCATCTCCACTTCATATCCCCTCTTCATTGTCATTCTCCTCATTTGCTTTGTGCGAGTTTGAGAGAGAGCGAGTGTGCATTGTTGTTTTTGTGTGTTTTTTGCATTATTCTTGCAGGTGTCAGCATCATCACCATCTCGAGCAAGCTCTCCAGGTACAAAATCCTTCTGCGCAAGCCCCGAGGTGTCGAGCTCGAGCTATCCTGACACATCGAAAAATTGACCCTATCACGATTCTGAGTGCACCAGGACACAACGCACCTTGAGAGCTCTTTTTGTAAGAATCATATGGGGTGTTTTAGAATATGTATTTTTAAGTTGACCTTTAGGTGGGACTAGGTGGTCATAAGATTTTGGGGGTAGAGTGAGTTACTCCAAGGGGGGCTTATATTTGTTGATGTGTTTCTTTCAATCCATTGTGGTAAAGGAGCTATATTGACTTGTGAACTTTTGCAGGAACATTGTGTGGAAGCAAGGCATCCAAGGCAGGCTAGCAAGGGTGAGTACCAAGCTTGGGAGAAGGCTACCTGGGCTTGTGTAGCAGTCTGGTCAACAAGTGAATTAAGTTTGGAAGTTCTCTCGACCCTCCTTCATCAATTCTAGCTTAGGCTAAGTACGACCTAGGCATGGTGATTAATTAGGGTAACGTCAGGCAGGAATCAAGTCCAAAAGAACTAATCAATTAAGTACAAGCATTAGGTAGGTCTTAAGTGTGAAAACCCTAAGGGACAAAAGTAAAATTGATTCGATCAATTATCAAGTGCGAAATTCACTGAAGTACTCCTAACGACGTGATTTCGAACAAGGGCTTAACATAATAATATTCAACTAAAAAGAACAAAGTGATTGGTTCAAATTAACCTACAACGAGAGTGTACTTGGGACCAAGGGGGTAGAGAAACCAAGCATATGAACCTTAGGTCAGGCAAACACTTAGGGCGAGACAGACAAAGCCTCAGATCTTCTGAAGCTAGTGTCAATCACACTGCTAGGTCTTGGGCTCAGCAGTTGAATGATTACCCATACACTCCCCGATCAGAAATAAGTGATTCTAAGATGTCCTATAACATGGAGAGACCAGTAGGTAGTTCAGGGGTGGCATACCTAGAAAAGCCAGAAGGACCTTACAAGACTCAATTGAAATACATCAGGACTAATCGTCTAGGTGCTCGCATCTATGAAGACGGCCTGAGAAGATCTGTGGTACAGATTAAGAACCCCGATCAACCCCATGGACTAGAACACCCGGTAGTCAAGTTTGAGAATGGAGCATACCTAGATAAAGAAGGGACTATTTATGTAGTCACCACCCTTCCAGATAGGACAGATGAGTTCGACAATGGGATCGCCGAGACTGACATGGGTGATATAAAGCAAGGGAACTTAGAGAGAGAGCCGAGGACTCCCCGTGGTAAATCATTCCTGACTAGAATCATGACTCAAGAGTGGGTTCCCCAGGATAATAAAAGCATAGATTTGCTTTTAAATCGAGAAACGGATGAGGTCTTTTGGAGGTATAAGTCTGCCGAGCCTCATGAAGTAGGTGCTCTCACAATCTATGAGTTTAAAGACCCTGATAGTCCAGGCAAAGTAACCTACCTAGACAATACGTCAGAGAGGATCTTCGTGGTCACTGAGCATGGCAGACATGCCTACACATGGAAGGGTGAATTTTTTTTCCCCAACCTTGGTCCAATGTGTCCTACAGCCACCTAGGGGCTAGGACCTCCCACGCTCATGGAGCTCAAAGGGATAGAAGTAGAGAAAGACCTGAGGTAAGCTTTGCCCACCCAATAGGAAGAGAGAGGATGAGAACCGAGGCAGATAGAGTGGAAATGGAGAGACTTAGAGAACCAAGGAACCAAAGACATACTGATAATTTTCCTTTGCCAAGGCCGAGAGAACATACTAGGACTCTGAGGCCAACTCAGCTAGTGAAGTCCATGAAGAATTACTTCGATGGCACTGGAGACCCTTACGACCATGTGGCAGAATTTAGGCAAGTCTTGAAAGCTGAACAGGTTGAGGACCTGTTCACACAATATTTGGCCTCGCTCTTAGAAACACAGCTCTTACATGGTTTCAACCTCTACATGAGAGGCAGTTTAGGAGCATAGACCAACTTTTGGAGGCTTTTGTCAGTGAGTTCTCTAAGAGTGGCATATGGCATAATACCTCCTCCCTGATTCATAGCTTTAAGCAAACACCTCAAGAGACGGCCATGCTAGCAAGAAGACGGTTTAGGCAGTACCTAGAGAGGTGCCCTATGCCTGAGTTACCCACACCAGCCAAGCAAGTGGCTTTGTTCTTAGACGGATTGCTAAGTACTAAATTGAGATCATATGTGTACTTGAAGGACCCTAGGACCATAGAAGAGTGTATACGCATGTGCATTGACATCGAGGATAACCTAGGGGAGGAATTAGAACTTTCAAAAATCTACAAAGATTCAGATAGTTCTACTTGTTCTCTCTTCCTTGCAATCCACATCTATTAGGAACTTGCTGAGAAAGTAGCTCAAAAGCTAGGAGTCTCTAGTAAACAAATACCAAGATTTGGGCCAGTGAAAAGATGCTATACCATATGGTGAATGTATGTCCCATTATGGCCTAACCCCAAGTGAGTCCTAGTAGCCAGTACTGCACCATAGAACACAGGTACACCAATCACACGGCGCAAAATTTCCCATAAAATAAGCAAACAATTAGGCAAACACATCCACAACCATACCCTCAACAAGGAAGATACCAAAACCACTACGCACCTCAACAATATGGCAGACCACAGCAACCCTATCAGCAACCCTATCAAACCCAACAAAGGCCTCAACCTGTGTTAGCGCAACAACCCCCTGTTCCAACCAATGTGATTCGAGTAAAGTACACAGCCACAGAAGAGAATCTGAATAGAGCCATAGTGCCAGTGACATTATTGCTTTCTGAAGGTGATCTTGGTGATCATAGTTTTGACTCTACTCACATTGATAGCCCACAGGCTTATTACATGCAGTCACCTGAGCATGACGAGTCATACTATTATGAGGACCCGAGTGAATCTAGTGGGGAGACAGAGTACGCCAATGTCATGTACACAAACCCAACTCTAGACCTCAACTTAGGCAGGTATGAACCCCATTTCCTAGAGGACCATGCTTCAGATGTCAGGGAGATCACCTCATACGTGATTGTCCACTACCTGCCCCTACACAACCCCAACCAGTGACAATTCAGGTCTTCTGTCAAGATTGCGGAAAGGAGCATCTCTTACGAGATTGCCCGAAGAACCCCAATAACCTGCCAAAAATCACTCCTATCAATGTCATTGGACTAGTAGTAGACTCTACAGGAAGTGTAACTTCCACTGCCCAGTGCATGTGGTCACTAGAGCTCAAGCCTTGTAGCAAACTCAAGGAGTAGGGCAGGAAAAGAGTTCTGAGGTTAGTGAGACAGAGAGCATAACCAAGAAAAGGACGAGACATGGAGAGATAGTCGGGAGAGAATGAAAAGACAATGGTCACAGAAAATGAGCGAACTTGAAGAAAGCTTGAGAGAAACCAAAGCAAAGATAAGTGAACTCGCATCTCAAAACCACTCTCACATTATCCCACCACCACCCTTTCGATCTCCCTCCAACCCATCACCTTCCATTCCCCAACTATCTAATCCACCACACGTAGCCCACCCACCACCCAGAGTAGGATCAGTCCTAGCGGATCCCACTCCTGAGGATCTAGACATGGTGCTTATAGCATATCAGGCCAGAATCCAAGAAGGGCCAAATGTAACAGATCATGACAAATGTTACCCTAGAGCCGATCTAGGGGTAGAGAGAACAAAACTTTGTGCTAAGATGGTAGAATTGGCGCAAGCCATGTTTGAAGCCAGTCGCTTGTTCAATAGCCCTAGCTCCACTAGAACACTGTTGCATTTTGATGGTCTATTGGATAGGCTGGAGAGGTTACTGAAAAAGTCTGGAAAACAAACCACCTCCCACGTTAAGCAGAGGGCAAGAGATAGAATAAGCATTCCTCCCGAGGAAGCGTATGTGCCTAATTCCACCGAACCAGACACCTCATCTTCTATGAATAGGTATTCACCAGAGTTCTTGAGAGAGATTCAAGAAGTGGGCAAAGGAAAGTGAAGTCTCTCCTCCCATTGAACTTGTGGATGACGCACATGAGCAATTCCCACAGGACATCCCTTCTATTTATGAACAACAGGAGAGTGCCCACTCTCATGAGAGGTTAGACTTTGAGTCCAATTCCTTGCAGGAATTACCCCATTTCACTGGACCCTGGGAAACTAAGTCTACTTGCATGAGAGCACCCACGGTCATGATAAGAAATGAAGATTCGATCATACTGAGGAATACAGAGGTAGTAAAGAACACTAAAGTGTAGTGCAACCTCACTTTAGAAGACCTGCTCAAGGTTAGGCTAGAACTATGGAAACATGTAGCCGATCAAGTGCCAGAAGTAGCGAGACCTTGTTCCCAGGTAGGATCTCATAGAACAGTGCCAGAAATACCATTGGATAAGATAGGAGACATGAGTGAATGAGAAGAAGGAAATACCTATCTCCCAGTTAGCCATCAGGGATACACAACCAAGGCAATTTTGGACTCAGGTGAAGGAGTTGCAATTGCTACCACTTCCCTATGGAAGCGTTGGGGCAGGCTAGCACTCAGGCCAACTAGAATGAAATTGCAGATGGTCGATGGTCACATTGAGAGACCCTTAGGATTGCTAGAAGGAATAACTCTCACTACATGTGGTGTTGAGTTCAAACATACTTTTGCTATATGCGACTTTAGCAAAAACCAAGCCTACGAGATGATTTTGGGAAGGCCATTTATGCAGCAGTTGCAAGTGGTACAGGATTGGGGAACCAATTCCTTGTATTTGCAAAACCTAGGTGTTACAACCAAAGTTAATCTCAAGGATTACTCTCACAGAGATGTACCGCCCATTCAATGGAATCCTATCCATAGAGCCACAGATGATACATAGTCAGTGCATTCCATAGGATCAAGATCCTCATGGATGCATGAAGACACTCACTTATGGATGTGTAAAGTAGCAGTAGAAGAAGAGAAGAGAGAAAAAGCAAGAGAGGTAGGTGCGAAGGAAACTCATAGATCAGTTCAAGACCCAGCCTATGTACCTGTAGTGTTTCCTGATGAAGAGTTTGAGCCTCATGGTTGGGCAGAAATCTTAGCAACTATGGATGTAGCCATCAATGAAGAGCAATGGACACCTCACTATGATGAGGATGGCTATGACATTTCAGTCTTCATGATAGAGCCAATCATGTGTGATTCAATTATTGAAGAATGTGAACCTAGCACTGATGCATTTGAGGATGCAAGCGATTCGGATTTAGAGTCAATCATTATGGACCCACTCTTTGCATCAGATGAGGAATATTTCTATGAAGTTGAAGGTCACCCTCAGAGACACAAAGACATTACAAATGAGGTGAGATTAACCACACAAGTGACCACTAAGAGTGAGGGAAAGAAGAGGAAAAAGAGAGAGGTCTCACTAGAGGAGGAAGAATCCTTGTTTGAGGTCCCAGAAAACTTTAAGAAGTATGAAATAGAAGACAGGAGAGTCATGATAAGAATTCCAAAACGCGATGCACAAGCAGGAGAGGCCTATGATAACAAAGAAACCACCAAGAAAATAGTGGTAGCCATAGAAGAAGGAGAGGAGCGATGCACATACATATGACACGACTTAAGTGAAGATGAGGAGCACGAGCTGATAACCTTACTACGAGAATATAGGGATGTGTTTGCATGGAGTTACAAGGACCTGAAAGGTGTAGACCCTGACATATGCTCACACACGATCCCCATGACCTCAGAGGCCAGACCCTCTAAACAAAAGCCATACACATGCAATGACAACTATGCAGCTAAGATCAAAGAAGAGATAGATCGCTTGGTGGAAGCTAGATTTATCTATGAAATCAAGCACACTGAATGGGTGTCCCCCATTGTAGTGGTGCCCAAAAAGAATGGCAAATTACGTGTATGCATTAACTTGAAGAAGGTTAATGCGGCCACCATCAAAGATAGTTATCCGCTTCCTATCACTGAGCATCTATTAGAGAGGGTAGCAGGCAAAGAAGTGTACAACTTCCTAGATGGGTTCTTTGGGTACAATCAAGTAGCCATTGCACCAGAAGATCAGCATAAGATGGCTTTTGCCACAGAGTGGGGCATATTTGCTTTTCGGGTAATGCCCTTTGGACTTACCAATGCTCCTGTAACCTTCCAAAGATTGATGTGCCATGTATTCAAAGAATTCTTGAGAAAAAATTTGGAAGTCTATGTTGATGATCTTTGCGCTCATTCCAACATTAGACAGACCCTTATACCTGAACTCAGACAAATCTTTGATAAATGTAGAGAATATCAACTCTACCTGAACCCAGAAAAATGTGTTTTCATGGTCAAGCAAGGCAAGATTCTAGGACACATAGTGTCAAAGAACGGCATATCCACTGATGAAGAGAAAGTGAGAGCCATCGCAGAACTGCCTAGGCCAAAGAACGTCAAGGAAGTACAAGCTTTCATGGGGCATTGTGGTTATTACGGACGCTTCATACACATGTATGAAATTATTGCAAAGCCTCTGTACGACCTTTTGACCAATTTTGAGTGGACCAATGAATGTGAGAACTCCTTCAAGGAGCTTAAACGATGATTATGTTCAACACCAATCTTGACTACACCAGATTGGAATAAACCCTTTCATGTTCACGTAGATGCATCCAATTATGCTATTAGATGTGTGTTAGCACAACCAACATGTGAAGGTAATATGGATCTTCCAATTTCCTATGCCAGTAGACAATTAAATGCAGTTGAACAAAATTATACCACCACTGAACGAGAAGGATTAGGCATGGAGTATGCGGTTAAAAAGTTTAGACACTATTTACTTGCAAATAAGTTTAAATTTTTTACGGATCACCAAGCTCTACTGTACCTGGTAAACAAGCCATGCAATACAGGTAGATTAGTAAGATGGTTTCTCTTACTAATGGAATATGACTTTGAGGTAGTGGTGAGGAAAGGGAAGACTCACTTGAGAGCAGACCATCTCTCTAGACTCACAACTGGAGAAGCACTGCAAGAGTATCAGATGATCTTCCTGATGCTTACTTGTTTAATTTGGAAGTGGTACCTTAGTGGGCTAAGCCATTAGTGCCAGTATTGACATACGGGCCTAGCCACCTAGTAGTAAACACTCAAGATAGGGAGGTAGTAAAAGCCCAAAAGTACCACATCATGGCAGGAAGTATGTACAAACATACGGATCAAGGAGTATTGTTGTGTGGAAGAGGATGAGTATGCTAAATGGTTGCAATTAGCACATGTAGGTGCATTAGAGCAACACTACTCAAAGCAACGAACCCTACAGACACTAAGGAGGCTCGGAGTGCATTGTCCAACTATGGAAGTTGATGTCCATAGAATGTGCAAAGAATGCCCAATCAGCCGCACTAAACCACCATTGGAACATGCTACTCTTTATCAAGTGTCCCTAATACCAGATTGGAGTGAACCATTAGTAGCCTTTCTGAGGACGAAAACATTCCCTCAAGATATGACTTTGGCTAGACAAAGAAGTTTGGAACAAGAAGCCTTAGATTACGCACTCGTTTGTGATAATTTATACAAACGTGGTAAAGATGGTTACCTAAGACTGTGTGTCCATGAGAGTGAATACCTCAAGATATTAGAGACTGCTCACCAAGGTGTAGTAAGAGGACACTTTGGACCAGATTGGGTGATCAAAGCAATTTTATTTGCAGGTCTCTGGTGGCCTACCCTCCACATGGATGCACACACCTATGTGAAGAGGTGTGATGTTTGTCAGCAAACTCAGTATCCTATACGAAAAGATGAGATGCCCTTGAAGCCTATGATGGGTGGACATGCATTATCTAAGTGGGGAATAGACTTTGTTGGTCCTATTAACCCCTCAGCTAAGGGTTCCCATGCTGAATACATCATTGTGGCCACAAATTATCTAACCAAGTGGGTAGAAGTAAAAGCCACAATGAAGAACGACGCACATACTACTGCTAAGTTCTTATTTGAGAATGTGTTCCCCAGATACAGGCTACCAATAGAGCTAGTGACTGATAGAGGCACACACTTCTTGAATGAAGTCATTAAGAACCTTCTCCAAGAATTCTTGGTAATACATAAGAAGTCTGCCCGCTATCATCCACAAGCTAATGGAGAGGCAAAGAGCACAAATAAGATTCTATGCAATGTCTTGACAAAATTAGTTAATAACAAACGCTTTGATTGGGACAAACAGCTACACCACGTTGTTTGGGCATACCGAGTTGCCTATAAAACGGTACTCCAAGCCACACCCTTTCAGATGGTGTTTGGTTAGAATGCGGTAGTACCATTGGACTTTTTGATACCTACATTGAAAGTAGCACAAGAGCATGACTAGATAGGCCATGAACTCTCCTCTAGAATCTTTGATCTTGAACGTTTAGGTGAGACACGATTGAGAGCTGCAGCAAGAATCTATGCAGCCAAGAAGAGGCAAAAGGTGTATTGCGACACACATGTGAAGGATAAAGGCTTGAAATCAAGAGACCTAGTCCTAGTCTACACATTGAAGCAACATGCATGAAAATTAGAGAGAAGAGGCTATGGACCAATGATTATCAATAGGATCTCCACAAGTGGACCAGTACAACTAGCCACTCTAGAAGGTGACATACTACCAAGTTACATAAGCGGATGTAGAGTCAAGTTATATCAAGAACCCCTAACTGAAGAAATGCTCAATCGACTCAATATTGCAAAGAAACGTAAGGAAGAGGAAAAGCAAATTTGAGAAGAAGCATAGGTCGAAGCTTTAGAACGCATTCGACAAATGAAATTGAGAAGGCAAGGTAGAGATCAACCCATGACTGACACTCATGAAGCTCTAGGTCATCACATGGCCATGTGTGAAGCTCCAGGTGAACGGTCCCATAAGATAGTTGATCGACGACCTTTTGTGACCCTAGAAGTAGGACAAGGAGAGAGTTCAAGGACCGTGAGAGCTTTAATTGATTCAGGAGCCGCCACTAGTGCAGTTCGGCTTTCTTACTGCCGACAATTGCAATTGGAGGTAAAACCCCTAGAAGCATATCTGATAGGATTAGGAGGTGTTGAAACCCCTTGCATGGGAGAGGTGGAACTTCCCCTCTACATTCAAGAGGTCCGCATGCCAGCAAAAGTGCTAGTGTGTGAAGATGAGGATCTTACCGAACCTCTAGTCTTGGGCCAAGACCGGATCTATGATCACGCAGTCAACCTCAACCTAAGAACTGGACTTCTTCAGGCTTGGGCAGGCCAAAGCCGCCTTACAATTGAATTAGAAAATGAAGCACTCAAACCATTAAAAAAGGCACCAACTCCTGGTCCCTCCAGGAGCCCACATGAAGATAACAATGATGTTCCTGTCCAAAGTTCTATGGTGCAGAGGATTGTCACTCTCGACGAAGGTATAGAAGTCAATGATGAGTTCCCATATGTTCCAAAGAAGATTCTAAAGGGGAAAGCTCAGCAACACACGACACTGAGGAGACCAATGATCAAGAAGCATGAGCACCAACCTGGACTTTATGAAGTACCTCATGGCATGAGGCAGATGGGGATACGCAAGGGGGAAAAACCATGGCCCCAGAGGCAGGTTCTCAAAAGAGCATCAAGCAAACCACACCATCAAGGACTAAAACGAAGGAGTTCCCTAGGCAACAATCTAGACATACCATTTCTGTTTGGGTCCCTAAGCGGTCAATGAAGGCTATCCCTAATGCTAGAAGGATATGGGTGCACAAGGCCTGCTTACAAGCTCAAATAACTTCACTTCCAGTCACTAGCTTAAATCAACACTGACAAGTACTCTTGGCAAACAGCTCAGGGCAGATACTTACACCTCACACTGTTACACCTTCGGTCAAACCTAGAAATGTCTTGAAATGGGCGCCCAAAAGGTCCCAAATCCAACAAAATCTAGTTCATAAATATTTACCTGTCAGTAGCTCTAAGAGCTACGAATCCTCGATCAAAGTTTGGAGACGTAACCCCTGTATCAAACCCTCTGACCCAATTTTGTAAAATCAATCCACTCTAATGTAGGTGCATTCTGAGTACATTGCATATCCAAAGTATGCACCTAGGATGACACTAACCACTAACCACCACTCACATCTATCACAAACACTTCACCTCTAACCACTAACCATCTGGATTGTCATGTTAGTATTATGGAGGGAACACCATTACATCTTGTTTCCTATGCAACACTAATGTGCCCTTCTTCTTCTTCTAGCAGATAAGCATCAGAAGTCTCATGGCAGCAGCAGCAGGCACGAGCTCTCAGGCAGGCATGAGTACTCAAATGAATTGGGATACCATGCCCATGGAGGATCCACTGACAGCGAGGCCTGAAGAGTTTCTGAATGTGCAAAGAATTCCCATCTCGGATCCACCAAGTGGCCTAACAGAAAGAGTGAAAGGACATTCCCATTGGTTCAATGAGATGCCAGGAGATTTGGGAGATGCAGATCATATCTGGGAATCCAAGTTGGAATTTGGAGGAGTTTGGTGGACCTTTCAGTTTTTCTCATGAGAATTTGAGGCATTACAAAATGTAGCTCCTCTTCAAGATATTTGGCAGAAAGCGCGGTTACAGGATTAATTTAGTGCATCTCTGCCTAAACCTGATTTCCTTAGGTGCTATTACCTGATTGCAACTCTGAAAGCGATAGGAGATAAAGATCAGTCAGGCACATTCCTGGTGCCCTCTCTATCAAACCACGAGGAAATGAAAAAGTTTGAGTTGAATGTAACTTTAATCAGGGAAGCCCTTCAGATGTACAACACCCATGTACCCTCCGATCGAGATCCTTTGATACCAGAGTCTATGAAGAACAGTAAACTCAAGAAGTTGAAAGAGATGTGTGCACTCACCCCAAACATTTCCATACCGTTGAGAATGTGCCTTCAACACTTCGCATTTCCGGCTCAAGATCGATTCACACAGCCTCATAAAAAGATTTGGTATGGGTTATACCTAGCTGAGACCGGGAGCTTACCTATTAAAATGCCAGTGTGGATCCTTGACCAACTATATGAAGCAGGAAAACGAGGTGTAAGGAAGCCTACTTTGAATCGTTGTTGTGCCATTACAAGAATCATCTACAGATGCCTCACCTATGACGTGCCAATTGCACGGGCACTTCTTTCAGGGGCGAAGACCAGGGGTTCAACCAACCAAAAGAATGTGTGGATCACTTTCACATGTTCCAATTCCTCACGAGTCCACCACAGAAATCTCCCTTGGAGAAGAAGCACAAGTAGCCCCATTCACGATCCATCTCCAACGACCACAATCAGAGGGCGTGTTACAACCCACTCCATCAGCCCCTCCACTACCCATGGATGCTGAGTTTGCCTCCACGGCTACATTGGCAGAAGATACATCCTTTGACTTTGAGAGCTTCTTGCAAACAGCACAGTTATCTGCGCGTGAGTTCTTCTCAGACAATGACGGCCCTGGATCATCATCCCAGAGAGGACGGCCACATAGTGAGGCACGAAGAGTACATTGGGAAGATGAGGCACAACATACTCACGCTGAAGGCACACAGGATCAAGAAGAGGCATGGGGAAATGAATCGGAGGAGAGTGAGGGGGAAGCCCCTGCTTACACCGCACAACTCAAACGTCTCTACAAAACGATCAAGCATGTACAAAAGAGGCATAAGCTATTTGAAGAGGCAAACAGAGCAATGGTAAATCAAATGCTTCAAGCAGAGAACGCGAATCCCCACTTTGTTGAATCATTGCACCTTTTGGCGGACACATGTGGGATTATAGAAGCTATGTGGACCATGTTACATCGCACCCGTCCTCAATACGACCAACGAAGGCTCAATACGCGACCACGAAGGGGAAAGATGATTCAAATGGAAGTCTCTACCTCACTCCGTACCACCACTCAAGAAGATGTTCACATGGCCATCCCAACTAACATTGATGAACCAGATGTAAATATACAGACACCATCTCGACCATCACCTCCCATCCAGCCCACTGAACCCCTCACTACTGGTATCCCTGAACAACCAGTATCCACCCTCAGTGAACCTATATCGCACACCACCATTTTGTCATCCTTACCTATCCCTACCTCTATCATTGCGGGTCCATCTTCCCAACCTCATATAGGTCATCCTGCCACCCATCAAACTATCATAGGTCACCCTTCTTTTCAACCAGCTCTTGAACAGCCACTTGTCTCTACCCAAACACTAACACACCCATTTCCCTTCACCACTACATTTTTGACTTACCAACCCCTACCCATTGTGCCCCTCTTAACCTCCTCAGAACCAACACAAACCACCCTGCCTCCATTCTTGGCAAACCTTGTAAATATAGTTCAACAAATTGAAAATCATAATAGGAAGTCCCTTTCCCACCTCACCTCCCCCACGTTCACGGCCACCACTAACACACCACCCACAATTCCAATATTCACGATTCACAATTCACACACAATCACGTCTGACCCCATGGACATTTCACCCTCCACAGGACCACTCACCACCACTTTTGTCTCCACATCACCACTTGTAACTTCACGCACATCACCACATACACCCACTATCGGCACAACATCCACTTTTCCCTTCCCCATTTCCCAACCCCCTGCATCTACCTCATTTAGTCTTGCACTAGACACCATGCTTGAAGCTGCTGCCCAACTTAAACAGGAATACAGGTTATTGGAAGAAAACAATAAAGAGATTTGTACTCTCTCATCTCACCTCCAGGCACGTGTCAATGCCTTGGAGTTGAGTAACACTGCATTGCAACATGAGGTTACCACTCTCCAACAAGCTCATGCGAAGCTCGAAGCCAAATATACAGAAACGAGAAAGGCGATTGAAGAACAACTCAAAGATCAGCTGGCCCGCAATGCTAGACTACAAAGAAACATGGCCTTACTTCGCCGCCACTTAGCAGCTGCTCAAGAAGAGAATAGAAGACTACAGCAACAGAATCAAGAGAATTTAGAAGCAGCCATCGAAAACACCCCAAGGGCACCTATCGGTCTTGCCAAATTCCAAGCTATCCCCTCATAACACATTTAGCAGGTATTGGAAGATTATGTGACCCTCTTGGAAGGACACGACCAATTGGTAGACCAGGTAAAGGAACTACATAGATCCCAAGTGCCCCCACCACACCCAGCAGAACTTAAAGAGATGGCCAATGCTGCTACTTCACTAGAGCCCAAATCTTCAACGGCCAATGAGGTACTTGAGCTACGCCAACAAGTTGCAGAATTAAAGATTAAGTTGTTACAATATGAACTACCCCCCTCTCCACCTGATCAACCAACAGAAGAGGAGGCTATTGTCATTCTAGTGGAAGAAACATTTGAAGATAATTATGAGCCTCAACCCCTTCTAGGAGGCAAAATCACTGACGAGGGACAGGACACATACGAAGAACCCCCTTCGGCATGGATGAAACAAGTAGAAGAGATGGGGCCAACTCACGAAGAACGCATATCAACTCAGATGATGGCCATGCAAACTATTGAGGAGGCAATACTTCAATCGGAGTATTTCAGGCACTTGGCTCCTAGGCGAGTGATAATGAGTTTCGAGTTACAATATAAACCCTACTTTGTACTATTGGTTGACTACAACGCTGAGATCAAACGAGTCACCAACAAGTACCCTACTTTCGCAACACAGTTCGAACCAGAGGACATTCCAGAGGAAGCCCAAAAAGGTGCCATATTCCAACCTATCTGGAGGAAAAAATTACTTGAGACCTATCCGGAGATGCTGCGAACATGGGACCATGCTCCCATGCATTTGAAGTATAACCCTTGCTTTGGGATAGTGCAACGCAGAAGATCATGGAAGGCATTTGCCATAAAAGTTCAGAACAATAATAATTGCAAACAATGGCTAAATTACCCCTCCATCGCAACCCCAACAGGCACACCAACGGTAGCTTACATGATGGCTACCATCAGACATTGGATGCCACGTCTACACCCCATGCCTGATGTCACTGCGTAGATGATGCTCAAAATCATGGACATGATGCAAGTAGTGTTAAAGACTTTCCGTAATGTACATAATATCCAGCCTCCTATTCCGAGCTTCATAAATGGTAATTATGATTTACTTTATGATATGAGCACAACTCCGAGTATTCGAGTTGCTTATGCGTGGCACGCAAGAATCAGGTATCTTTCTGCTTGTTATAAACAAACTTTTCATGATATGTTCACCACAGGGTTTTGGGAATCACACTCACAAGTGTTCGCGCCACGCCCAACTCATCTGCTACAATTATTCGCATGCGAACAAACAATGCATTCAGAGCTCTACACCACACCACAACCTGACATGCCTGGAGCAGTCAATTGGGATGCCCTTCAAAGAGACCTGGTCAGGGGACTACAGATCAAAGAACAAGAATTGGCAACCGACATACTACAGCGGTACATTGATCAAACCCTAGAGCAGAGGTCTATCATAGATGAGAGACGCTAGGGGGGGAGAGTGTTGGAATCATACGGGAAGAAGCAAGTAGGGCATACATGCAGATCTAGCACTGAGGCAACCTATTAATTTTTTTCAATCTTTACACTACTATAAAAGTGATTCTCATCACTAACAACCATTGTAAATACCATTTCACCTTTTTATAGCTCCATTTTGTGCAAGCCGAGGAGTCCTCGAGCTTGGGGAGCCTTAGAAGTAATTCCCTACCAATTTTCATATTTTTTAGACCTCGTTTGAGCCCTCAAATAAGCCCTGGAACCTAATTTTTAACTAGGCCGGACACTAGGTCTGGACAGGGCCAAAGCTAGTCAAAAACTATAAATAGAGCTAGAGAGCTCATTTTTGAGTTAGCTTCTTGTAGTTTTGAACTTGTATGAGAACTTGGTTGTAATAGAAGTGATTCCATTGTCTTACTCTCTTTGTTCTTGTTGTGTGCGCGTGTGTGTGTGTATGCATGTTGGTGTGCTTCTCACTCACACATTTGTGCCTTCACTTGCTCGAGGTCTTCATACCATCCTCATGTGTTCCCGGATTGACATTAAAGGAGGTGCTACTCATCACTGAGCTACAATTGGTTATACAATCACTCATTGGACCTTAATCTTAGAAAATGCTCCCTGCTGCTCATCCTTAGACCAGCGACAAATGATACTCCTTGACTTCCCTAACAATATACCTCCTAAGGAATGTAACCCCATACCATATGGAATGAATGTGAAGGTGGATCAAAAGATCTTTGGATAAATAAGTCAATTTACCTCTACATCAACCATGTAGGGCTGGAGATGAAGAGCCGCTGCTCATGAAGATATCAAGAGATTTTGCTTTGATCTTCCTTTGAACAAGAAGAGGTCACCACCCACCAAAAGGGTCAAGTGGACTACATCAATGGTCAAGTGGGTTACATCAGCAACCAAATGGGCACTATAGCCTCTTCAAGCCCATGCTCCACAATTCTTGCGGACCTACCTAGATTTGTTGTGCAAAATGCCTCACTTCCTGATGGGCAGGTCATGCAAGTGTTGGACCTCCCGTCTTTTCCAAATCAGAGTGTCAATCAGACCTCTCAACCACAACCACAAGATATTCAACTAGGACTTAGGAACCCAAACCGATGACATTCCCAAGCAATCCCACTATGGAAGCAGTATCAGCATGCCAAGGCAATCAGCACAAAGCAAGTATGGGTGCCAAAAGGTCAGAAAGCACCAATTTTTTCCAGCAACATAGAGTATGATAGGAAGAAGCCACAATAGAATCAAACTCTATATTCAACATCCCCTTCTTCTCCATCGACAAGAACCTGACAAATTTTTATTGCCAAGAAGTACCTGACAAATGGACCCAAATCCATGCAGATTTGCGTACCCAAACACTGTCTTCTAGCTCAATATCCAAGCCATGTAACACACATCCCTCCAAAATCACCCCACCCATCGACATTACCACTGCTAGATTCACCCTTTGTACCTCAACTGAAACAACATAGCCACACACCAACTCTTAGAATATGGATGTCGAAATGCATCCAAAAACCTCCTCACAATCCTTTGAAAAACATGACACTTCTCACGACTAATCTGTATCCTTGTAATAATTGACCCACAACCAAACCATGTATAAATTCATCCCCAATAACCCACTATCATTTGTAATAATATCTCATCACAAGCAATGTATGCATTATTCAAGGGCATGTAGGATGTCTAGTGACCAACATTAGCTTCTGGGAGGGCATTATATCAACCAACTCACAACACACAACTACATGGGTTACGCATTGGTTATGGAAAGGGATTGCGGTTTCACTTTATTGGGATCATAATTAATTTCCATACTAATGCTTTTTTCTTTTGTAGCAGATCATCTACATGCACTTTTGAATCACCATGCAAACCGAAGGAATTTCTGAGGCTGGCTCCAGCACGCCAGCAGTAAATTTTGGTAATTTGTTCGTGAAGCCCTACCCTGCAATGAAGTCACTGAAATTCCAAGGTTTTATGGGGCCAATGGCGATTGAAGATCCTCCTATGAGAAGAACTAAAAAAGTACATAGTAATTCTCATTGGTTCCAAGGATTAGCAAGACCTCTGGCTGATACAAACTACATCTATGATGTGATGTTATGCTTTAGTGGTGACACATGGGGAAGATACCAATTCTTCTCATGAGAATTTGACGCCCTTCAGAATTCAGAGGAATTACGATCTATATAGGCTAGGATTGGATTCACACCCCTACCAAAAGCAGATTTTTATTGATGCTTTTATTTGGTGACCACTCTCAAACCCCCTGTTAGAAAGGAATTACCAGGGATGTTCATTTTGCCCTCACTAGTTACCGATCCCCCTTTTAGGAAGTTCTATCTCTCGGTCAATCTCATCCGAGCCACACTCAAAATCCATGAGAAGGACACCAAGTGGGAGAGTCGAGTCAGAATTATCCCAAAGTAGACCTAGAAATCAAGAGAGCTAAGCTCTATATGAAAATGGTATAGTTTGCGCAAACTATGTTTGAAGCTTCTCAATATGGCAATTGGAGTAACCTAGCAAAACCAGAGGTACACTTTCAAGGATTACTAGAGAGGTTAGAACACTTGATTTCTACCAATGAGAAGAATAATCTTGATACGATTTATCCTATCCCTAAGGCACATAAAGACTCCACGCCTTCCTTGTCATAAGTGCCTTATACCACAAACTGGGAGAATCTTTCTTCCATTGATAAGTACTCATAGGGATCTTTTAGGGAAATCCAAGAAGAGAAATGGAAGTTAGAGAAAGAAACCCACCCACCAAGTCAAGAGATAGACAATCTACAAGAACAATTTCCCCAAGACATACCCTCTATATATGATGAACCAAAGGAGGAGCAACCTAGTGAACAAACAAATTTTGAATCTAATTCTTTACAAAAATGACCACAGTTCATTGGACCTTGGGAGGCTAAGTCTATCAATATGAGAGCACCCACCATACTAGTAAAAAATGAGCATTCAATAATTCCTAGGAACATAGACTTAATAAAGAACGCTAAAGTGAAATGTCACCTCACTTTAGAAGAATTACTAAAAATTAATCCCGAGTTGTGGAAGGATTTAGCAAATGAGTTACCAGAGATAGCTACTACCCACTTTCAAGAAGGCTGACACAAGAAAGTACCAAAAATACCCGTTGAAAGGATTGGAGATATGAGTGGGGGAAAGGAAGGTAATACTTATCTTCAAATAACCTACCAAGGCTACACCACCAAGCCAATCCTAGATTCAGGTGTTGGAGTAGCCATAAGCGCCACTTCCTTATGGAAGCAATGAGGCAAGCCAGCATTAAGACCCATGAGAATGAAACTACAGATGGATGATGGTCATATTGAGAAACCCTTAGGTTCATTGGAAGGAATATCTCTCACCACTTCTGGTGTAGAATTTGAGCACACCTTTGCCATTTGTGAGTTTGGAAAGAATCATGCTTAGGAGATGATTTTGGGACGCCCATTTATGTGAAAATTGCAAATCATCCAAGATTGGGGAACCAGTTCTTTGTACTTGCGACATCTGAGAGTGACTACCAAATTCAACCTCAAGAACTATTCCCATTGCGATGTACCCCGCTATAGTGGAGCACCATCCATAGGACACCTGAGGAAACAGAATCGATGCAATCCTTAGAATCAGATCCTTCATGGTTGCATGAGGACACTCATCTATGGATGAGTAAGGTAGCTAAACAAGAAGAAGAAAGATTAAAAGCTGGAACTTTAGGCTCTGAACAACATCCGTGTACCCTTCAAGTTCTTGCTTATGCACCTATAGTGTTCCCAGAATTGACTCAAGAACTAGGTGAGATAAGCAACAAAGACTTAGAATCCATTATCATGGAACCCTTTTGCTCGAGGAATTTGAGCCTCATGGTTGGGCAGAGATCTTAGACACCACAGACATAGCAGTAAATGAAGAACAATGGACCCCTCACTGTGATGAGGATGAATATGACATTTCCATCTTTATGATAGAACCCTTGGAAGAAGAGCCTAGTCTAGAAGAATGCACTGAATTGACTCAAGAAACACGTGAGATAAGCGAAGAAGACTTAGAATCCATTATCATGGAACCCTTGTGTTCATCAGAAGAGGAAAATCTATATTTTGTAGAATGTGAGGATGGATTTGTACTTGATGAAGGTGAAGTGTTCCTATAGAAACTTTGCACTACACCATCCAAATGAACTCCTGAGATATGTAGTGGGCCCTTTTAGCTTGCCAAAGGATGTATTTGACACCCTATGTACTTTGGAAGATCACTCTCAAAAAGATGAATCAACATAGATAGGTAGGATTTGATCCAAGAGTAAAAAACTCGCTATTTTTGTTCCTTCACATGTTCAGTGTTTTGAACACTTCTCTGAGCATAGTAGCAATTGCCTTAATTCCTTTTGGGGAACTCTAGTTAACTTAGTAAGCTAATGATCATGAGTGATTTCATAAAAAATGATTGACTACATGCAAAGAGAGGAGTTTAGCAAGTCACAGCTCCATCCCGACATTCACAGGCTGCAACAAAGACTAGTGAGTAAAGATATGCTAATATCTGATGATCCCAAGAAGCAATGCTAATGAAACTTTGGAGGATTATAACAGACAATATGCTGATTTTATCATGCTTTAAATCATGGCAAATGATCAACTACATACTGAGAATAAGCTCTAAGAACATCACTGTTTTGATGGAGTACTAACAAAGAAGTAACATGAGAATATAATGATCATATATGTATTAAAACATGTACAAATATAATGTCATTGGCAACCATACATTGCTCAATGTGTGAGAGGTGAATGAGCTATGAGATAAGCTCTCACTTCATAATAAAACTCACTCAAAGTGGTCTCATGCACGGGAGATAATACACGGGTCTTTTGATTCCCTTTTTATAATCATGTTTGGAGCCAAGGTTTGAGTTCAAATTCAAACTTCTACCTAAAAGGTGAATTGTAAAGTGTAGGATAGATTCCCTCATCACTCAAAAACTGATTGAGTCATTATTTTAGAGATTCCTAACTCCATGTGGGTGTAACCCACTTTTACAAGGATAAATATGAAGGATTTTTACAAGAGACTATTCATATGTAGTCTTGCATAGCTTATGCCAATAAATCAAGCATAAGTTAATCAACCAAGTATTTGGGCTTGGATTTAATTGCACCAATAGCTCCCCCTCAAGCCGAACATGTTTGATCTTCATTCCTCCTTGATTTCCTACAAACCAATCATACCTCTGAATTTACTGAGTTTTGTTCCATGTAATGCCTTTGTTAAAATGATTGCACGTTGTTGATGAGTTGACACATGTGATAGCTGAATCTCCTTGCTCATGATCTTCTCTCTTACATAGTGGTAATGTACTTCAATATGTTTAGTCCTTGCATGAAAAATTGGATTGGCAGCCAAGTGAATGGAACTCATGTTCTCACCAAAAATACTTGGACTTCCAATCTCCAATCCAAGATCTTCATCCACATTGCTTCTTGAGTAGTTATAGCAAGACCTCTATATTTAGGTAACCTGTTAATCAAATAAGTGATTGTGGATACAACATTAGCCCATAAATAATTAGGTAAACGTTTTTCATTTAACATAGACCTTTCAGCTTCAACAATTGTCCTATTCCTTCTCTCCACCACTCCATTTTTCTTAGAAGTTTACCTTGTAGTAATCTCTCTTTTGATTCCCCTCTCTTGAAAAGGATTCAAAATCATGGGAGAAGTACTCGCCCCCTCCATCTAACCTTAGCCTTTTCAGTGTTTTACCTATTTGGTTCTCCACAAGAGCTAAATATCTTTTGAAGCATGAAAGAATTCATCTTTGTGTTTCATAAAGTATAGTATAGTCCATCTATTGCAATCATCAATGAATGAGACATAATACCTTGATCCAGATATTGAAGCATCCTTGTATGTTGCCATACATCTGTATGAATGAAGTCCAAGAGATTTTTATGCATATATCCTTTTTTCATGAATGGTAACCTGTGAGACTTTCCAAATTCACATGCACTACACTTATATATGAGGTGTTGGTTTGATAGATTAGGGAGTCCAAGTACACTTTGGTCCCTGCAAATTTGCTTTAATGATATTTCACCAATATGTGCTAACCTTTGTGCCATACTTCCAATTTTGTGAGTGTTTGACTACCATAATTAAAGAGAGCAATGTTCCTAGTGTCTTGTAATTCAAAGGTGAATCATCTACTTGCCTTTTCACCCTTTGCAATCCTCTTGAATCCTTGACTTGGATCTTCAACAAATGCTCCTCCTGTTGTGAACCTTACTTGTAGGCCTTTCTCCACAATCTATCCTACACTTATCAGGTTCTTTGTGATGGTAAGGATATAGAGTACTTGCTAAGTAGGTTGATGTTTCCATCAGGTGCTTTTACATTTCCTATCTTCTCCACTAGATGCCTTGTTCTATCACCTGTTTGCACTTCATGCTTGTTCTTTGGATCTTCTAAATCTGATAGGAGGGCCACATTTCCTGCCGCATGATTTGAGCAACCTGAATCTATGTAGAAAACATGCTCATCAGATTTACCTTGTGACATTTTCATATTCATGAGAAGTAGGAACTCTGCTTAATTTTAGTCTTCTGTGTAATTATTGTTTTCTCCCTTTGTATCCTCCTTGGTGGGTTGAATTGTTGTAGTTGTTGTGGTTGCCATGGAAATTGTTGAACCTTCCTCTTGAGTAGCCATAACATCCTCTCTTGTAGCCTCTGCCTCTTTGATTTTTGGAATTCCTAAAGCAATTCTTAGTTGTGTGATTAGTTAAACCACAAATAGAACAAGGATTAGAGTCTTAGGGTCTCCCCCTTCCTTGTCTTCCTCCTCTGCCTCTACCTCTACCATGTCTTCCTCTACCTGCAAAGTTAGTTTGGTGTGGACCTGCTTCATCATCCACTTTCTTTCCTCTTCCTTTGTTATCTTTGGCTTTACTTTTATCAGTATACAAAGCAAAAGATTGATTACCTTTAGAACCTTCTCCATTCTTCATGAGCTTGGCCTCTTGAGTAAGTAGTTGTCCCATAAGTGTGTTGAAATCTGGTACATGCATATCTATGTATAGATCCATTGTTGTTGTAAAGGCTTCCTGCTTTCCATCTGCCTTCAGACCATTGATGACTTGCCTTACAATTTTTTCTTCATCTATCACTTCTCCAATGCTTCCTAGTTGATCACCAAGATATTTGATCTTTGTGACAAAATCAGTCACATTTTTCTTGGAAGATTTCTTGAGTGTTGTGAAGTCCAACCATAGTTGGTTCTTTTTGGCCTTTGTGCTTGAAGAGAAGAAGGCTGCAACTACATTCCACACTTCCAGTGATGTTTTACAACTTCTAATGTGAGGCAACAAAAAAATCCAAGATAGAGCTGAGGAGATAAGACCTTGCAAGTGCATCCTTGGAGCACCAAGTATTCAATCTCTCTTGCTCTTCTTGTGTAGGTTGACCTTTATTCCTGAAACTTGGCATAACTTCATCTCAAGCTATATAACCATATAGATTCCTCCCTTGTAAGATAAGCTTCCATCCTTAATGAACATGCAGAGTAGTTATCTCTATCCAATTTTTAAATTGATGAAGGAAATCCATATGCCATGTTGTCCAACCTTGCTCTGATACCACTATGAGGGATGAATATGTACTTGATGAAGATGAAGTGATGTTGCAGAAACTTTGCACTACACCAGCCAAATGAACTCCAGAGATATGTAGTGGACCCTTTTATCTCACCAAAGGATGTATTTGGCACCCTATGTATCTTGGAAGACGACTCTCAAAAAGATGAATCAAAATAGATAGGTAAGAGTTGATCCAAGAGTAAAAAACTTGCTATTTTTGTTCCTACACTTGTTCAGTGTTTTGAAGAGTTCTCTGAGCACAACAACAATCGGCTTAATTCCATTTGGGGAACTCTAACTAACTTATTAAGCTAACAATCATGAGTGATTTCATAAAAAATCATGGACTACATGCAGAGAAAGGAGTTTAGCAAGTCAGAACTCCATCCCAACATTCATGGGCTACAATAATCATCAGACCAATGAGCAAAGATATGCTAATATCTGACAACCTCAAGAAGCAATGCTAATGAAACTTGTAGGATTATAATAGATAGTATGATAATTCTATCATGCTTTAAATCATGGAAAGTGATCAACTACACACTGAGAACAAGCTCTGAGAAAATCATTGTTCTGATGGAGTACTAACAAAGAAGTAACATGAGAATATAATGATCATATATGTATTAAAACATGTACAAATACAATGTCATTGGCAAACATACATTGCTCAATGTGTGAGAGGTGAAGTGAGCTATGTGATGAGCTCTCATTTCATAAATAAACTCATTCAAAGTGATCTCACGGGCTCGAGATACTACACGGGTCTTTTGATCCCCTTTTTATAATCATGTTTGGAGCCAAGGTTTGAGTTCAAATTCAAACTTTTACCTAAAAGCTGAATCCTAAAGTCTAGGATAGATTCCCTCATCACTCAACAACTGATTGATTCGTGATTTTAGAGCTTCCTAACTCCACGTGGGTGTAACCCACTTTTACAAGATAAAGATGAAGGATTTTTACAAGAGACTATTCATATGTAGTCTTGCATAGGTTATGCCAATAAATCAAGCATAAGTTAATCAACCAAATATGTGGGCTTGGGTTTATTTGCACCAACATAGATGCCATCACCCTTAAGGTAGGAAAGGAAAATCAAAATGAACAACCCAAGTCACTCACACATAGCAAGGAGAATAAGCACAAGAGAGAAAGAAAGAAGTCACCTAAGACATAAGAAGAAGAATCCCTTATGGACATATCCGAGAACTTTAAAAATATGAAATAGAAGATTGGAGAATCATGGTATGGATGCTTGAATGAGAGGCAAGCATAGGATAAGCATACAATAATCGAAAGAAGGCTAAAAAGATAGTCATTACAATTGAAGAAGGAGTGTAAAAAATGTACTTATATAGGGCATGATTTGACTCAAAGGAAGAAGAAGAATTAACAGCCCTATTGAGAGAATATAGAGACATGTTTGCATGGAGTCACAAGGATTTGAAGGGAGTGGACTCTGATATATGCTCACATAGAATTCCCATGACCTTAGAATTATCTTACCAAATGGGTAGAGGCTAAGAGATAGGCCACGAGTTATCATCAAGGATCATGGACTTTGAATGATTAGGAGAAACGATATTGAGAGTGGGAACAAGCATATATGCAGCCAAGAAGCGAAAAAAAGCCTATTTTGATGCACATGTGAAAGATCAAGGCTTGAAAGAAGGTAATTTAGTCCTAGTGTATATGTTGAAATAGCATGCACCAAAGCTAGAGAAATGTGGTTATGGACCTATGATTATAAACAAGCTTTCAATGAGTGGAGTGGTACAATTAGCCACTCCAGAAGGAGAGATAATGCCTAACTATATCAATGGTTGTAGAGTCAAGCTATATCAAGAACCTCTGACTGAGGATATGATTAGATGACTCACATTGGTAAGGAGACATAATGAGGAAACGAAGTGAATAAGAGAAGAAGCTAAGGAAGAGGCCTTAGAATGCATTAAACATATGAAATTAAGAAGACAAGGACTAGGGAGAGAACCCCTTGTACCAACGAAGAAGCCCCCAGATATGCTATGGCCATGTTCGAAGAAAATTCAATGGCTCATCTTAGCATAATGGATACAAGACCATTTATTACATTCATGCTAAGGCAAAGCAATATGTGCAAGGATATTAGGGCTTTAATTGACTCAAGTGCTGCAACTAGTGCAATTAGGTTGTCTCACTATCAAGACATGGGATTAGAAATACAGCCTAGAGAAGCATACCTCAGAGGGCTAGGAGGCATGGAAACCCCTTGCATGGGTGAGGTGGACCTTCCTATCCTCAAAGATAATGTAACCTTGATGGTCAAGCTACTAATTTGTTACGATGGTGACCTGATAGAACCATTTATCCTCGGCCAAGATTGGTTATACAATCACTTAGTGGACCTCAACCTGAGAAAATATTCTCTTCAACTTAGGATAGTAGACCAATAGCGAGTAATTCCGTTCGAGTTTCCTAACCATGCCCAATCATAGGAAAGCAACCACAACCCATACATAATAAATGCAAAGGAGTACTGGAAGATTTTTGGACAAATACCCCCTCCAATGACTATCCTTGACCAAATGGGCACTATTAGTGGCCAAATGGGCACTAATGGTGGCCAAATGGGCACAATAGGTGGACAGATCGGCACCATCAGTGGGCAAATGGGGACCATAGTCTCCTCGGGCTCACCCTCCACACTTCTTGCATACCTGCCTAGAATTATTGTACAAAGTGCCTCACCTCCTGATGGGCAGGTCATGCAAGTGTCGGACCTCCCTTCTTTCCCAAAGCAAAGTGTCAACTTGACCTCTCAACTACCACCACAAAAAATTCAACCATGACTTGGAAACCAAAACTGATGAAAACCTCCCTAGACTATCTCGTGGTGGAACAGGCATGCCAAAGCAACCTATACAAAGCAAGTATGGGTACAAAAGAGTCAGCAAGCACCAACCATCTCTAGCAATGTAGGCCATGAAGTGAAGACGAAGCCGATGCAACTTCAATGTTCCAGATTACCTAGACATTCTCCATCAATGAGAATTTGACAAGTCTCGATACCAAAGAAGTATCTGACAACCAAGCCCAATCCCACTCAAATCGGGGTGCCCAAGGCCTGTCTTATAGCTCAACAACCAAGCCATGTAATCACCACCCCTCTGAAATCACACCACTCATCGATCTTATCACCGCCACATTTATCCCTTGTACCCCATCAAAGGAACCACATTCATTCACCAACTCTTATAAAACGGGTGTTGAAAAGCATAAAACCTCCTTACATCCCTTTGTACAATATAACATCTCTTAAAGCAAACCTTTATCCTTGTAATAATTCACTGACACCTAAACCTTGTATAAATTGACCTTCACTAACTCACTATCACCTGTAATGACATCTCATGAAAAGCAATGTATGCATTATCACAGAATGTAGGAAGTCTAGAGACCTACATTAGTTACTGAGAGATTATTGCACAATCACCTCACAACACACAGCTATGCGGTTACACATCAGTTATGGAAAGGGATTGTGGTCTCACTTTATTGGGATCATAATTAATTTACATAGTAACATGTTATCCTTTTGTAGAAGATCCTTTACATGCACATTTAGATCACAGTGCAAGCTAAAGGAACCTCTAAGGTAGGCACCAGCATGCCAGTAGTGAATTTTGAGAACTTATTCATTGAAGCCCATACTTCACTTAAACCTCTAGAGTTTCAACCCCCTGATAGGAGGGAGTTACCAGGAACATTCATTTTTCCATCATTAGTTGCAAATTGTTAGATGCAAGAAATGACAGTCAGGAGATGGTTGAACCACACCCTAAGAGGGAGGATTAGGAAGTAATCCTCAACCATGGCTTTTGGGGCAAGTGGTTAGCCCATCATACTCCTAGCTGGTAGGTCATGAGTTCAAATCCCACAATTGGTATCAGAGCTTAGGAAGTAGACTTGAGCAAGGCGGATGGAAGGCGCATGCATCGCTTTCAAAGATTAGAGGGTATCTCCCAATCCGTAGGTCGGATTTAGACATATAATATATCCTTAGAAAGCTCTCAGAATGATGTTCCAATGGACACATTAGATTGAGGATCCAAGATACCAAGCATGGGTGAGAACCTGATTCAAGATACTAAGGTTGAGAACAAGGTGCTCAAGAGATCAAGGTTGCGAACAAGGAAAGTCCGTAGGAAAGTGGCCAAGAAGCAAAAAGGCAAGGTTCTAGAGACCAGGGTTGACAGCAAGGGTTCAAGAGACCAAGGTTGAGAACAAGAAGATTCAAGAGATTGTGCAAGAGTGAGGACATCAATTCAAGGGGAGATCAAGGATTGATCATTGAGGACAATGATCTCTAGAAGGGGAAGAGAGTGTTAGACTCAAGAAATGACGGGCAGGAGATGGTTGAACCACACCCTAAGAGGGAGGATTAGGAAGTAATCCTCAACCGACTTTTCGCGCAAGTGTTTAGCCCATCATACTCCTAGGTGGTAGGTCATGAGTTCAAATCCCACACAAATCCACCATTCAAGAAGTTCTACCTATCAGGGAATCTCATCAGAGCAACATTGAAAATCCACGGTATGCATACACTGATAGAAAGGGAGAGGCTCATACTAGAGCCAATGAAGAAAGGAGATGTTCTCAAACGGGCCCATATTTCATCTATAACACTTGAACTGTCAAAACCAATATGAGTATGCATGCAGCACTTCACCTTCTTGGCACAAGACCATTTTATGATGCCTAAAAAATGCATTTGGTTTGGATTGTGTTTTGCAAATACTTGCCAGTTGGATTCAAGATCAGTTGTATTTGGCACAACAAAGATGGGCTCAAAATAGAGTTATTCACGACTGTTGTGCAATCACCAAGATTGTGTCCATGTGCCTAGCATATGATATCCCTGTTCAACATGCCATGACTAGTGAGGAATGAAAGCAATTTAAAGGAGCTTCCAAGAAAGCCCCTAACTCAACCAAGTCAAGAATAGGAAAATGTATGAGGGGTAATATACCATGCCTACAAGTACCAGAATCGCCATCACCTCAACCATCCCCACAATAGTCTCCAACGGAGCCTCGAGTGATAGTACCTCCTATTCAAATTCACCCATCATGCCCCATCACAACTCAAGGTACTAGTCTGCAATGATAACCTTGGAAGCTACCCCTATCTCTACCTCTCAAGCCACTACTACAAAAGTCAAAGAAGCCCCAACCAATATTGGTGTGGAGGAATTTACATTCCCTATACCCAACCTAGAGGTAGAATCTCTCAATACAACATTCAATTTTGAGATCCAAGACATGTTTTCATGTGAGTTTTAGTTTTCAACGACACAATTTTTTTCACAAGAATATGAATGACTGAGGTACCCTTAGCTCTCCACCTAACAAGGATGTGAACAAGTGGTATCAAGCTCAGATGAGGACGATCAAACAGTGATGGACGATGAAGATGAAGAAGACAAGAGCCAACATAGTCAAGACTTGCAAGCTGATGAACAACATCAACACAAGGAACAAAAGACTGAGACTCAAGGTGATACTAGTACGTGAGAAGAGGATACATCAGATGCAACCACTTATACTATTGCCATTCAAAAATTGTATAGAAATATGCAAGTTGTATGGGCAAGCCATCGAATCACAGAATAGTAGAGTAAAAAAATCCTACAACAAGAGTTGTTGAGCAAAGGTTTTGAATCTTCTTTTTTAAATGCTTCAATGAATTAGTCCTGGTAGTAGGCATGGTTGAAGCACTACATTTCTTAAAGCGAAAGCCCCTGTCCCAATTTGACCCTAGATGTATCCACTTAATTTCTAGGCAAGGAGAACATATTCGTGTCCCGACCGACAACCAGTCCTCCCATCACCACGAACAAGCACGAGTAGTTTTCGATTCGCCACCCCAAGGTGGAACCATTATCATTTACTCTCCTCCATGACCTTCGACCTCCATACCCACCACCACAGTGGATATCGCCTCTACCTTCAAAGGAACCTTCCAATCACATGTACATCCAACCTCCCCTATACATCCTAGCACATCATCTTTTGGTTAACCCATCTTGAGTTCCATAACAGAAGCCCTAATGCATCCCATTTCCACTCCTTCCCCTGAACCCTCTACCCCCATTCCCATGATGACAGTTCCAACCAAAGTCAATCTCAAAGACTACTCTCATAGAGATGTCCCTCCCATCCAATGGAATCCCATCCATAGAGCCAAAGATGATACAGAATCAGTGCATTCCATAGGATCAGGGTCCTCATGGATGCATGAAGACACTCACTTATGGATGTGCAAAGTAGCAGTAGAAGAAGAGAAGAGAGAAAAAGCCAGGGAGATAGGTGCAAAAGAAACCCATAGATCCATTCAAGACCCAGCCTATGCACCTGTAGTCTTTCCTGACGAAGAATTTGAACCCCACGGCTGGGCAGAAATCCTAGCAACAATGGATGTAGCCATCAATGAAGAACAATGGACACCCCACTGTGATGAGGATGGCTATGACATTTCAGTCTTCTCCATAGAGCCAATCATGGGAGAGGCAGTTCTAGAAGAATGCGAACCTAGCCCTGATGCATTTGAGGATGCAAGTGACTCCGATCTAGAGTCAATCATTATGGACCCACCTTTTGCATCAGATGAAGAATACTTCCATGAAGTTGAATTTCAACCCTAGAGGCATGGAGAGCTTACAAATGATGTAAGATTAGCCACACATGTGACCCCAAAGGAAGACGGAAAGAAACGAAAGAAGAAAGAAGTCTCCCCAAAAGAGGAAGAATCTTTGTTTGAGGTTCCGGAAAATTTTAAGAAGTATGAGATAGACGACAGGAGAGTCATGATAAGAATGCCTAAATGAGAGGCACAATCAGGAGAGGCCTATGATAACAAAGAAACCACCAAGAAAATAGTAGTGGCCCTAGAAGAAGGAGAGGAGAGATGCACGTACATAGGCCATGACCTAACAGAGGAAGAAGAGCATGCATTAATAGCCTTGCTAAGAGAATACAGAGATGTATTCGCTTGGAGTTACAAGGATTTGAAGGGTGTTGACCCAGACATATGCTCACACACTATCCCCATGACCTCAGATGCTAAACCCTCTAAGCAAAAGCCCTATACATATAACAATAATTACGCTGCCAAGATTAAAGAGGAGATAGATAGACTGGTTGAAGCTGGATTTATCTATGAAATTGAGCACACTGAGTGGGTATCCCCCATCGTAGTGGTGCCCAAGAAAAATGGAAAGCTGCGTGTGTGCATTAACTTGAAGAAGGTCAATGCAGCCACAATTCGAGATAACTATCCGTTCCTATCACAGAGCATCTCTTAGAAAGAGTAGCAGGCAAGGAAGTGTATAGCTTCCTCGATGGATTTTCGAGCTACAATCAAGTAGCCATAGCTCCAGAAGATCAGCATAAGACAGCTTTTGCCACAGAGTGGGGCATATTTGCCTTTCGGGTAATGCCATTTGGGCTTACCAATGCACCAGCTACCTTCCAGAGATTAATGTGCCATGTATTTAAGGAGTTCCTGAGAAAAAACTTAGAAGTCTACGTTGATGATCTTTGTGCTCATTCCAACATTAGACAAACCCATATTCCTGAACTCAGACGAATCTTTGACAAATGTAGAGAATATCAAGTCTACTTGAACCCAGAAAATTGTGTTTTCATGGTCAGGCAAGGTAAGATTTTAGGACACATAGTGTCAAAGAATGGCATATCCACCGATGAAGAGAAAGTGAGAGCCATCGCAAAACTACCTAGGCCAAAGAATGTCAAGGAAGTACAAGCTTTCATGGGGCATTGTGGTTACTACCGCCGATTTATACACATGTATGCCATCATAGCAAAGCCTCTGTATGGACTTTTGACTAACTTTGAGTGGACTGACGAATGCGAGAATTCCTTCAATGAGCTTAAACGGTCATGAACTCTCCTCTAGACTTTTTGACCTTGAACGATTAGGAGAAACAAGACTGAGAGGAGCTGCAGGGATCTATGCAGCAAAGAAACGACAAAAGGCATACTTTGATGCCCACGTTAAGGATAAAGGTTTAAAGGCAGGTGACTTAGTTTTAGTCTACACATTGAAGCAACATGCGAGGAAACTGGAGAAGAGAGGCTACGGACCCATGATCATTAACAGAATCTCAACAAGTGGAGCAGTGCAACTAGCCACATTAGAAGGCAATGTTCTCCCAAGTTATATCAGCGGATGCAGAGTCAAGTTGTATCAGGAACCTCTCACAGAGGAAATGCTAAGTCGACTCAATACTGCTAAGAAACGCAAAGAGGAAGAAAAGCGAATTCGAGAAGAAGCTCAAGCAGAAGCCCTAGAGCGCATACGGAGAATGAAATTAAGAAGACAAGGTAGAGAGCACCCTAGGCAAGATGCATATGCAGATCAAGGATATGACGTGGCTATGTGTGAAGTTTCAGGTGTTAGCTCTCATAGGATAACTGATCGACGTCCTTTCATAACCTTAGATATAGGACAAGGAAAGAGTGCAAGGATTGTAAGAGCCTTGATTGACTCAGGTGCAGCCACTAGTGCTGTTAAATTGTCTTACTGTCAAGAGTTGCAATTAACTGTCAACCCTGTGGAAGCATATCTCATAGGATTGGGAGGCGTGGAAACCCCTTGCATGGGCGAGGTGGAACTTCCCCTCTATATTCATGATGAGGCAATGACAGTTAAAGTACTAGTGTGTCAAGATGAGGACCTCACTGAGCCCCTTGTCTTGGGTCAAGACTGGATCTATGACCAAGCCGTCAACTTAAACCTAAGAAGTGGACTTCTTCAGGTATGGGTGAATCAAACTAGAATTACAATTGAGTTAAATAATGGAGCACTCAAGGAACTAGAAAAGGCACAGACTCCTGGTCCCTCCAGGGGTACACATGAAGTTGACCATGCTGTTCTTGTCCAAGGCTATGTGATACAGAAGAACGAAGATCTCAAAGAAGGAGCCAGAACCACAATGGAACTCCCTTCTTTTCCAAAGGCCAGAAGGAGGCAGCAACTAAGGGCAGATCAATCACTCAAGATTCTCCACGCGAGAGACCAAAAGAATGCGCGAAGCAGAACAACTCAGCCGATGAAACAAATGTGGGTGCGAAAAGACGAGCTGCCGACCGTAACTAAGTCGCAACAACGGTTTCAACTTCCTATTAGTAATCAACGACTTGATGCTAATAAGAGGACTCCTAAAACCTCTGTTGAGAAAGTGAAATCCATTTGGGTACCCAAGAAGTCGATGAAGGCTGACCCACAATCAAGACAAATTTGGGTGCCTAAGGCTTGCTTGCGGGCTCAACTAACCCCACACAATTCACATCATACACGACAGGGTTCACGCGCTCAAGCAGCCGCCACCCACTCTTGTCTGATACACTCGAACACACTGCCACCTAGAAGCACGCACAGACTCACTCTTAAATGGGTCCCAATGACACAACAACTCCCAGCAGAATTACTCATGCAACCCTCCCGAATCTCCACAAAACCAAGACCAAAAGCCATCCATGGTGTTTGGCAACCTAAGACTTGTAATAAACCCCCCGACCCCAATCTGTGAATTCATCTCCACTTACTAACTGCATTAGTCAAACAGTGCATCTTTCCATCTAGCTCCTAGGACTATCTAGATATTAACTACACGCACTGTCATCGTGCACTCACTAACCACTGACTCATCATCTACCTCTTGTTAATGTTGTAACGGGGACAACAACGGGTTTATTCTGTCCATTACGATGTTAACACCTGGTTCTATATTCTCACAGAACCAACAAGCAAGCAGGGCCATGGCAGAAGCCGGAGGTGCCAGTTCTCACGCCGGATCCAGCGCACAGATTGTGGATATAGAAACACTCCTCCTCAAACCACATCTCACCGAAAGACCGCAAGAACTTCAAGCTGTGCATGTACTCCCAGTTCAGGATCCTCCCCAGGGGCACACCTCTCAAGTGGGCAAACACGCTCATTGGTTCAGTGATGTTGCAGGACCATTGGGTGATGGAACCTACTTTTGGGAAGCTGAATTGGAGTTTAATGGTAAATGGGGACGCTACCATTTTTTCACGCGCGAATTTGAGAGCTATCAGAATGCCGAAGTCATGCGTTCAGTATGGACCAAAGCTGGCGTGGACAGTTATTTCAGGGCCCACTTACCGAAGCCAGATTTCTTATGTTGTTCTTATCTTATCAGTACCATCACTCCTAGCAGGGCCAAGGGAGGCGACAGCACTTTTGTGTTACCCTCACTATTGCCGGGCCACGAACTTAAAAGATTCAAACTGACCCTCAATCTGGTACGAGAAGCATTGGGCATGTATGGTATGCACATTCCTACTGAAAAGGAAACAATGGTTCTAGGCAGAATGAAACATAAAGATCTCAATAAGCTGAAGGATATGGTAGCAATGACACCGACCATCGCTCTTCATCTACGGACCGTCATGCAGCATTTTGCTTTCCCCGCCCAGGAAAGATTCACCATGCCCCCAAAGAAGATATGGTTTAGCTTGTATTTGGCAGAGACAGAAAACCTCCCTATCAACATACCACATTGGATCATAGATCAGATTCACCTAGCCCATCAACGGTGGAACAAGAAGCAGAAAAATGTGCTCCACGGGTGTTGTGCTCTGACCAAAATAATCTACCGATGTCTAGCCTATGACGTGCCTATTCAGCGGGCACTTTTATGGTCCCGGGCCCAGGAATTCCAGAGAAGGCTATCAGCGGCAGGTCCTCCATCAAAGAAGATGAGAGGGGGAGTCCAATTACCCTGCGCTCAACCAAGGGGAGCCACCACTACACCAGAGATTACCCCTCCCCAGACACGACGCATTAGACCATTCACCATTCGGCTACCAAGACCAAGTACAGAGGGACCCAATCTGGTGTTTCCACCCGTCCCATCGGACTTGGAATTTCCACAGGGCTTTACTCTCAATGATCTCACTAATGAAGAAGTGGCTAGACTAATCTACGACTCTAATCTCGAAACGGAAACAGAGCGAGCTCAGGAACCACAAACCCATACAACAACGTCAGCCCCCACCCAACCGCAAGTTGTAGAAGTCGATGTCGATGAACAAGAGACTGAACAAGGGGAAGAAGCCTACGAAGAACAAGAGTATGATGAACTTTCAGAGTTAGCAAGTGCCCCCGCGTATTCGGCACAAATAAAAAGACTATATCGAACCATGCAGCTAGTTCAAGAACAGCATAAAATGTCACTTGAAGCAGGCAAGAAACTCATGAACCAATTGCTGGCAGAGGAAGGCGTGGATGATATGTTCATCGAGTCCATCAACCTACATGCAGATGCAGTAGGATTGGATGAGGCCATTCATGAGGCAATGGCCTACATTCACCGATTTGAGAAAAGAGTTCTCGCCCGTCCCATGAGGTCCAGGAAACAAATTCATATCAACGTATCAGCACCAGGAGATACAACGCAAGCAGACGAACATCAGGAAGCACCACTGTCACCACCCTCCCCACCCCTCACTACGCAATTCACTCCACCACGTGACACTATTGCCACCACGTCCAATATCACCACAATCGTCACGGGAATTCCACTCTCTCCGGGAATCCAATTCGGGGGAGTCACCATGCCCACTTTCACCACTCTCTTCACTAACGTCACTTCCACCCCACCCACGATCCCCATTTACACGGTCACTCAAACATTTGACACTATGGAAACATCTCCTGCCACTGCACCGCTCCCTCCCTCCATGCAACCTCCGTCTCCCATACCCCCTCCACCCACATCTCCACTTGCATCCACATCATTCACAACTCCCTTTCCCTCCCCCATTCCCCCTGCATCTTCACCTCTCCCTGCATCATTTAATGTAAATAGTATATTTCTAGCATTAAATCAATGTGTATATCAGCTTCAGAATGAGTACAGAGCTCTTGACGACCGGTATCAACAACTAACAACAAATCACCAGAACTTACAAAGGCAACTTACAATTCTTGAAGAGGAAAATGCATATGTGAATCAACGTTATACAACGCTTGAGCAGGCTCACCAAACACTACTGGAGGCACCCCAACCATCGAAAGAATCAGGCGTCAAACAACTAGAAGCCTTGCTCGAAGTATACCAGGCTGATAACCTACGAGTCAGACGTAACTTGGCGCTACTTAGGAAACATATGGCCACAGCACTTGAAGAGAACAAGAGACTGCAGAAACAAAATGAAGAGAATCTGGAAGCGGCAATGGAAGGCTCTCCCCACGAAATCGATCCAGAGCAGTTTAAAGCCGTACCTTCAGAGACGATGAAGACCATCTTAGAAAGCTATGCAGATCTATTAGATGCTCATGATGAGTTGGAAAGGGAACGTGATGAGCTGCGTGGCCAGCTCAAGGAACAAGAGGCTCCAACCAAAGTAATAGAGTCGGCCGCGACTTCAGAGGAAGTGAAGGCATTGACAGAGCAGGTGGTTGAGCTCCAGAAAAAGTTACTAGAGTATGAAAGGCAACCCTCTCCAGTTATTGAACCTGAGCCAGAAGACTTGGTTCCCATTGAGGTAGATGATTCGTACGAGGAACCATACGTTCCTATGCCAATGCCAGGAGGGCAACGAACCTCAGAGGGACTAGACACCTTGGAAGTGGAAGCACCCGAGTGGCTTCAGACACTGGAAAAGACAGCGAACACCCACGAAGAACGGGTGGCCATTCAGATCCAATCACTAGCAAACCTAGAAGAAACTGTCATAAAGTCAGAATATTTCAGAAGCATGTCTCATCATAGATGGATCGGCACCAATAATGACCAATATGTGCCATACTGCATACTTTTGGCCGATTACAACGCCGAGATTCAACGACAATGTGGCAAGCCTCCCACATTTGCTACACAATTTGGTCCAGACGATATACCGGAAAGTCCTAAGCGTGGGTCCATCCATCAACCCACCTGGAGGATCATGCTTTTGGAAACATATCCTGAAATGGTCCGAACCTGGAATAATATGCCGTTGTTTATTAAATATAATCCTTGTTACGTTCCAGTTCTTCGAAGACGCACCTGGCCTGAATTCACTATTGCCGTCAGAGACATCAAAGCCTGCGCAAAATGGTTAAATTACGTTTATCTAGCACCTCCACGAGGACCCCCCACGGTGAACTACATGATTTCTACAATCCGTCCCTGGAGCATTCGGCTACGCAATAATCCCGATGTGATGGCCCAGATGTGTATGAAAATATTTGAATTAATGCTGATCACTTTCAGGACGTTTAAGAATATTAAGGACCCCCACTTCTCAGGAGCAGGCTTCGTGACAGGAAACCAGGATCTGGTGTACGATATGAGTACCACCCCTCAATTGAAGTAATATATGCTTGGCACGCCAGAATCAAGTACCTCCCAGCCTGCTTTAAACAGACATTTGAGGAGATGTTCATCACAGGATTCTGGGAATATCACTCCGAAATCTTTATACCTAGACCATCACATCTCCTCCAATTATTTGCTGTGGAGAGAACTATTCACTCAGAACAATTGAGGGTGCCTCATCCAGATGTTCCCGGACCTGTGAATTGGGATGATTTGCTCACAGATCTAGCACGCGGCTTACGACTCGAAGAACACCACCTAGCCTCCGATGTCGTCCAATATTATGTTCAAAAACCCTCTAGACAAGGGTCTGTCAGGGGCGACAGACGCGAGAGTGGGGGGGGTGTTGGCAGCAGTCAGGGAACCGAAGGAGCCACAAGACGAAGAGAGTTAGAGCGAAGGGACAACACAAGCAGACATGGCAGTCAAAGAAGATCTGGCAAGTAGGCCATCTAAATTTTTCAGACATCAAGGAGTTGAGCACACAAGAAGAAAGAGCAAGTAGGGAGCTCAAAGAGGTGTATGACAAATCAACAGAGAAAATCCCTACACAAATAGTGATTTTAATCACTAAACACCATTGTAAATACCATTTCATATTTTTGTAGCTCCATTTTGTGCAAGCCAAGGAGTCCTTGAGCTTGAGGAGCTTTAGAAGTATCTACCTGCCAATTTTCGTATTTTTTAGATCTCGTTTGAGCCCTCAAATAAGCCTTGGAACCTAATTTTTAACTAGGCCGGACACTAGGTCTGGACAGGGCCAAAGCTAGTCAAAAACTATAAAAGGAGCTAGAGAGCTCATTTTTGAGGTTGGATTGTAATTGAAATGAACCTGTAAGATCTTTTTGAAAGTAATCTAAGAACTCCATTGCTTCTCACTCTTTGTCTTGCCGTGTGTGCGCGTGTGTGTGTATGTGTGTGCATGCTTGTGTGCTTCTCACTCACGCACTTGTGCCTCCACTTGCTCGAGGTCTTCATACCATCCTCACGTCTTCCCGGATTGACATTAAAGGAGGTGCTACTCATCACTGAGCTACAGTTTGGTATGTTGTTTTGACTGAAAAGAGTTATAAATTGTGGATGTGTCGATTGATTTGATAAATACTTCACTAAGCTATATCTAAACCCCTGATACCCTGGGTCTGACCCTTGAATACCCTAGGTTTGACCCTTGAAATCCCTTGAAAACCTAAGTTTTACCCCATGGAAACCTAACCTAAACCCTATTGAAACCCTATAAATTTAGCCGATAAATGTGAATAAACCCTTTAATTGATGTGTGCAACCTTAAGCATAGGCAAACCCTAACTTTCCCTGATTGAAACCTAGATTAGAATCTTAGAATTGGAATTTACCCTAAGCCTAACCCTTTAGTTTCATTTAATTTGATTACAAGTTTGAAACCAAACCTTAATCCAAGAAAAATAAAAAGAGAAAAAGAAAAAGGTACAAAAAATAGAAAAAGAAAAATTGAAAAATAAAAAGAAGAAAAACCAAAATCGAAACAAGAGATGGGATTTTCCCAAAATAGCAGATGAATATGCAAGATGATTCTGGAAATAGAAAGTTTAGATAAGGAGGTCAGAAGATTCTAGAGAGAAGACCTAGGGTGGTGTAGCTCAAGCGTAAGCACCACCTCCTTTACTTGTCAATCCGCGGAGACGTGAGGACCGGTATGAAGACCACGAGTAAGTGAAGGCACAAGTGCGTGAGTGAAAGCACACAAACATGCACACACATACACACACACGCGCACACGGTAAGATCAAAGAGAGGAACAATGGAAGGGTTTTGATTACAAAAAGAAACCTATTACAAAACTGAAATCTACAAGAAGCTAACCTCAAAAATGAGCTCTCTAGCTCTTTTTATAGGTTTTTAACTAGTTTTGGCCCTGTCCAGACCTAGTGTCCGGCCTAGTTAAAAATTAGGTTCCAGGGCTTATTTGAGGGCTTAAACGGAGTCTAAAAATTATGAAAATTGGTACGATGGTACTTCTAATGCTCCTCAAGCTCGAGGACTCCTCGGCTTGCACAAAATGGAGCTACCAAAATAGAAAATGGTATTTACAATGATTTTAGTGATGGAAATCACTATTTTTGTAGGGGATTCTTATGAAAAGTTGACAGTTACTTCATGGAGCTCCCTACGTGCTCCTTCTTCTTGTGTGTTTCCACCTTTCTGATGTGCTTCCATGCTTGTGCTTGACTTTGAGTTCCAACACTCCCCCCCCTCTCGAGTCTGTCGTCCCTGACAGACCCTTGTTGTAGTGGTTGTTCCATGTAGTGCTTTGAGAGGTGATGTCCATCTGTTGTATGAGCTGGTTCCTTGGATTCCAGCAAGAATGTGTCGTTGTGAGCTTTCAAAACTGCAAGTTGCTCAGAAGAGGTTGTCAAGAGTGATTTGGAGCAACTACTGGCTTCAATTTGCTTCCGAGATATGGATGTTGTTCCCATGATGTCTGCTAGCTCTTTTAAAGATGATGTTGAGAGCATTCATGCCAACTACTCATAACCCATAATGAATGATGGGTAAGTGTGTTCGTGCCTGGGTTGAAAAAAGTATGTGCCTTGTGCACGGCCTTGTAATGTAGCACTACACATGCTTACTTGGAAAATGCATTGGAAGAAGTATGGTGCAAAAATTGCGGGTCTTGAGCTAAGTGCTCAACGGTATGCTGACGAAGAGGTTTCCTAAACTATCATGGTTATGGTGTTTCCAGAGTAAAGATACTTACCATGGCGAAGGTTGATGGATGTTTGCCTCTTCGTGTTGTACACTCGGCCTTTGGGATGGAACCTTGTTGATGAATGTCCATGTTGATTGTCCACTGATGAGATCTTTTGAGTGGTGGATCCCCTCTCCTCTTTTCAAAGCAACATTTATCACTAACAATGTGCATTTCTGAGCTTGGTCTCCTGCACGTTCACTTCCCTATATTGACACTCAGAGGAATATTGGACACGTGCCGGTTTCTAAGAGATTACCATGCTGATTGACATAGACCATTCACCAGTGCTACTGTTCCATACTGGTTAAGGAAATACTGAGAATTGAATTGCTTTATATTCCTTGGCAAGCAACATCGGGTAACTACACCAAGCTGAGTTTCACATATGCTCTTTAGCTCACCATATGCAGGAGTCTTCTCCTCCAGAACTACCTTTTGCAGATATCTCCTTGGATGCTCTAGTACATGAAGTAGTTAAGCATCCCTCAAGTTGCGGACCTTCAAGCTCTTCACTCCCACCATAGTAAGAGGAAACCATAGTTGTGGATGCCCTATTCATGCCAAATGCTTGTCCTCTACCAGATAAGGCAGCAATAATCTCACTGCTGGCCGAGACACACTGCGATCCAAATTGATAAATGCCTAGTAATCAACAGTTCCCCTTCAACTAAGCATGACTCATTCTTGTTTCATAAGCCAAACCTGGGAACAAGCTCTTCCTCTTTTTTTTTTTTTTTTTTTTTTGAGGAAAAAATTATCACAAAACAAGAACACAAAAGTTAGTATCAGTAGAAAAAATTTGACATATGTCAATGTGCTCTTGTGCTTGGGATTCTCAAGTGTGTCTATGCACGACCATGTAATGTGGCCCTATATTAATGCATACTTTGAAAATGCATGACCTGCATGGTGCAAAAGACAGGGTTGTGCAAGGAGCACATGGTTGTCGCTCGTTCGAGGCTTTCGATGTTATTTGCAGATATTGGTGCCATCTTTGTTGGAGGTACCCATTGTATTTCGAGAGGACAACTGATCATTCCTCCTTATCGGAATCCATTTGAGAACAGTCTGCAACTGGGTAGAGATCACCTTTGGCCACTTCGTGTTTGAGTGATCTCCTGAGGGTTTGATCCATCGTGGCTGGCTCTTTATTTTGGTGGATGCTATCAGTGCTTTCGTCGTCCAAACCCATATCCTTGCAGAAGAGGTTCTTTGATCTTTATTGGAGCTCTGTGCTTGATTCAGTTCTTTACCTCGCCTTGGTGTCTTTGTTGTGCCGGTTGTTGCCTTGAAATCCCCCCTTGGATTTTGTCTGAGCTTAGGCTTGATTGCTTGGGGTCCTTGGATTGGAAGTGGTCTTTCTTGAGGATAAGTCATGGTAGGCCTAGACCATAGATTTTGAAGTCTAGTGTGAGGGGACTGATTTTGTGCCAGGGCTTTCTTTGGTACCCATATCATAGTGCGATTTGGTTGGGCTCTAAGTAATTTCTTGGCCACCCAAATTTGCTTGACATTACCAAGAAAATGTGATTTCTGTTTCTTGATGTAAGGGTCTTTTGGGCCTTCTATGTGAGTTTTTTGAGAAAACTCATCCTTACATGGGGAGTGCAACAAGGGTTGATCTTCTATACCTACATCAGACTTATGCAAGGGATCAATGGGCTGTGTGGTTTGAGATTGATCTAGAGATTCATCGAGACATTTATCCTTATTACACATAGAATCCCTAGGTGTACAAATGGGTGATGGATTGTCATGATTCACCCTAGAGTCGACCTCCTTTTCCACATCAGTGATACACAACAGTGGTTGATCATCTCCTTCTTGACCATCTGAGTGCAGATCATCCCTACTTATGGCTTCATGAGGGGAATCCAAATTTACAGGAAGAGAGGGTCCTTCCACATCCCCCAAACACTTGGAGTCCTCCATATCTCCATTCTCTAAGGTTTCCTGTGATTTACTCAAAGAAGGATCAGATTCAAAAACATGAGTAGAAAGAAAAATTTTCTCATTAAAAGCAAGCTCTGTGAAAAGATGATTTTGCCCCCAATCATCATAAGGTGGATAGTCATTAGGATTTTCCATAGACATATATGTAGAAGCATGGATGATAGGTGGAGAAGGCACCTCAAATTCTTGATGATTTTGTTTAATGAACCTTTGGGTGCCAATGATCAAGCCTTCATCTATACAATCCATGACAAGGAATGTTTCCGAAAATTGCATATCACCCACCATAACAGGCAACACAACTTGACCCATGCATTCATAATGTTCACCATCCATGAGGATAGAAGAATGAGTTGTTGGTTGTATGTCTTCAAAAATAATGGTCAAGAATTCAATATGAATCAAATTCCACTCACAATGAGGATTGATATATGCACTCAACCTTCTACAGTCATATCCTATTCTTATATCCACCAAAGTATTGTGATATTCTCTTGTTGCAAATATGGATCCGACCTCCCTAGACATTTCCCCCGTTTCCTCGATTTCTTGCAAATTTTCTCTAAATGTTTCACCTTGATGTGATATTATCTCATGTATTCCATGTTTATCGCCCTCCGTTTTTTCGATCTTAGCCCCTTTTCTTCCATCTTTTGCTTTTTTCTTTCCCATGACACAATTTTCTCCCCCTTTGTGTTGCTCAAAAATCCTTGGGAGCCCCCCTGGTTTCCTAGTCCCACTTGAGGGTCCACTTCAAATTGACCTATCTCAAAATCAACGCATTATTCTTGAAAAAAACAGTTGAGATCGTGTAGCATTTGAAACGAGCTTTCCAACAAGCTATAGAGCTCAGAAAATGGACTTTGGATGAGAAAGTTATGTCAATTCAGGCTCCTGGGGGTCAAAACAGGCAAACAGGACCTTTGGAGAAAATCGCGATTTTGTGAACTTTCTGAAAATCGTGATGCTGTGAAGTCAAAAAAATCGCGATGTTGAGCACAAAATCGTATTTTTTGAAAATCGTGTTTTTTTTTTTTTTTTTGACAAGAAAATCGCGATGTTGATCACAAAATCGTGTTTCTGAAAATCGCGATGTTCAGCAGAAAATCGTGATTTGAAAATCACGATTTTGAGCACAGAATCATGTTTCAGAGAATCGCGATGTTGATCACAAAATCGTGTTTTGAAAATCGCGATTTTGAGCAGAAAATCGTGTTTCAGAGAATCGCGATGTTGATCACAAAATCGTGTTTCAGAGAATCGCGATGTTGAGCACAAAATCGTATTTTTGAAAATCGCGATTTTGACTCAGAGAATCGTGATTCACCAAATCATGTTTTTTTTGCTGAAAATCGTGTTTTCTCAAAATCGTGTTTTTGACATGAAAATCGCGATGTTGAACAAAAAATCGTGTTTATGAAAATCGCGATTTTGAGCAGAAAATCGTGAATTGAAAATCGCGATTTTGAGCAAAAATTCGTGTTTTCTCAAAATCGTGTTTTTGACTTGAAAATCGCGATTTTGTCCCAGAGAATCGTGTTTTTCCACAGAATCGTGTTTTTCTCAAAATTGTATTTTTGGCTGAAAATCGTGATTTGTGAGAATCGCGATTTTGAGCAGAAAGTCGTGTTTTTTTTTACAAAATCGTATTTTTGCTAAAAATCGTGATTGGTGAGAATCGCGATTTTGAGCAAAGAATCGTGTTTTTTGAAAATCGTATTTTTCACATGAAAATCGCGATGTTGAGCACAAAATCGTGTTTTTGAAAATCGCGATTTTGAGCAAAAATTCGTGTTTTCACAGAATCGCCTTTTTCACAAAATCGTGTTTTTGGCATGAAAATCGCGATTTTGTCATAGAGAATCGTGATTTTCTCAAAATCGTATTTTTCGCTGAAAATCGTGATTTGTGAGAATCGCGATTTTGAGCAGAAAGTCGTGTTTTTCACAAAATCGTGTTTTTGCTGAAAATCGTGATTGGTGAGAATCGCGATTTTGAGCAGAGAATCGTGTTTTTTTGAAAATCGCGATTTTGAGCAGAGAATCGTGTTTTTTTTTTTTTTTTGAGAAAAAACACAGAATCGCGATTCTTTTCAACCAACTTTTAGGCGGGAAAACTGAAAATCGTGATTTTTCAAAAAATTTTGAATTTTCACAGAATCGCGATTTTCATCACAGAATCGCGTTTTTTGGCGGGAAATTCAAATTTCTGAGCGCCGGCTATGGCGAGCTCCGTATGAGCAGAAAATCATGAAAAAAACACAGCGCTTGCTCTCCCTTGCTTCTCCTAACTCCTTCCCACACAATAATGCATGAAAAATGGTATGAAAATGGTGAAAATGCACTAAAAAACAAGAAATTTCTATGAAGAAGAAGATGGAAGAAGGTGGAGATGATGATGATGATGAAGATGAAGAGGAAAAAACAGAAAATGAACTGAAATGACAATTTTTTTACCTTCCAACGTCGCAAATCTACGATCTTACCATCACAACGCTCGTCCTCGAAGCACTCTCCCCGGCAACGGCGCCAAAATTTGGTGTAGCTCAAGCGTAAGCACCACCTCCTTTACTTGTCAATCCGCGGAGACGTGAGGACCGGTATGAAGACCACGAGTAAGTGAAGGCACAAGTGCGTGAGTGAAAGCACACAAACATGCACACACATACACACACACGCGCACACGGTAAGATCAAAGAGAGGAACAATGGAAGGGTTTTGATTACAAAAAGAAACCTATTACAAAACTGAAATCTACAAGAAGCTAACCTCAAAAATGAGCTCTCTAGCTCTTTTTATAGGTTTTTAACTAGTTTTGGCCCTGTCCAGACCTAGTGTCCGGCCTAGTTAAAAATTAGGTTCCAGGGCTTATTTGAGGGCTTAAACGGAGTCTAAAAATTATGAAAATTGGTACGATGGTACTTCTAATGCTCCTCAAGCTCGAGGACTCCTCGGCTTGCACAAAATGGAGCTACCAAAATAGAAAATGGTATTTACAATGATTTTAGTGATGGAAATCACTATTTTTGTAGGGGATTCTTATGAAAAGTTGACAGTTACTTCATGGAGCTCCCTACGTGCTCCTTCTTCTTGTGTGTTTCCACCTTTCTGATGTGCTTCCATGCTTGTGCTTGACTTTGAGTTCCAACATAGGGGGAACCTACAAATAGGTGTCCAAAACTCATTTATTTCTTCCCATGGATCTTTTTTGTGGATCTTCTCTCGAGGTACATATTTTACCCTTCTCTTATTCATTCATTGATATGTTCATGTTTTTGTTTATGAGAGAGAGAGAGAGAGAGTTTGCCCCATTCTTTGGAGTTTCCAAAGGTATGAAGAATGCATGTGGTTACTTGCTCCCATCTCATTGTAGACACATCATTGTGCTCTTTCAGTGCATACATACATAGAATTTGTAGCCTTTCACACTAGTTCTGTACTAGGACACTTGAGTGTCCTGGGACACTTAAGTGTCCTGGGACACTTAAGTGTCCTGCTTTTACACCAAATGGATTGATTTTTCTTGATGACACCCTTGAGGCTTTGGATTTGATAGCCCACATCATGTAGTTTTAGAGAAAAATATAATCTTTGACATTTTACAACTTCACATGGGCTATTAAATGAAGAAGAAAATGGGGATTTTTGAAAACTCAACTTTTAGCATAATTGAAAAAATAACACAATTCAAACATTTTGACAAATTGGATATGTTTTAGGAAATGGAAAGCTATTCATGGACTTTGGCAGTGTAAAGCAAGTGCCTAGGGATCTTTGGAGAAGGTTGAACACTTACATAAGTGATAAACATGGACTCAAAACTTGTCTTCTCTAGAGCACTGCCATTTATCGCACCTTTTAAAGAATGGCTCACTATAACTTGTGTGTAAGTGAGATTGCAGAGAATTGGCAAGTTATCAATGGATAACCTTCATACTAATTGAATGAATATTTTTATTCAAAGTTAGAAGGCCTCCACTTTGAACTAGTAGCCATTACATTTGGTGCTGACTTTCATGCTAAATTGGCAAAGCATATATTTCTATGTTCACAAAACGAAAATAGCTCCAAAGGTGGAATAAAGCATTATGATGAAAAATAATAATTATTTAAATGCTATTCTAAGTATTAAACCTTCCAAAATATGCTTTCATGCCATGTTTCATTCTTAATCGCGTCAAATAATATGTGATCCACAATGGTGATTGTGATAAGAATGAAAATAATTTGCATACATATTTCATTTGACAAAAAGAAGATGGCATCCATTATGGAAATGATGAAATGTTTTCAAATGATCCTTATCATTTTATGATATCAAAGATTATATCAAAGACTTTTGAGTATGTGTCCACAAACTATTCATGATTGTATCTATAGAATTTGGTTGACTCCCACACAACAAAAGATTCTTGGTTCTGTCCAAAGACATGAAAATTTTAGTGGATTTCAATAAATTATTGAGCCTCTTATATGTAAGCTTTGGTTTGTTATGTCACACATTTTCTACTTGGGAACTTGAATGTGTACACCTTGAATGCTGTCCATAAATTCTTTTGAGTCATATATGTAGGCGTTAGTTTTCTATTTTTGGTGACTAGAGTCATATCAGTTGATTTTATATGTGTATACCTTGGTTGTTGTCTTCATAATTTGTTTGATTGTTGGAACATTTGTACACTTCTATGAATTCCCATAAGTTTGTTTGAGCCATAATTAGAACTAATTGTTGTTTTTGGTGTACAAAGTCAAAATAATTGATTTTATTTGAATTGAAATGATTTTTCTAAGTGAGTTTGAGGTTCATACCATGTGATCTATGTTTGAAGGAATGTGTATATTTTTTTCTTTCATATGATGAATTTTTTTCTTTTGATAAAAATACATTTGATCAGGAATTTTCATCCTGTTCACTACCATAGCATGTTGAGAGGCTATTTACATGAACACAAAACATGATTTAGTGTGTTTTATAATTTTGCATTAACCTTTGAATTATATTTAATATGTGTGTTAAAGGATTTTCTCAAATTCTCTTTGTAGAAGGTATGTGATTTTTTTGAAAATTGTCAAAAAAGGACACTTAAGTGTCCTGTTTTGGTACCAAACTAGTGTTAAGAGAGGTGCACTTTGCTTGTATAGATGGTTTAGCCACTTATGAAATCGCAGAAGAATTATCTATAGGATAAAAGATCCCTATGTCAATTTAGCATTAAGTCGAGTATCCATCTATCTTTCAAGGAGAGAAAAAGAGAGGGTCGGTGGATCGGTGTTGGCAACAAGAGAGAATTCGGGAGACAGAGAGGCACTAGACAGAGAGAGAGAGAGAGAGAGAGAGAGAGAGAGAGAGAGAGAGCGAGGGAGAGAGAGAGAGAGAGGGAGAGAGAGAGAGAGAGAGAGAGAGAAAGAGAGTTGGCTGATTGGTAGAGGGAGGGAGGGAGGGAGGGAGGGATCTTTGTGGCAGAAAGAGCACACGGAGAGAGAGAATTCGGGAGACAGAGAGGCACTAGAGAAAGAAAGAAAGAGAGAAAGAAAGGAATGAAAGAAAGAAAAAGGAATGAAAGAAAGAAAGAAAGAAAGAAATAAAGAAAGAAAGAAAGAAAGAATAAAGAAAGAAAGAAGGAATGAAAGAAAGAAAGAAACAAGATTAAATCAAAGGATGCCATACATTTCTTTAGAAGCTTCACAAATCATGCATGATCTTCATAATCCAAATATGAAATCTCGATTATATTTGATACTCTTTGATCACCTTCATCACAATTTCTCTGAGTGATTCTTTTTTTCTAGACCCTTGAAGTACTAATAATTGTTTTTCTTGTGTGACCCCCCGTGGATCTTTTCTATGGATTTTCTCTCTGGATCTTGTCTCCAAGTTTCTGTCAGATTTTTTAAGTAAAGAGAAGCAAAGTTATTGCCATGAAGACTTGAAGTAAAGGTTTGACTTAATACCAAAGTAAAGTGAAGACCGATCACAAAGAGAAGACCAAAGGGAAGCTCGTGGGTGCCTTCTCGCACTGTAAGGGGAAGTCTATACTTTATCATGAATCAGCACTATAGCAGGATTCATTGTATTATTGAGAGTTGTTCATTGGAAGACACGAGTTGTATTTTCGTTGTATCCTTGAGCATAGTCTGTCTACTTGGCGCATCGAGCCCAGTGATTTCTGTTTCCTAGCATTGTATTTTGATTTATCATCCATGACGCTTATGAGCATTCACACATTCGCTTGTCTTGGCACCTAGCATGCAGACACCACTTGCCAAATGAGGAGAACGACCCACACTGGGGCTCCCCTCCTTACCTCCTTCGCGACACATGAACCCGATGTGAAGCAAGGCAGTTGTTTGGTGATCCTTGACACGCCACCCACTCCTTGAGAAGAGAGACAAGAGCCTCGGCATCATAGCTATTGCAGGTACTAGCATTTTAAGTTCTTTGACTTTTTAACATTGCTCCACACACTTTTAAATAGAAGGATTGATTTGTTTTCTTGATTCTAAGCATTCACATTCTATATTAGCTTAATTCATATGCATGTGCAATTTTTTTATTCCTGCTTAGACTAGGAATTTGCGGTTTTCATAGCTTAGACAAAACATCAGAAACATTAGAAAAATATCATAAGAAAGAGGGGAAAAACACATTGAAAATTTTGGGAATTAAAGAGAGAGCACGAAAGGGAAAATAAGAGAATTAAGTAATATATCAAATTGCAAATCAAGATCAAGATCAAGTGAAATATTAAGTAAAATACAAGTCAAGAAAGTGAAAGACCAAGTGAGTTAGATCAGATTTTGGTCTAGGTAGAGAGCGGTTAGATTGGCCTCCACCTCCAGGCGCATGACCCATCGAGTTTCTTCTCTGAGCTCTACTTTGAGCTAAGAGAGATTGTAGAGCAACTCACATTCGACATCGTTTTGAGCTCTAGGACAGACCAAAGAAGAGAGATGTAGGAAGTATTTAAAGAATTAATGATAGAGAAACAGGGGGCTCGTGTTATCCAAGCGGTCTTAAGAGAAAAGGGCAAGTTTATGGGTCTGAATGTAACTCAATACATAGATGTGTTTGAGAAATAGGCACAGATCTATGGACTACTAGAAGATATGTTTGCCCATTACTTCACCCGGGTAGTTTCAGGATCTATCCTAGCATCTATATCAATTTACATAGCAAAGCCTTGGGCTAAATTTAGAGAGGAACTTTATAAGTTGTTTTACCCAGAAGATTTCTCCCTACATAGTAGAGAGGGGTTTCTATGGTGGGTAAATTCCCCAGAACCCACTACATCTCTTACTCATCTCTTAAATGTGTTTTCGAGAAGATACGCATAGCTTCCAATTGTTGATTTGTATTCGTTAAAGCCTAACTTAGTGATTTCCTTTCTTAAGATCATAAGTCATGAAGACAAGACGGAAGTCGAGAGGAGGATAGAAGATACTGGTAAGAGGTTTGGTTTTGTTGGGTGTGTGTAGAAGTGCGAGAGACACACAAGAAGCACACACAAGGAGAACAAATGCAGCAAGACACATGGAGAAGGCGATGGCTGGAATAGCTCTCTCTATTGATGATAAAACTGAACTGAAGTAAGAGCTGAATAATATCCCTAAGTACAAAGTACCACCACATATGAGAGTATCAAGTATGTGGTAACATGGGGAAAAAACCTCTAGCCAGCACTAGAGTAAGAAGTGCCCATATATAGGGAAAAGGTTCACATCAAAGCTACTCGAGGAGCACATAAGTGTAACAAACCCCCCTAGAGCGAATGATGTTAACACATACAGAGAGTGACAGATCAGCCCCCACAAGGTAATAAGCCTAAAGCTTTGCGAAAAGCTTCAAACTTTTCCTGTGGAAGAGCTTTGGTGAATATGTCTGCCACATTATCTTGTGTAGGCACATATACCAAATCAATATCTCCTGCATGAAGGCGCTCTCTTACATAGTGGTAATGCACCTCAATATGTTTGGTCCGTGCATGAAACACTAGGTTTCATGCAACAACCAAAGCACTCTGACTATCAGTGAGAATATGCGTAGCAGCATCAATCTCCATGTAGAGATCCATCAATAGGCGTCTCAGCCATATACACTCCATTGTAGCTGTGAAAACTACCCTGTACTCAGCTTCACAACTCGATGTCGCCACTGTAGGTTGCTTCTCCAAGATATGCATGAGTCTCCAAGGAAAAAGCAATTACCACTAGTGGACACGCGAGTATCATAACAACCAGCAAAATCACTATCTGTAAAAGCATGCAAGCATGGCTGAACATCTCTACCATAAAAGAGACCTAAGCTCAAAGTGCCTCGGAGATATCTAAATACACGTTTCACCGCTTGCCAATGCTTAGTGCCAGGGCTATGCATGAATCGACTCAACTGGGAAACTGCATACTGTATATCCGGCCTTGTGTTGCATGCATATATAAGACATCCTACAGCTTGCTGATAAAGAGAAGTGTCAAATGCATCACTAGAATCCTCAACTGAGAACCTGAATCCTGTCTCAACTGGTGTGGAAACTGGCTTACAATCCTCAAAGTCAAAATGTTGAAGTAGTTTTTCAACATACTTCGCTTGATGCATAACAATTCCCCCCTCAACGGATACAAACTAGATGCCAAGATAGTAGCTCAAAAGACCAAGATAAGTGACGTCAAAAGTATGCTGCAAATCAGCCATAAGAATGTCAAGTTTTGCATCACATGACCCAGTCAAGAGTATGTCATCGACATAAAGAACAAGCACTATAAGATCAGCCCCATTTTTGCGTACATAGAGTGTGTTTTCAATCGGACTACATGTGAAGCCAAGAGCAATCAAGTGCTTATGGATTTTGTCATACCATGCACGTGGAGCTTGCTTGAGACCATACAAGGCTTTATGCAAGCGACAAACCATATGCTCTTTCCCTTTCATAGCAAATCTAGGAGGTTGCTTCACATAAACCTCTTCTTGCAAATCACCATTCAAGAAGGCTGTTTTTATGTCCAATTGATGCACTTTCCAACCTCGATGGGTAGCCAATGCAACCACGGTACGAATGGTAGTCATGCGTGAAGTAGGTGCAAATGTTTCCTCATAATCAATGCCATATTGTTGCACATAGCCTTTGGCAACCAATCTAGCTTTGTAGCGATCAATCCTACCATCAGATTTTCTCTTAATCTTATAAACCCACTTTGTACCAATGGAATTCTTTCCTTTCGGCAATTCACATAACTCCCAAGTACCATTCCTATGTATGGAATCCATTTCTGATTGCATAGCACTCATCCATTGTGGATCATCACATGCATCTTCAAAAGAAAGTGGCTCTTCATTACATGTTGTAGCAATAAGAGAATAATCCACAAAATTACCTGATGCATGGTGAGAGCTTGATCTTGTTCTACCAAGTAAAGGTGCACTCAATTTGCTGTCCTGCAAAGTTTGTTTCAGCCACTTTGGCATAGATTGTGCACTCTTGATAGACATGCGTTCATTATGTAAAACATCTTCAATATGTACATCATGCGTGGGCTGAATTTCATGCTTATTTTCAGCTATATTTTGACGCAAATGTTCAGCCATATGTGGCTAGAAATTTGCAACAGTTTGGACATTTTTTTATTGAAAATTTTCAGCCATGTTTGGCTAGAAATTCTCTGCATTATCTGCCCTATTTGGCTGGAATTTTTCAGCCCTTTGAACCTCAGTTGGCTGGTCTACATGGCAATAGTTAGGCACACCATTTTGGAACAAAGGCATGAGTGTATCAAACACATCTTGTGAGCTAACTCTTGGCCTATTGCCCTAATGGGCTACTTATCTTTGTGCATTCTCTAGTAATACATTCAATATTGTGTGTAATGTGCCAAGCTTCCTCTCCTTCCTTGTGTTGTTTGCGTGCTTCCGCAGACATCTATCTCCAACAACTGGTATCATAGCAGGTCGTCGTTTCATCTAGGGCATTGTCGACACTCCTCTGGTTGTAGTCTCAGAATCGCACGAATTTTGGTGAGCATACTCAGCATGTTTTTGAACTCGTTTTGGCATCCAAATGCAATATCACAGTGCTTGTGTAGGCTATTTCATCTTTCTATGTGAAATGTATATACCAGTTTCTGTTCGCAAGCATAAGCATCTCAAAGTCTACTACAGGTCTAGCAGAATTTGTCTGGGCAGTTCCATTCAACTTTTTGAGATACAATCAATTTTCTGCATCAAGGTATTTTAGTCATTGGCCATGGCTGAAAATAGTGATGTATTCCGTATGTTGGTTGTTGAGGATAAGTTGGATGGTACCAACTACCCATTATGGTCTTATATGATGCGACTTGTATTGGTTGCAAAAGTAATGTGGAACATTGTGCAAGGTGTTGAAGATGTCCTATCACACCTGCAATTGTTACAACTACAGGTACAGAAGCTTATGCAGAAGGTTTCAAAGATGATGATATTCTGAATATTCCTGTTCATGCTACAACTTTTGTTGCACCTACTGTAGAGCAAATTTGTTGGGATGGCAGAGATGCCTAGGCACATGCACTGATAGCTTTGTCTGTCAAACGTGCCATTATTCCTCACATTCGCTCTTGCAAAATAGCTAAGGATGCTTGGGATACACTTACCACATTGTACCAAGCTAGGAATGAGGCTCATGTTGCTTATCTCCGAAAACAGTTGGAGAGTGAGCACATGAATGAAGATGATTCTATGGATAGTTTTCTAACAAATATTAAAGACTTGAAGGAACAGTTGATTTCTATTGATGAGGTTATACGAGATAGTTCACTTGTGCAGACCATTCTGAATGGTCTTCCTGACTCATATTAGAGTTTTGCTTCTACTCTTCAGTTAATGATGAAAGGCAATCCAAATGCCTTGTCATTTGAGGAGTTAATGTCTGTTCTGTTGCAGGAAGATCAGTCCACGCAAAACAGGTCGATTATGCGTGTTGCAGATCAAGCTTTTCTAGCTAGTCAAAAGGGCAACGAAAAATGGAGCTCTTCAACTAGTAAACAAAAATCTGCAAATGTTGCACATTCAAAGAAGGAAGATAAAGATGAGAAGAAATCAGAAAAGTAGAAATTGTTTTGCAAGTACTGTAAAGGGAATGATCATATCATAAAGAACTATCCAAAACTTGCTGCTAAAGAGGCAAAGAAGAAAGAGGCTGGAATGATTGTTGCAGAGGCCTCTACACTAAAAACAGTTTTGACCCATCTTCTCATGAACAGTGCATGTCTGCAGTAGACTGAGATGTTTCGTACTTTGACACTGGGGCGACCGAACATATTACCTTGCAATGCAGTTTCTTCTCTTCACTCAAGACTTCCCCTACAGGGAATAGTGTTACATGCACCAACAACTCCTCTTATCTTGTTATGGGAGTTGGTAAGATCATTTTGACTACTACTGATGGTAATTCTTTCACTTTGTCAGATGCTTTATTTGTGCCAAGGATCAAGAAGAACTTGTTATCAGTTTCTGCATTAGCCAAGACTGTTTTGGTTGTGAAATTTGTTGATGACAAGTGTACAGTTCATGATCTCAGGTCAAATGGCGATGTGATTATTACTTCTGGCATTTTATTTCATGGGATGTATAAGCTCATAGACTATGAAAGATCTGTGAATGATTCGGCATGTGCAGTACATGATTCTCAGGCTATGTCAGATGCAAAGCTTTGGCATGCATGCTTTGGTCCTCTGAATTTTGCTAGTTTGCTATGCCTGTAGAAATCTGAAATGGTGTCCTCTTTGCCCAAACTTGAGGCACTTAGAAAACATGTTTGTGAAGGTTGTATTCTGGGCAAAATGCAATGTTCCTCATTTCCAAAAGATGGTTCAGTTCGGGCTAGTCAGAAATTGCAGCTTGTACATAGTGATGTCTATGGTCCTATTTAAACACCTTCTTTCAGAAATTATCTTTACTTCGTGACTTTCATTGATGATTTTTCCAGGCATGCATGGGTATATCCGTTGAAGGCAAAGTCCGAAGTGTTCATGTGCTTCAAATATTTTTTGCTTTTGGCTAAAATCTGTCAGCATGTAAAATGGGCACCCTCCATTCCAATCGAGGGGGGGGAATATATGTCTTCTGCTTTTAATGCATTTTTGGTTGAACGTGGGATAAAACACTAGTGTACAGTGTCATATACACCTCATCAGAATGGAGTTGCTGAATGAAAGAACAGGTCACTCATAGAGATGGCAAGGTGTATGGTCAAGAGTCAGGCGTTAACACATAGTTCTGGCTTGAGGCTATCATGTGTGTAGCATATGTACTGAACAGGTGTCCCACTAAAGCGTTGTAGTCTATCACTCCATATGAGGCTTGGCATGATCGCAAGCCATCTATTGCTCATCTGTGTGTTTTTTGTTGTTTGGCATATCCATTAGTGCCTGAATAACATCGTAGAAAATTGGATGATAAAGCAGTAAAATGTATTTTTGTTGGGTACAGTTTTGAAAGTAATTCCTCACAATCCACATCAATTGAGGATCTAGTAGAAAGGCAGTTCAAAAATTAGGTGTCTCTAGCAAGCAGATCCCTAGATTTGCCCCAAGAAAACGATGCTATACCTATGGAGGAGACCATATGGATAATGTGTGCCCTATCATGGCTCAACCCCAAGTGAACCCTAACAGCCAATACTACACCATAGAAAGGAGATACACCAACCACAGTGCACAAGACTGCCCATATAACAAACAAGCCGTTAGACAAAATTATCCTCAGACTTACCCACAGCAAATAAAATACCAGATTCAATACTCACAATAGCAGTACGGTAGGCCCCAGCAACCCTATCAGCCACCCTATCAATGGAAGCAAAGACCTCAACCAGTCCTAGTGCAGCGACCCCCTCCTCCAGCCAATGTGATACCAGTGAAGTATGCAGCTGCAGAAGAAAATCTAAACAGAGCTCTAGTGCCAATGACACCATCGCTTTCCGAAAGTGACCCAAGTGATCATAGTTTTGACTCTACACATATCGAGAGCACACACGCTTACTACATGCAATCACTAGAGCATAGTGAGCCATAATATTATGAAGAGCCGAGGGAATCCAGTTGAGAGTCAGAATGTGCGAATGTCATGTACGCAAACCCCAACTCTAGACCTCAGCCTAGGCAGATAAGACCTCCATTTCCTAGAGGGCCATGCTTCCGATGTCAGGGAGATCACCTCATTCGTGATTGCCCTCTACCTGCACCTACACAAACCCAATCTATGACAATTCAAGGCTTTTGTCCAGATTGTCGGAAGGAGCACTTGTTACGAGAATGTCCCAAGAACACCAACAATATGCCAAAAATTGCCTCTATCAATGTGATTGGACTAGTGGTAGACTCCACGGGAAGTGTGACTTCCACAGCGCCAGTGCAAGTCATAAAAAGAGCTTAGAAACTTAAGCAAAACCAAGACTTAGGCCAGGAAAAGAATGCGGAGGTTAGCGAGACTGAGAGTCAGATGAAGAAGAGAATAAGAGCTTGGAGAGATAGCCATGAACATATGAAAAGGCAATGGGCAAAGAAGATAAGTGAACTGGAGGAAAGTCTGCAAGAAACAAAAGCCAAGATAATAGAAATTACATCTCAAAGGCACTCTCACACATCACCCCCACTACCATCCCCATCACCTTCCATTCCCCGACCTTCTAATCTATCACACGTAACCCACCCACCACCCAGAGTAGGATCAGTCTTAGCAGATCCCACTCCCGAGGACATAGATATGATGCTTAGAGCATATCTGGCCACGATCCAAGGAGGGCCAAATGTAATGGATCATGAAAGATGTTACCCTAGAGCTGACCTAAAGCTTGAACGAACAAAGTTGTGTGCCAAGATGGTAGAGTTGTCTCAAGCCATGTTTGAGCCTCTTCAATTGCTCTAGTTTCCACTAGAACACCAATGCATTTTGATGGTCTATTAGATAGATTGGAAATGATAATTGCAAAGTCTCGAAAAGGAGCCAACTCACAGGGTAAGGAGAGGGCAAGTGATAGAATAAGCATTCCTCCCAAGGAAGCTTATGTGCCTAACTCCACTGAACCAAACGCCTCTTCTTCAATGAATCGGCATTCACCAGAATTCCTACGAGAAATTCAAGAAGAGAAATGGGCTAAAGAAAGCGAAGATCCTCCTCCAATCGAACTTGTGGATTACGCACACGATCAATTCCCAAAAGACATTCCTTCCCTTTATGGAGAGCAGGAGAGTGCCCAATCTCAAGAGAGATTAGACTTCGAGTCTAATTCCTTATAGGGGCTACCCCATTTCAGAGGCCCATGGGAAGCAAAGTCTACTTGTATGAGAGCACCCACGGTCATGATAAGAAACGAAGACTAAATCATACCTAGGAACACAGAGGTACTGAAGAATACTAAAAGTGCAATCTCACTTTAGAAGAGCTACTCAAGGCTAAGCCTGAATTGTGGAAACATGTAGTCAAGCAAGTGCCAGACATATCAAAACCTCGTTCCCAAGTAGGATCTCATAGAACAGTGCCAGAAATACCCTTGGACAAGATAGGATACATGAGCGAAGGAGAAGAAGGAAACACATATCTCCCTATCACTCATCAGGGTTACACCACCAAGGCAATATTGGACTCAGGTGCAGGAGTTGCAATTGCTACCACTTCCTTATGGAAGCGATGGGGCAAGCCAGCACTCAGGCCAACAAGAATGAAGTTACAAATGGTTGATGGTCACATTGAGAGACCCTTAGGACTACTAGAAGGAATAACTCTCACCACTTGTGGTATAGAGTTTGAGCATACTTTTGCTATATGTGACTTTAGCAAAAATCAAGCCTATGAGATGATTATGGGAAGACCCTTCTTGAGGCAATTGCAAGTAGTACAGGATTGGGGTACAAATTCTTTGTATTTTCAGCACCTGGGAGTTACTACCAAAGTAAATATCAAAGATTCTCTCATGGAGACGTGCCCTCTATTCAATGGAATCCCATCCATAGAGCTAAGGATGATACACAGTCAGTTCATTCCATAAGATCAGGATCCTCATGGATGCATGAAGACACTCACTTGTGGATGTGCAAAGTAGCGGTAGAAGAACAGAAAAGAGAAAAGGCAAGAGAGGTAGGTTCGAAGGAAACCCATAGATCAATTCAAGACCCAGCCTATGCACCTGTAGTATTTCCCGACGAAGAATTTGAACCTCATGGTTGGGCGGAGATTTTGGCAACTATGGACGTAGCCATCAATGGAGAGCAATGGACCCCCCATTGTGATGAGGATGGCTATGACATTTCAGTCTTCACAATAGAGTCGATCATGTGTGATCCAGTAATGGAAGAATGTGAACGTAGCACAGATGCATTCGAGGATGCAAGTGACTCTGATATAGAGTCAATCATTATGGACCCACCTTTTGCATTAGATGAGGAATATTTCTATGAAGTAGAAGCTCACCCTCAGAGACACGAAGAAATTACAAATGAGGTGAGATTAACCACACAAGTGACCAGCAAGAGTGAGGGAAAGAAGAGGAAGAAGAGAGAAGTCTCACCAAAGGAGGAAGAATCTTTGTTTGAGGTCCCCGAAAATTTCAAGAAGTATGAAGTTGAAGATAGGAGAGTCATGGTAAGAATGCCTAAGCATGAGGCACAATCAGGAGAGGCCTATGATAACAAAGAAACCGCCAAGAAAATAGTCGTAGCCATAGAAGAAGGAGAAGAAAGATGCACCTACATAGGACACCCCCTGACAAAAGAAGAGCAAGAGTTGATAGCGTTGCTAAGAGAGTACAGAGACGTATTCGCTTGGAGCTACAAGGATCTGAAAGGTGGACCCCGACATATGCTCCCACATGATCCCCATGACCTCAGAGGCTAGACCCTCTAAACAAAAACCATACACATACAATGACAACTATGCTGCCAAGATCAAAGAAGAGATAGATCGCTTAGTTGAAGCTGGATTTATCTATGAAATCGAGCACACTGAATGGGTTTACCCCATTGTAGTGCTGCCCAAAAAGAATGGCAAACTATGTGTATGCATTAACTTGAAGAAGGTTAATGCAGCCACTATCAGAGATAGTTATCCACTTCCAATCACTGAGCATCTATTAGAAAGGGTAGCAGGTGAGGAAGTGTACAGCTTCCTGGATGGATTTTTTGGCTACAATCAAGTGGCCATTGCACCAGAATATCAGCATAAGATGGCTTTTGCCACAGAGTGGGGCATATTTGCTTTTCAGGTAATGCCATTTGGACTTACCAATGCTCCTGCAACCTTCCAAAGACTGATGTGCCATGTATTTAAAGAATTCTTGAGGAAGAATTTGGAAGTCTATGTTGATGATCTTTGTGCTCATTCCTACATTAGACAGACCCATATATGAGAACTCAGGCAAATCTTTGACAAATGTAGAGAATATCAAGTCTGCTTGAACCTAGAAAAGTGTGTTTTCATGGTCAGGCAAGGAAAGATTCTAGGACACATAGTGTCAAAGAATGGCATATCCACTGACGAAGAGAAAGTAAGAGCTATCACAGTACTACCTAGGCCAAAGAATGTCAAGGAAGTGCAAGCTTTCATGGGGCATTGTGGCTATTACCGATGTTTTATACACATGTATGCCATCATAGAAAAGCCTCTGTATGGACTTCTGACTAATTTTAAATGGACGGATGAATGTGAGAAATCTTTCAATGAGCTTAAAGGGCGATTGTGTTCAGCAACAATCTTGACTACATCGGACTGGAGCAAGCCAATCCATGTCCATGTGGATGCATCCAATTATGCTATTACCGAACGAGAAGGGTTAGGCATGGTATATGCGGTTAAAAAGTTTAGACACTATTTGCTTGCAAATAACTTTAAATTCTTTATTGATCATCAAGCACTATTGTACTTGGTAAACAAGCCATGCAATACAGGTAGATTGGTAAGATGGTTTCTCTTACTAATGGAATATGACTTCGAGGTAGTGGTGAGGAAAGGCAAGACTCATTTGAGAGCAGACCACCTCTCTAGGCTCACATCTAGAGAGGCCCCACCAAGAGTATCAGATGACCTTCCTGATGCGTACTTATTTAATTTGTAGGTTGTACCTCAGTGGGCCAAGACTTTAGTGCCAGTATTGACATACGGGCCTAAGCATCCAGTAATAGACACTCAAGATAGGGAGGTCATAAAAGCCCAAAAGTATCACATCATGGAAGGGAGTATGTACAAGCATACAAATTAGGGTATATTAGCCTGTTGTGTGAAGAAGATGAGTATGCAAAATGGTTGCAATTAGCACATGTAGGTGCACTAGAGCAACACCACTCTAGGCAAAGAACCCTACAGACATTAAGGAGACTCGGAGTGCATTGGCCTACTATGGAAGCAGATGTACATAAGTTGTGTAAAGAATGCCCAGTCTGTTGTATTAAACTACCTGTGAAACATGCTACACTGTACCAAGTGTCTCTAATACCAGATTGGATTGAACCACTAGTAGCCTTCCTGAGGATGAAAACATTCCCTCAAGACATGAATTTGGCTAGGAAAAGAAGTTTAGAACAAGAAGCCCTAGATTACTCACTCATTGGTGATAATCTATACAAGTGTGGTAAAGATGGTTACCTCAGATTATGTGTCCATGAGAGCGAATACCTCAAGATATTGGAAACTGCTCACCAAGGGGTAGCAGGAGGACATTTTGGACCAAATCGGGTGATCAAGGCAATACTTTTTGCAGGTCTTTGGTGGCCCACACTTCACATGGATGTACATACCTATGTGAAGAGGTGTGATGTTTGCCAGCGAACTCAATATCCTATATACAAAGATGAGATGCCATTGAAACCTATGATGAGTGGACGTGCATTCTCTAAGTGGGGAATGTTGGGCCTGTTAACCCCCCAACTAAGGGTTCCCATGCTGAATACATTATTGTGGCCACGGATTATCTAACCAAGTGGATAGAGGTAAAAGCTATGACAAAGAATGATGCTTAGATGATTGCTAAGTTCTTATTTGAGAATGTGTTCACTAGATACGGGCTACCTATCGAGCTAGTAAGTGATAGAGGCACTCACTTCTTAAATGAAGTTATTGAAAATCTTCTCGAAGAGTTCTTGGTGATACACAAAAAGTCCGCCCCCTATCACCCACAAGCTAATGGTCAAGCCGAAAGCACAAATAAGATTCTATGCAATGTATTGACAAAATTGGTTAATAATAAACGCTCTGATTGGGACAAACAGTTACATGGTAGAAGGCAAAAATCCTATTTCGATGCACATGTGAAGGATAAGGGCCTAAAGGCGGGGGACCTGGTCCTAGTCTACACCTTGAAGCAACACGGACGGAAGTTAGAGAAGAGAGGCTACCGACCAATGATTATTAATAGGATCTCCATAAGTGGAGCAGTTCAACTAGCCACTCTCAAAGGAGATATTCTACCAAGTTACATAAGTGGATTCAGAGTCAAGTTATATCACGAACCACTCATGAAGGAGATGTTAAGTCGACTCAATACTGCAAAGCAATGTAAAGAAGAGGAGAAGCGAATTCGAGAAGAAGCCCAGACAGAAGCTTTTGAACGCATTCGACGAATGAAATTGAGAAGACAGGGTAGAGATCAGCCTATGCCAGACACTCAAGAAGCTCTAGGGTATCACATGGCCATGTGCGAGGCTTCATATGAACTTTCCCATAGGATAGTCGATCGGCGACCTTTTATGACCCTGGAGGTAGGACAAGGAGAGAGTGCAAGGATCATGAGAGCTTTAATTGACTCAGGAGCAGCCACTAGTGCAGTTCGACTTTCTTACTACCAAGAATTGCAGTTGAAGGTCAATCCTATAGAGGCATATCTCATAGGATTGGGAGGTGTGGAAACCCCTTGCATGGGAGAGGTGGAACTTCCCCTCTACATTCAAGAGGTCCTAATGGCAGTAAAAGTGCTAGTATGTGAAGACGAGGATCTTACCGAACCTCTTCTCTTGGGCCAAGACTGGATCTATGATCATTCAGTCAACCTCAACCTAAGAAGTGGACTTCTTCAGGCTTGGGTAGGCCAAAACCACATCACAATTGAATTAGAAAATCAAGCACTCAGGCCACTAGAAAAGGCACCAAATTCTGGTCCCTCCAAGAACCCACATGAAGATAACAATGCTATTCTTGTCCAAAGTTCTATGGTGCAGAAGATTGTCACTCTTGACGAAGGTGTAGAAGTCAACGAGGTGTTCCCTTCTTTTCCAAAGAGGATTCGAGGAAAGCAAGCCGTGCAACACACGACACAAAGGAGGTCGATGATCAAGAAGCATGAGCACCAACCTGTACAGTATAGAGTACCTTGTGGCATGAAGCAGATCTAGGTACGCAAGGGTGAAAAATGAGCTACCCCGTCGAGGATCACAACGAAAGAATACCCTAGGCAACACTCTAGACAAACCGTTTCTATTTGGGTTCCAAAGCAGTCAATGAAGGCTTTCCCAAATGCTAGACAGATATGGGTGCCCAAGACCTGCTTATGAGCTCAAATAGCTTCACCTCCATTCACAAGATCGAATCAACACTCACAAGCACTCTCGACACAAATCCCAGGGCAAACACCTATGCCCCACACCATTACATCTTCGGTCACACCTAGGAATGTGGGGAGATGGGTACCCAAAAGGTCCCAAATTCAACACAATCCAGTCCACAAACCTTCACACATCATCACCAATAAAAGCTACGATTCCACCATCAAAGCTTGGAGACTTAAACCCCTTATCAAACCCCGTGACCCACTCTTGTAAATCCATCCACTCTGATGTAGGAGCATTCTGAGTACATTGCACACCCAAAAGTAGGCATCTAGGATGAACATTGACCTACTAACCAACATTCACACACCTCACAAACATCTCACCCACTAACCACTAACCACTTGGAATGTCATGTTAGTACTGTGGAGGGAACACCATAACATCATGTTTCCTATGCAATGCTAATGTGCCTCTCTTCTTCTAGCAGATAAGCATCAACAACTACACCTAGTCTCATGGTAGAAGCAGCAGGCTCAGGCTCACAGGTAGGAGTAAGTACTGCAGGGATTGATGTGGATAGTCTACCTATTGATGTGCAACCAACTGAACAACCTATAGAGCTGCAACACCTCCAACAAATACCTATACCAAACCCTCCCACAGGAATAACAGAGAGAGTCCATGCAAATTCTCGTTGGTTCAATGGCATGTCAGGGCCACTAGGAGAGGCCAAGTATATCTGGGAGTCCAAGTGCGAGTATGACAGATCATGGGTCCGATTCCAATTCTTTTCCAAGGAGTTTGAGACTCTCCAGAACACACAAGATCTTCAGACCATATGGCAACATGCATGGCTAGCCGAGTACTTTGAGGCACCCTTACCCAAACCAGATCTCCTTCGATGTTACTATTTGGTCTCAACATTACAGGTTAATGAAGAAAAGGACAAACCAGGAACGTTTGTGCTTCCTTCTTTGCTGGGACACAACGAGTTCAAAAGGTTCGAACTTACATTGGAATTGGTGAGCTCTGCTTTGAATAGGCACGGCACACATGTACCTTCTGAGAAGAATGCTCTCATTCCCACTAACATGAAGGACCGGAAACTAATGAAGCTGAAAGATATGGCAGCACTCACACCAAATGTGTCTATCCCTCTCCGTATGTGCATGCAACATTTTGCATTTCCTGGGCAGGATCGATTCACCCAACCCCACAAATGAATATGGTTCGCTCTTTACTTAGCAGAGATAGGTGCGTTACCGATTAAGCTTCCTGTATGGATTGTGGAGCAGCTGTATGAAGCAAATAAAAGGTCATCTAGAAAGCTAGTGGTGAATGGTTGTTGTGCAATCACGCACATCATCTACAAGTGCTTAGCCTACGATGTACCCATTGAACGTGCGTTAATCTGGTCTCAACTACAGATGTTTAAGAGACTCAAAACTACCACACACCAATCCAAGTGCATGAGGGGCTCAATTCCTTGTGTCTAGACATGTGAAGTTCTCTCAACTCCAGAAGTCTCACCATGAGGGGTTGCCACTATGCCTCCCTTTATCATTCGCATGCCTAGATCTGGATCTGAAGGCACATCACAAGCTGCACCCTCGGCTCCTCCTATCCCTCCTGAATTTGAGTTTCCTACCATTGGAGACGTTGAAGGGATGAGCACCTTCGAGTTCAAATCATTCTTGCAGAATACACAACTATCTAATGTAGAGTTCTTTTTCAGACATAGAAGAACAGGGCACCTCTTCCCAAAGACGGAGGAAATCCACAGATAGCCGACATGTGCATTGGGATGATGATCAGCAGAGAACTTTATCCCAACAACTAGAACGCCCGGAAGGAGAAGAAGTGGAAGAAGAAGCAGAAGGTGAAGAAACCACTGGAACTCCAACTTATACAGCAGAACTCCGAAGGTTGTATCAGATCATGGAGCGAGTGCGGACACAACAACTGCTCACCGAACAGAGCAATAAGGTGCTCATGGCTCAGCTATCCGAAGAGGCTGGAGTTGACTCTGAATATAGCGAAGGCCTACTATCGGTGGCAAAAACGTATGGGGTAGTAGAAGCCCCGTGAAGATTCCAAACACGACCACGGTCTGGCAAAAATATCCAGATTCCCATTACTACAGGGGAAGGACCTATTATATGAACCCATTGAGACAACCTCCCAAGCAGTTGTAACTTCTGGCCAAGAGCACCCCGTTACCCATGATGAATCAACCTAGCCACTACCACCCACACCCCCACCATCACCTCCTAGAACAGAAGCTGTGGAGATCACCTTGACTACTCAACCCACCGAGCAAACCTTCATCTTCCGCATTCCCACATCGAGTTCAACCTTGTTCTCCACCTTTGAAAACCCAATCTATGAAGCCACCACCAACACAACCAAATCAACCGAATCGCTCATGGAAACAGCCATAGGACAACCAGCCCCCACACCCTCAGCCATAGGACATCTTGACACTAGATCCATATTCTATGGATTCCCTACCACCACATCCCCTTTCATGGCTTTTCCGCCTCCAAGTTCTCACGGCCGACCTCCCATCCTACCATTCCTTCAACTAGCCCATGACTACTTTTGTAGAATGTATGAAGCCACCACCCCACCCTCCTCATCAATCCCATCCCCACCATCCACACAACACTTATTCACCACTATCACATACACACCACCTACCATTCCGATATACATGGTAGACACTACACTCATGTCCACCCCTGAGGGTATGGACATTTCACCACCGATAGCACCTCCACCACCCCCCACACTTCCACTTTCCCCCATCCTCCCTCCACCAATATCACCGGCACACATATCACCTATAGACACAACATTCGCTCTTCCCGTTCCCCAACTCCCTCCCCTTGCATCGTCCATTGTACAAACCACACCTTCATCCATAGGCAATGCATTTGACACCATGATTGCATGTATGTCATAGTTAAGGACAGAATACTATCAGCTGCAGGCACATAATCAAAGGTTACAAGAACACTCCAAAGCATTACAACAATGCCTTGATACACTGGAAGAGGACAAAGCCAGTCTCTACACCCAATTTCAAACCTTACAAGAGGCTCATGGCATGTTGGAGACACAGTTTCAGAATGTAGATCAAGAAGCGATCCAAGGGTTGGAAAGTCATTTGCAAATACAACTAGAAAGAAATTCCAAACTCCAATGCAATATGGCACTGCTCAAACGACACCTCGCAGCGGCACACGAAGAAAATAGGCGTCTTCAATTACAAAACCAGGAAAACTTAGAGGCAGCTATCAAAAACACACCCGGGGCACCCATTAGTCCTTCCAAGTTTCAAGTTGTGACCCTAGAGAGCATCAAAATCATTCTTGAAGACTATGCCGCTTTACTTGAGGCACACGACCAGTTATCGGAAGAATTGGGTCAATTGAAACAGAAAAGACAAAAAGAAACAACAATAGATCTCCAAGCCACTACTTCAACCACTTCACTTGTCACGGACTCGGAGGCCCTTCAAGATCTCGGAGGCACATCTACTACAATACGAAAGGCCACCATCCCCCCCTGAGGCGCCCACAGATGAAGAGACAGTCTCCATTCCAATGGAACAAACGTTTAAAGAGGAATATGATATGCAAGCCTTCCTAGGGGGACAACAAATGGAAGAAGGCCAGGATACTTTTGAAGCACCACGACCCCCATGGCTACGACAAGTGGAAGAAATGGGGAGTTCTCATGAAGAGTGCACACTAGTGCAAAATCAGGCCATGAGAGTCATAGAAGAAACTGTGTTACAATCAGATACTTCAAAACTTGTCATCTAGACTCCTTATCCTCTCATCAGAACTCCAATAGAGGCCTTATTATGTTACTTTGGCCGATTACAATGCAGAAATACAAAGAGTCACGGGTAAGATTCCTTCATTCGCTACCCAGTTTCAACCTGAAGACCTTCCTCCAGAAGTGCAGAAAGGCAAAATCCGTCAACCGACATGGTGACAGAAACTTCTCGAGACATATCCTGAAATGTTGCGCACATGGAACAACGCGCCTTTAGATCTGTTGTACAATCCATGCTACGGCCCCATTCCATGACGCCGATCATGGAAAGCATTCAACATAAAGGTACAGCATAATGCTCAATGTAAGGAGTGGCTCAATTATCCATACATAGTGCCACCGCAAGGACCACCATCGATAGCATACATGATGGCCACAATTCGATATTGGATGCTTCGACTGAAACGCATGCCAGATGTGGCGGCCCAAATGATGCTTAAGATTTTGGATATGATGCAGGTAGTACTCAAAACCTTTAGAAATGCAGCAGCACCACATGTACGGCTACCGGGGTTTACTAATGGAAATTACGATTTGGTGTATGACATGAGCACCACCCCCGGCATCGGGGTAGCTTATGCTTGGCATGCACGAATCAAGTATCTTCCCACATGCTATAAACAAACCTTTTAGGACATGTTCAGAACAGGTTTTTGGGAGTATCACTCGGAGGTCTTCGCACCTAAGCCCACACACCTATTTCATCTCTTTCCCTGTGAACAAGCCATGTACTCTGAGTACTACACAACACCGCAGTCAGATGTCCTAGGTGCAATAAATTGGGATGCATTGGAAGCTGATCTAGCAAGAGGATTACGGATAGGAGAACACGAGATAGCCACCAATGTTATCCAATACTATATTAACCATCCTATAGAATAGAGGTCTCTCAGGGGCGACAGACGCTAAGAAAGGGGGAGTGTTGGCATACAAGTCATACGAAGAGCATATAGGCAGAACGGAACAGTCATGCACAATATGGCAACAAGGCCCAATCATTTTTTTCATAAACAATTTCCAACTCAAGTGATTTTCATCACTACATACATAGTGTAAATCCTGTTTTTGATAGCATAGACTCCATTTTGTTCAAGCTGAGGACTCCTTGAGCTTGAGGAGTATTAGAATTAGCTACATACCAATTTTCATAATTTTTAGACTCCGTTTGAACCCTCAAATAGGCTCTAGAACCTAATTTTTAACTAGGCCGTACACTAGGTCTGGACGAGGCCAAAGCTAGTCAAAAAAACTATAAAAAGAGCTAGAGAGCTCATTTTTGAGGTTAGATTGTTTTTGAATTGAGCTTATGTAAGAGACTTTTTGACTAATGCAAAGAACTCCATTGTTCCTCTCCTTGTTATTGCCTTGTGTGCATGTGTGTGTGTGTGTATGCATGTATGTATGCTTCTCAATCACACACTTGTGCCATCACTTGCTCATAGTCTTCATACTAGTCCTCACGTCTCCACAGATTGGCAAAGATGAGGTGGATCTCCTCACGTTGGTACTTGCCATTGTGCTAGAGTGACAATGGTCTTGCCTTCAAATGGCTTAAACTTCTTCTTACCAAAGCACTTGTATTCTAAGCACCGGATTGGAATCATTCGTTACATGTATTTGTTGATACTTTAGATATTCCTATTGGTTATGTTTTGATGCAAAAGGTAGGTTGCCTAGTTTTTTCTTATTTACTATACAAGTTAAAGTCTTAGTAATGTGGAGCAAAATTGTTCGATGGCTAAACGGGAGTGTCTAGGCCTTATTTATTCTATCATAAAATTTTTGCACTATTTTTTCGGTCATCCTTTTACTTTCCATGTGGACCATTCTACTTTTCTTTATTTGGTGAACCAGTAGCATTTGGTTGGTTGTCTTGCATAGCGGGCACTACTGTTGCAGGAATTTGATTTGATTATGATGTTGTCCATAGATTCGGTTCTTCACATGTGATAGCTAATGTTCTATCATGTTTGGATAGTGGTGAACCTCCAGTGGGTATTGATGATTCATTTCTAGATGTGAAGCTTTTCCAAGTCACTAAGGCTAAAAATTCTATGGCCGATGTTCCCACTTGGTATAAGGAAATGATGCCCTTTTTGGCTATAGGGATCCCCCTTGCACATTTATGCTCCAAGGCCAAGAAAAGGCTTGCTTTTTTTAGCAACGAGTTTTCTATTATTCTAGACCAACTTTATTTCAACAACATGAATAGTGTTTGGCTTTGATGTGTACCTCCTTATGAAGTTTCTACAGTCATTCTGGAAGCACATGATGGTCCTAATGGTGGTCATTTGGGAGTAGAGCTCACAATTTGGAAGCTTATTTAAAGTGGATTGTGGTGGCCCATTATGCAATGGGATATTCGCAACTATGTGCATTTGTGTGACCCTTGTCAACAAACGGATGAGCCTCAAGTAGGCATCGATTCCCTCTTCAACATGTCCTTCCATTAGAACCATTTCAAAAATGGGGTTTAAACTTGTACGGATTATACTACTTGATGGGTCGAGGCTTGGGATTTATGCCATGATACTGTGGGTAGTGTAGCGACCGTGCTTACTCATCATTTATTTCCCTCGTTTTGTTGTCCTGTTGGAATTAGTTTTTTATTGAGGCACTCATTTTTTTAAATCAACTTATTCATGCTATCACTAAGTACTATCACATTGAACATAAATTTAGTACTCCTTGTTACCTATGGGCTAATGGATTGGTAGATACTACTAACAAAGTTCTTTTAATTATGCATCCAAAATGCTTTTAGAATATTTGAATTAAAGGGAGCAGTATCTTCCTACCATCCTGTGAGATTATTGTACTTCTTATAAAGTTTCTACTAGATTTACTCCCTTTAAGCTAGTCTAAGGATTAGAAGCCATTGCTCCTATGGACTTTGTGGTTCCTCCATTTTATATTGTGGTACACAAATGCATAGTCCTAGAAGAATATTTTATTTATTGTTTTTAGGATCTCCAATACCTAGAAGAGCATCAATATCAAAATTTCACACTTATGCAAGAAGTTTAGAACTGTCAAATTTGATGGCATGATCAACATTTAAAAACTGCTACTTTTCAATGGAGTGATCTGGTCTTTCTCTTCCATTCCGAAGTGAAGTGACAAGAAGGTAAATTTAATTTACAATGGATGGATCCTTTCCGGATTCATGCTGAAATTGGTTTGGCCACATTTCAGTTGGCCATGTTTATTAGTGAATGTTGGCAGTAGCCAGAGGCATAGAAGACCATAAGCATGTGAAGACAGAGCAGGACGAAGCAGGGAGTCAATCGAATCATTTTTTAAAGATTTATGTTTTATAAATACTTTTCAAAACCTCCAACAGTGATTTTCATCACTTTTGTAACATATGTAATATAAAAAAACCCTTTTTGTAGTCTATAGCTCCATTTTGTGTAAGTCGAGGAGTCCTCAAGCTTGAGGAGCTTAGGTAGAATGAGCGTACCAATTTTGGCTATTTTTAGACACCGTTTACCCTTTCAAATAGCATCTAGGACCTATTTTTTAACTATGCCGGTCACTAAATGTGAAGCTGGTCAAACCTAGTCTAGAATCTATAAAAAGAGCTAGAGAGCTCATTTTTTAGGTTAGCTTGTTTGTGTAGAGAAGAGCTTAGAGCTATTTTGAGCTTGTAAGAGTGTTCTTGAGTAATAGAGTTGATTTCCTACCTTCCATTGTGTCTTGCTTGTCTCTTCGTTGTGTGTGTATGTGTGTGTGCATCTTTATGCTTCTCACCTTCACTCTCACTTCATCTCACGTTCACGATCTTCATATCACTCCTATCTCTTCCGCGGATTGACATTAAGGAGGTGGAGCTTCTTAACGTGGTTCTCACCATTGTGCTAGAGCAACACTAAATTTGGTGCCGTTGCCAGGGATCGAGTCTAGGACAAATGTGTGATGGTAAGAGTATAGCAAGAAGTGGCGTTGGAAGGTAAAAATTTTCAGTTTTTGTTGCTGTTTTTACTTAGTTTTTGGTGTTTTTCACCTTCCCCAAACTCCATCTTCATCACCACATCATCATCTTCCACTCCAAAAAAATAAGAAAATTCACCATATCCACCCATTCTCCTCATTTCCCCTCATTTGTGCATGTGCGAGAGAGAGAGAGAGAGAGCTTTTGTGCTTGCATGTACTATTGTGTTTTTGAGTTTTCTTGCAGGTACAGTGCTCCAGAGCATCAAGAAAGCTTGCAAAAGGTAAAATTTCACTTTCTGTCAGAAATCTGTCGTGGGTGTCAGACCATCGTGATGGTCTGCCAACTTCGACATTTTTGGTATGCGAGTTCACCAAGAGGTAGGCGACACTAGCACTTGCACGGATCCACAGATGCATTTGCAAAATCGTCATTTTGGTGGACCATCGCGATTGGCTCACGCCATCCCGATTGTGTCACACCATCACGATTGGCTCACGCCATCGCGACGGCTCGGCCGGACCATCGCGACGGTCTCACGCCATCGCTACGGTTCACTTGAACCATCACGATTGTCTGCAGACCATCGCGACGATCCCGTCGACCCCACGCCATCACGATTGGCTCATGCCATCGCGTCGATGCTGCCACGTGGCAAGCTAGACCATCGCGACGATACCCCCAGACCATCACGATGCCTCGACATTTGAACCATTGCGATTGGCTCATGCCATTGTGCTTTGTGACCATCACGACGGGCTCACGCCATCGCGATTGTCCCGTTGACCGTTGACCTACACCATAGCGATTGCTCGCAGATTAGACCATTGTGACGATTCATTCACGCCATTGTGATTGCTCATATTTAGACCATCGCGGCAGTTCGCACCATCGAACCATCGCGATTGTGCCACACCATCGCGACGGTTCACCTGGACCATCGCGACGATCCCAGACCATCGCGATCATCTCAGAGCATTGCGATTATCCACCCCAAACGCAATTTTTAGGGTTTCAATTTTTGACCAATTTTGGGCCTATTTTTTGAAAATTTTGGATCATTAAGCTCATAGGAGAACCCTTAGCTCATATTTGGAGAAAAAACATGTTTGTCAGTTTTTACCCTCGAGGTCTTGAACGCTCATATCTTTTTCATCGGAAGTCCGTTTTTTGAGCATTATAGCTTGTTAGAAAGCTCTTTACGAGTACTACATGACCTCAACTGTTTTTTTCATAAAGAATACGTTGATTTTTAGATAAGCTAATTTGAGGTTAACCATAGTTGGGACTAGAAAAATCAAGAGGCAGTATTGAAATTTTTGGGCAAAAGGGAAAGGACCTTAAAAGTGTATATACTCAAGTGCTTGATCATCCATTGTGGAATTGGTCTAATATTGGACTCTTCCAGGTCTAGGAAGGACAATCAAGGACACTCAAAGCAAGGCAGTGAAGAACGAAAAGCTTGGGAAGCATGGCTTCTTGGGCATCAGGGCAACCAACAAAGCTGACTCGAGGTTGGAAGATTACTCAACCCCCTCAGTCAATTATTAGCTTAGGCTAAACGGTAGTGTTGTGGATTGAATTAACGAAGATAGGAACACCTCAAGTTCAAGAGAGTTAATTTCTCAAGTTTAAGACTAAATAAAAGGTGTGTGATACGAAAACCTAAAGGAAAAGAACTTAAGTCTGACAGAATGAGAACTCAAAAGTACCACGGAAAGTCGATTCCTGATGCATACAGTTAGACAAGACAAGAATCTAAATAAACTTAAAAAGAATCAAGAAAGTAAGAACAAAGGACCATTGACGATCAAAGAAGTGCCTCGAAGAAAATTCATGAACCTTAGATCAGGTAAACATATAGGTAAGTCAGACCGACGAAGCCTTAGATCATCCGAAGCAAGTGTAGGAACCACTGCACGATCATGAGCACAGCAGTTGAATAGCAATTATCCCTACGAGTTGAGTTCGGATACAAGCGAATCAGAAATGGCTTTTAGCATGGAAAGACCAGAAGGAGGGTCAAATGTAGCATATTTAGAAAGACCTGAAGGACCCTATAAGACTCAATTAGAATTTCTCCAAACCAACCGCTTAGGTGCTCGCATCTATGAGGATGGTTTGCGAAGACAAGTGGTGCAAATGCACAACCCTGATCAAACCATTGGATTGAAACGTCTAGTGGTGAAATTCGAGAGAGACGCATACATAGACAAGGAAGGAACGATGTACATCTTAAGTACTCAGCCAAACAATACGAATGAGTTTGGCGTAATTCAGTTAGAGTCGGAAGCTAAATCCCAAGGAAAAGAATCAGTAGGAGAAGAACCTAGGACACCTAGAGGGAAATCTGTACTGACACGAGTACTAGTTCCAGATTGGACCCCTCAGGACAACAGAAGCATAGAGCTATTTGTAAATAAATAAACTGATGAAGCATTTTGGAGGTATAGAACGAAACAACCTAGTGAGGTAGGCTCCATCATAATGTACGAATTCAAAGAGCCGGATACACCTGGAAAGTTTGTATACCTGGATGAAACTTCAGAAAGAGTATTTATGGTACCTAACCACGCAAGAAATACCTGCACATGGAGAGGTGATTTAGTATTCCCTCCATCTCGAGCAAACGTAAACATGAGCCATCAGGGGGCTAGAACATCCTCAGCCCATGTTGACCAAAAGGAGAAGAATAAGGAGAGATCAGAAGTAAGTTTCAATCATCCCATGGGGAGAGATAGAACCACCATGGACACGGATAGAGTGGACAGACAAAGGGAACCTTGAATACTAGGTGGTAGAGATGATTTTCCTCTTCCTAGACCACGTGAACACGCAAGAATATTGAGACCCACTCAGTTAGTAAAATCCATGAAAAATTACTTTGATGGGACAGGAGATCCCTATGACCATGTTGATGAATTCAAGCAAGTGCTACGAGCAGAACAAGTAGAGGACATGTTCATGCAATATAATGCATTCAGGCTAACATTAAAGAATACCGCTTTAACTTGGTTCCAACCTTTGCGACAAAGGCAGTTTAGAGATATCCATCACTTTTTAGAGTCATTCATCACGGGATTCTCTAAAAGTGGAATCAGACATGATACATCCTCGATAATTCATAGTTTCAAACAAACCCCTCAGGAAACAGTTAGACTTGCAGGACGTAGGTTTAGACAATATGTTGAAAGATGTCCAACGCAAGAGTTACCCTCACAGGCCAAGCAAGTGTCATTGTTTCTAGATGGCCTGTTGAGCTCTAAACTACGCTCCTATGTATACTTGAAGGAACCCAGAACACTAGAGCAGTGTGTAAGGATTTGCATAGACATTGAAGATAACTTAGGAGATGAGTTAGAACTCTCAAAGGACTTCAAGGACTCAAACTGTTCCTCTCTAGCATCCACAAAATTGTCTAGCTCGATAGAGGACCTAGCAGAAAAAGTGGCCCAGAAACTAGGAGTTTCTAGTAAACAGATGCCTAGGTTAACAACAAACAAGCATTGTTACACCTGTGGTGGTGATCATATGGCAAATGTGTGTCCCAATGCAACACAACCGCAAGCCAACCCTAGTGGCCAATACTGTACAATTGAGAGACGATACACAAATCATCCGGCTCAGGACTGCCCATATAACAAACAAGCAGTAAGACAGAACTACCCGCAAGCATACGAGCAGCCAGGTAGATATCAAGTTCAATACAATACCCAGCCTCATTACTATAGGCCTCCATAGAACTATACTTATCAGGCTCAACAGAGACCTCAACCTGTTTTAGCTCAGCAGCCACCCCCACCAGCTAATGTCATCTCAGTCAAGTACGCTGCTGCAGAAGAGAACTTAAGTAGGGCTTTATTGCCTTCTTCACCTTTGATCACAGAAAGTGACCCAAACTCAAACAGTTTTGACTCTACTCATGTAGATAGTCCACCCGCATACTACACAGAGTCACCAGAACACGTGGAGACATATCATTACAATATTCCACCATTGGAACATAGTTGGGAGCCCGACTATGCTAACGTGATGTACACAAACCCAAATCCACGGCCCCAATTAAGGCAGCAAAGACCACAGGGCCCTAGAGGACCATGCTTTAGGTGCCAAGGAGATCATTTCATAAAGGATTGTCCACATCCTCCGATAGCAGGACAATCTCAATATTATAACATACAAGGCTTTTGTGTCGATTGTGGTAAAGAGCACATAATCAAAGATTGTCCTAGAACCCTGTTAATGCTTCAAATGTGACACCAATCAAGGTGATACCTGGTATTGTGAACAACGCGGATGGATCCAACCCTACATACGTGCCTATCCAAGCTATAACAAGAGCCCAGCCGCTCTTACAGAACCAACAGCTTAATCAGGAGAAGGTAGTTGGAACTAGTGAAGTTGGAGAATTTAGCAATAAGAAGACGAAATCTTGGAAAGACTCTAGAGAAAGGATTAAGAGAAAATGGAGTAAAAAGATAACAGAATTGGAAGGAAGTCTCAAGGAATCAAGAGCCAAAAGCCTAGAATTGACTTCATAAGAATTGAATCAAGAGAACCTAGCTCAAAAATCAGGATGAGTCTTAGCGGAACCCATACTAGAAAACCTAGACATGATGTTTCGTGCGTATCAGGCTAGAATAAAAGAAGGACCTCAAATTGCTAAAATGAGTAAGAACTACCCTCGAGCAGACTTAGAAATTGAGAGGACTAAACTTTGCATGAAGATGGTAGAATTAGCACAAGCTTTGTTTGAAGCCTCTAGATATCTTAATTGGAACAACATGGCAAAACTTGAATTGCACTTTCAAGGACTAATGGAGAGGCTAGAATACCTGATTGATTGCAAGCAGAAAAAGAATCAACATAGGAACCCGATTGTCCTAGAGACACAGGATAGGAATGCACCATCCCTGTCTCAAGTACCCAATACAGAAAGTCAAGACAACCTGTCTTCCATACATAGGTATTCACATGAATTTCTGCGAGAAATCCAAGAAGATAAGTGGAGAAAAGAATAAGGAACCCATCCTCCTATTCAGGAAATAAACGACTTGCAAGAACAATTTCCCCAAGACATCCCCTCTATTTACGATGATGTAGAGGAAGAGCAACTGAGTGAACACACAGGTTTTGAATCCAATTCTTTGCAAGAATTACCTCAGTTCACAGGACCTTGGGAAGCTAAGTCTATTAGTATGAGAGCACCCACGATAATAGTGAGGAATGAAGAATCAGTGATACCTAGGAACACGGAAGTGATCAAGAATACCAAAGTACAATGTAATCTCACTCTAGAGGAGTTGTTGAAGGTAAAACCAGAATTGTGGAAACACGTAGCAAATCAATTCCCTGATCTTTCTACTGCTCCCTCACAGATAGGAACACACAAGAAGGTACCAGAGATACCAGTAGAAAAGATCAGAGATGTAAGCGAAGGAGAGGAAGGTAACACGTATCTTCCAATAACCCATCAGGGCTACACCACGAAAGCCATCTTAGACTCAGGAGCCGGAGTAGCCATTGCTACTACTACTTTATGGAAACATTGGGGTAAGCCAGCATTAAGACCTACAAGGATGAAGCTACAAATGGCTAACGGACATATAGAAAAATCATTAGGCTTACTAGAAGGCATATCTCTCACCACTTGTGGTGTGGAATTTGAGCATACCTTTGCCATTTGTGATTTTGCGAAAAATCAGGCTTACAAGATGATTTTAGGATGACCATTCATGCGTCAGTTGCAAATTGTACAAGATTGGGGAACTAATTCTTTGTACTTGCAACATTTAGGAATCACCACTAAAGTCAATCTTAAAGACTATTCACATCAAGATGTACCCCCAATACAATGGAATACCATCCATAAGACACAGGTAGAAACAGAATCAGTACATTCATTAGAATCAGACCCCTCATGGTTACACGAGGACACTCATTTATGGATGTGTAAAGTAGCAAAACAAGAGGAAGAACGGTTAGAAGCCAGGACTTTAGGTTCATAATAACATCCACGAACCCTTCAAGACCCAGCTACACACCTGTAGTATTTCGAGAAGAAGAATTCGAACCCCATGGTTGGGCAGAAATCCTAGCAACCATGGATGTAGCCATCAATGAAGAACAATGGACACCCCACTATGATGAGGATGGCTATGAAATCTCAGTTTTCACAATAGAGCCAATCATGTGTGATTCAATTATGGAAGAATGCGAACCTAGCACTGATGCATTTGAGGATGCAAGTGACTTTGATTTAGAGTCGATTATTATGGACTCACCCTTTGCATTAGAAGAAGAATATTTCTACGAACTAGAGACTCATCCTCAGAGACACGAAGAAATTATGAATGAGGTGAGATTGACCACACAAGTGACCACTAAAAGTGAAGGAAAGAAAAGAAAGAAGAAAGAAACCATGTTAGAAGAAGAAGAATCTTTGTTTGAGGTTCCAGAGAACTTCAAGAAGTATGAAATAGAAGATAGATGAATCATGGTACGAATGCCTAATAGAAAAGCCGATATTGGAGAAGCATATGATAATCGAGAAAAAACCAAAAAGATAATAGTGGCCATAAAAGGAGAAGAAGAGAAGTGTACATACATCAGGCATGATTTGACGAATGAAGAAGAAGAAGAATTAGTTGCTCTATTGCGCGAATATAGAGATGTGTTCGCTTAGAGTTACAAAGACCTAAAAGGAGTAGACTCGGATATATGTTCTAAAATAGAATCCCTATGACTTCATATGCGAAACCTACAAAACAGAAACCATACATGTACAATGATAACTACGCTGCAAAGATTAAGGAAGAAATAGATCGTTTGTTAGAAGCAGGATTCATTTATGAAATTGAGCATACTGAATGGGTATCCCCCATTGTGTGTTGGAGTTAGACGTCTGCGGAAGCACGCAAACAGCACAAGGAAGAAGAAGAAGCTTGGAACACAACACACAAGACTGAATGTATTACTAGAGAATGTACAAAGATAAGTAGCCCATTAGGGCAATAGGCGTATATACAAGCCGGGGGAAAAAAACCTCCTAAAGAGGGAAAAAAGTGCCCCGGCGGTCCTAGAGTGTTCACACACATCACTACCTAAATATATCAACAAATCCCCCTTGGGAGTGATGCGATGAACAAGGAGCTGGCACTCATGTATAAGGAAGTGCCAAGCTATGTGGAAATCACTCCACAAAAGGAAGTAAGCCCAAAGCTTTGCGGAAAGCTTCAAACTTCTCCCTAGGCAGAGCCTTCGTGAAAAGGTCTGCAATGTTCTCCTGCATGGGCACATATGCCAAGCTGATCTCCCCAGCAGAGAACCTCTCCCTGACATAGTGATAATGCACCTCAATGTGCTTAGTGCGAGCATGGAACACAGGGTTCCTCGCAACTGCTGTTGAGAGCAGTATGGGCACCCAAGGACCGACTAGACAAGGAAGCCAGCGGAGAGAGTCAGAACAAGGTGAACGAGTAAGTAGACAAAGCAGTCGACGCAAATCTGGCAGATAGGCCCTTCAATTTTTTCCAAATCAACATCTTTTAACAGTGATTCTTATCACTAACAATCATTGTAAATACCATTTCATATTTTTGTAGCTCCATTTTGTGCAAGCCAAGGAGTCCTTGAGCTTGAGGAGCCTTAGAAGTACCTACATATCAATTTTCGTACTTTTTAGACTCCGTTTAAGTCCTCAAATTAGCCCTGGAACCTAATTTTTAACTAGGCCGGACACTAGGTCTGGACAGGGCCAAAACTTAGCCAAAAACTATAAAAAGAGCTAGAGAGCTCATTTTTGAGGTTAGCTTGTAATTGAAACAAACTTGTAAGAGCTTTTTGAAAGTAATCTAAGAACTCCATTGATTCTCACTCTTTGTCTTGCCGTGTGTGTGCGTGTGTGTGTATGTGTGTGCATGTTTGTGTGCTTCTCACTCACACACTTGTGCCGCCACTTGCTCGAGGTCTTCATACCATCCTCACGTCTTCCCGGATTGACATTAAAGGAGGTGCTACTCATCACTGAGCTACACCAAATTTTGGCGCGGTTGCCGGGGATCGAGCTTTGAGGACGAGCGTGTGATGGTAAGACGTAGATTGGAGACGTTGGAGTTGTAGGTAATTTCTCTACTTTTCCTATTTTTCTCTTTCTTACTTTACCACCATCATCACCATCATCATCATCACCATCTTCCACCTCCACTTCCATCATCGCGAAAATTTCCGTTTTTTTTAATTATATCACCTTCTCCACCTCATTTCCCTCATTTCACTTGTGAGAGAGAGCGAGAGAGCGAACTGTTGTGTGCTATTTTCTGCATGTTCTTGGAGTGTCTTGCAGGTTTCAGCATCATCATCCCCTCCAGCACGTCGCGCAGGTACGGAAATGTGCAGAACTGTCTCGTAGTCGCCGACTCCTGTCGATCGCGATTGACAGAAAATTTCACCTTTTGGTAAATCTGAGTGCACCACAGTGGACTAGAGACCCTGCACACCACCTTTCCACCAAAATTTTTGAAAATCTTGCAAAATTTCAGTCCATCGCGATTGACAGCCCTGTCCATCGCGATTGACAGCTCTGTCCATCGCGATTGATTGAGTGTCCATCGCGATCGACTGAACCCTCTGTCCATCGCGACCGACTGAAGCTCTGTCCATCGCGATTGATTGAGTGTCCATCGCGATCGACTGAACCCTCTGTCCATCACGACCGACTGAAGCTCTGTCCATCGCGATTGATTGAGTGTCCATCGCGATCGACTGAACCCTCTGTCCATCGCGATCGACTGAATTCCCTGTCCATCGCGACCGATAGCCTGTCCATCGCGATTGACTGAACCCTCTGTCCATCGCGATTGACTGAACCCTCTGTCCATCACGATTGACTGAACCCTCTGTCCATCGCGATTGACTGAACCCTCTATCCATCACGATTGACTGAACCCTCTGTCCATCGCGATTGACTGAACCCTCTGTCCATCGCGATTGACAGCCCTGTCCATCGCGATTGACAGCCAATTTTAGCCAAATTTCTTAGGGTTTGTTAATTGAAGAGTTGGGCTAATTTTGGGCATAAACATTTTACTCTAGAACACATTAGGAAGCCTTAGGAAAACAACTTGGGGAAAACCTGTTGCACAGTGATCCTGTTTGAACCCTGTCTTAACCCTAGAACCCTGAACGGTCACAACTTTTTCATACGGAATCCATTTTTTGAGCTCTAGGGCTTGTTGGAAAGCTTGTGGCATATACTACACGCCCTCAACTATTTTTTATAAAGATAATGCGTGGATTTTCAGAGAGGGAATTTTGAAGTTAACCATACCCAGGGGAATCAAAGTCAGGGGCCTTTAGAATTGTTTTCTTAAAAATCACTATGCAAGTTTGTGTTTGTGCTACAGGAATGAAAATAATTGGTTCTGTCTTTGGAATTTAAATCTTTAAGCTAACTTCGGAACTCTTACAGATCCATTGAGAGCATCGAAAGGCGTTCTAAGCAAGTGTAAGTGCAAGCTTGGGAACACACTTCCTGGGCACTCAAGGGCAACCAAGCAGGAAACAAAAGGTTGGAAACTTTTAACCCCCTCTGTCAATTCATAGTTTAGGCTAAGAACGACGAGAGGTAGGAGTAAGTCAGGGCGACGATAGGCAGGTATCAAGTTGAAGACTACCTAAAAACTCAAGTCCAAGCTAAAAACCTAATCTCTGTACTGTCGATAACATAAAGGAAAGGAACCTAACGTGGAACGATCAACCTGAAAGCACGAAGAACATTCAAGTATTCCTGACGACGTAATATCAGACAAGACCTTAAACACGAGAAATAACTAAAAAGAACCAAGTGACTAATATAAAGTAACCAGCAACGAAGTTGTACTCTAGGCAAGAATTGGGCTCCTTAGATAGGCATATGAACCTTAGATCAGAACGACATCTAGTAAGGGAGAGACAAAGCCTTAGGTCTTCAGAGGCTAGTGTTAACCACACTGCTAGGTCTTGGGCCCAGCAGTTGAGCCACCACTCGTACTACCCTAGCTCTGAGACTAGTGAGTCAGAGATGTCTCAAGGCATGGACAGACCTACGGGAAGTTCAGGAGTGCCTTACTTGTACAGGGTAGAAGGCCCTTACAAAACACAGCTGGAATACCTTAGGACCAACCGATTAGGTGCTAGCATCTATGAGGATGGCCTAGGAAGATCTGTGGTACAGATTAAGAATCCTGATCAATCCATAGGACTAGAGCACCCAGCAGTCAAGTTTGAAAACGGTGCATACCTGGACAAAGAAGGAACCATATACGTAGTCACCAGTCACCCAGACAGGACAGATGAATTTGGGAATGTAATCTCAGAGGCGGACTTAGGTGATTTGGAACAAGGAAACATGGGTGCGGAACCTAGAACCCCCCGAGGCAAATCTGTTCTCACTAGGATTATCACGCCTGAGTGGGTTCCCCAAGACAACAAGAGCATAGAGTTGCTCCTCAATCGAGAAACTGACGAAGCCTTTTGGAGGTATAAATCTAATCAGCCAACTGATATAGGAACTATCATGATCTATGAGTTTAAGGATCCGGATAGCCCAGGTAGAGTGACCTACTTAGATCACGCTTCAGAGAGGATCTTTGTGGTGACAGAACATGATAGGCATGTTTACACTTGGAAGGGTGAATTCGTGTTCCCCCAACCAAGATCGAATGTATCCTATGGTCACCCTAGAGCTGGAACATCCCAAGCTCATGGAATGCAAAGAGACAGAAGTAGAGACAGACCAGAAGTAAGCTTTGCCAACCCAGTGGGCAGAGAAAGAACGAGGACGGAGACGAATAGAGTAGAACCTGAGATACTTAGAGCTCACAGGAACCAAAGAAATGTGGATGGATTTCCTCTGCCGAGACCTAGAGAGCACACAAGAACTTTGAGACCGACCCAGCTAGTTAAGTCCATGAAGAATTACTTTGATGGCACAGGAGATCCCTATGATCATGTGGCGGAGTTCAAGCAAGTCTTGAGAGCTGAACAAGTGGAGGATCTATTCACACAGTACAATGCCTTCGGTCTAACGCTTAGGAACACAGCACTCACATGGTTTCAGCCATTGGATGAGCGACAATTCAGATGTATAGACCAGCTCCTAGAGGCTTTCATTGTAGAGTTCTCTAAGAGTGGCATAAGACACAATACCTCCTCATTGATTCACAGCTTCAAACAGACTCCCCAAGAGACTGTAAGATTGGCAGGAAGAAGATTTAGACAATATCTTGAAAGGTGCCCTGTTTCGGAGTTACCCACACCAGCCAAGCAAGTGGCTCTATTCTTGGATGGATTGCTAAGTACCAAATTGAGATCTTATGTGTACTTGAAGGACCCTAGGACCATAGAAGAGTGTGTACGCATGTGTATTGACATTGAGGATAACCTAGGGGAGGAGTTAGAGCTTTCCAAGATATACAAAGATTCAGATAGTGCCTCTAGCCTCTCTTCCACGCAGTCCACATCAATTGAGGAACTTGCAGAGAAAGTAGCTCAGAAATTAGGTGTAACTAGCAAACAAATCCCAAGGTTTGCCCCTATGAAAAGGTGCTATACTTGTGGCGGCAACCACATGGCGAACGTATGTCCCATTATGGCTCAGCCCCAAGTAAATCCTAGTAGCCAGTACTGCACCATAGAACGGAGGTACACCAATCACACCGCACAAGATTGCCCCTACAATAAGCAAACAGTTAGGCAAACCTATCCTCAACCCTATCCACCACAGGGAAGATACCAGAACCAGTACCCTCCACAGCCATATGGCAGGCCACAGCAACCCTATCAGCAACCATACCAAAACCAACAAAGACCTCAGCCTGTGTTAGCACAACAACCCCCAGCTCCAGCTAACGTGATTCCAGTAAAGTATGCTGTTGCAGAAGAAAACCTGAATAGAGCTATAGTCCCTGTAACACCACTGCTTTCTGAAAGTGATCCCAGTGACCATAGCTTTGATTCTACACATGTTGATAGTCCCCAAGCTTACTACATGCAATCTCCTGAACATGGTGAGTCCTACTATAGTGAAGAACCTAGTGAACCTAGTTGGGAGTCAGATTACACAAACGTCATGTATGCAAACCCCAACCCTAGGCCTCAACCTTGTCCCTTACCTCCACCTACACAACCCCAGTCAGTGACGATCCAAGGCTTTTGCCAAGATTGTGGAAAAGAGCATCTCTTACGAGATTGCCCTAAGAATCCTAATAATATGCCAAAAATCACGCCTATCAACGTTATTGGGTTAGTGGTAGATTCCACACGAAGTGTCACTTCCCCTGCTCCCGTACAGGTAGTCACTAGAGCTCAAGCATTGCAGCAAAACCAAGGGGTAGACCAGGAAAAGAGCCCAACAGCTAGTGAAACTGAGAGCATAACCAAGAAAAGGACTAGAGCTTGGAGAGATAGCCGTGAACGTATGAAAAGGCAATGGGCAAAGAAGATGAGTGAACTTGAGGAAAGTCTACAAGAAACCAAGGCCAAAATCATAGAGATCACATCCCAACCGCACTCTCACACAATCCCACCGCTACCATCCCCATCACCCTCCATCCCTCCACCCTCTAATACACCCCACGTAACCCACCCACCACCCCAAGCAGGATCAGTATTAGCTGATCCCACTCCCGAGGACCTTAATATGATGCTCAAAGCATATCAGGCCAGAATCCAAGAAGGGCCAAACGTAACTGATCATGAAAAGTGCTACCCTAGAGCAGAACTAGAGTTAGAACGAACCAAAATTTGTGCCAAAATGGTGGAATTGGCTCAGACCATGTTTGAGGCCAGTCGCCTATTTAACATCTCTAGCTCAGCAAAGACGCAGTTGCACTTTGATGGACTGCTAGAAAGAATAGAGAGGCTAATTGCACAATCAGAAAAGGAACCTGCCCCTCAAAGAAAGGAAGGGGCAAGAGAACGGAATGGCCAGCCTCTTCAGGAAGCCCATGTGCCTCCTCAAGAAGCTTATCTTTCCCCTCAAAAGGAAGATGAGCCTCCCTCGAAAGCTTACGTACCTCCACAGGTTGCCTACATTCCTTCTCAGGGAGCATATGAGCCTGTTCGGAAAAGTAAGAGAATAAGTAATCCTCCCCAGGAAGCTTGTGCTCCAAACATCTATGAGAGCGAGGAAAGAGCCAACGATAGAATAAGCCCTCCTTCCCAGGTTGCTTATGTGCCTAATTCTACGGAGCCAGACACTTCTTCTTCTATGAATCGGTTTGCACCAGACTTCCTACGAGAGATTCAAGAAGATAAATGGGATAACGAAAGCGAAGTCGCCCCTCCCTTTGAACTTGTGGATGATGCACACGACCAATTCCCACAAGACATCCCATCTATTTACGGGGAACATGAGAGTACTCAGTCTCACGAGAGATTGGACTTTGAGTCTAATTCCATACAAGAGCTACCCCACTTCACAGGCCCATGGGAAGCTAAGTCCACCTGTATGAGAACACCTACAGTCATGGTAAGAAACGAAGATTCAGTCATATCTAGGAACACAGAGGTAGTGAAGAACACTAACGTGCAGTGCAATCTCAAGTTAGAAGAGCTACTCAAGGGTAGACCTGAATTATGGAAACATGTAGCCAAACAAGTACCAGAGATAGAAAAACCTCGTTCCCAGGTAGGATCACATAGGACAGTGCCAGAAATACCCTTGGATAAGATAGGAGATATGTGTGAAGGTGAAGAAGGTAATACCTATCTTCCCATTACCTACCAGGAGTACACCACCAAGGCAATTTTGGACTCAGGTGCAGGAGTTGCAATTGCCACCACTTCCCTATGGAAGCGTTGGGGCAAGCCAGCACTCAGGCCAACGAGAATGAAATTGCAGATGGCCGATGGTCATATTGAGAGACCCTTAGAACTGCTAGAAGGAATAACTCTCAACACCTGTGGTGTTGAGTTTGAGCACACATTCGCCATATGTGACTTCAGTAAAAATCATGCCTATGAGATGATTTTGGGAAGACCATTTATGCGACAGTTGCAAGTGGTACAGGACTGGGGAACCAACTCCTTGTATTTGCAACACTTAGGTGTTACAACCAAAGTCAATCTCAAGGACTACTCGCATAGAGATGTCCCTCCTATCCAATGGAATCCCATCCATAGAGCCAAAGATGATACAGAATCGGTGCATTCCATAGGGTCAGGATCCTCTTGGATGCATGAAGACACCCACTTATGGATGTGCAAGGTAGCAGTAGAGGAAGAGAAGAGAGAGAAAGCCAGAGATGTAGGTGTGAAAGAAACCCATAGATCAATCCAAGACCCAGCCTATGCACCTGTAGTTTTTCCAGACGAAGAATTTGAACCTCACGGTTGGGCAGAAATCTTAGCAATAATGGACGTAGCCATCAATGAAGAACAATGGACACCTCACTGTGATGAGGATGGCTATGACATTTCAGTCTTCTCCATAGAGCCAATCATGGGAGAGGCAGTTCTAGAAGAATGCGAACCTAGCCCTGATGCATTTGAGGATGCAAGTGACTCCGATCTAGAGTCAATCATTATGGACCCACCATTTGCATCAGATGAAGAATACTTCCATGAAGTAGAATTTCAACCCCAGAGGCATGGAGAGCTTACAAATGATGTAAGATTAGCGACACATGTAACCCCGAAGGAAGAAGGGAAGAAACGAAAGAAGAGAGAAGTCTCACCAGAAGAGGAAGAATCTTTGTTTGAGGTCCCAGAAAATTTTAAGAAATATGAGATAGACGACAGGAGAGTCATGATAAGAATGCCTAAACGAGAGGCACAAGTAGGAGAGGCCTATGATAACAAAGAAACCACCAAGAAAATAGTAGTGGCCCTAGAAGAAGGAGAGGAGAGATGCACGTACATAGGCCATGACCTAACAGAGGAAGAAGAGCATGCGTTAATTGCCTTGCTAAGAGAATACAGAGATGTATTCGCTTGGAGTTACAAGGACTTGAAAGGTGTTGACCCTGACATATGCTCACACACTATCCCCATGACTTCAGACGCTAAACCCTCTAAGCAAAAGCCCTACACATATAACGATAATTACGCTGCTAAGATCAAAGAAGAGATAGATAGACTGGTTGAAGCTGGATTTATCTATGAAATTGAGCACACTGAATGGGTATCCCCCATCGTTGTGGTGCCCAAGAAAAATGGAAAGCTGCGCGTATGCATTAACTTGAAGAAGGTTAATGCAGCCACGATTCGAGATAACTATCCGCTTCCCATCACAGAACATCTCTTAGAAAGAGTGGCAGGCAAGGAGGTCTACAGCTTCCTTGATGGATTTTCGGGTTACAATCAAGTAGCCATAGCGCCAGAGGATCAGCATAAGACGGCCTTTGCCACAGAATGGGGCATTTTTGCCTTTAGAGTAATGCCATTTGGGCTTACGAATGCACCAGCTACCTTCCAAAGGCTGATGTGCCATGTATTTAAAGAGTTCCTGAGGAAGAATTTAGAGGTCTATGTTGACGATCTTTGTGCTCATTCCAACATTAGACAAACCCATATTCCTGAACTCAGACAAATCTTTGACAAATGTAGAGAATATCAAGTCTGCCTGAACCCAGAAAAATGTGTTTTCATGGTCAGGCAAGGCAAGATTCTAGGACACATAGTGTCAAAGAATGGCATATCCACTGATGAAGAGAAAGTGAGAGCTATAGCAGAGCTACCTAGGCCAAAAAATGTCAAGGAAGTACAAGCTTTCATGGGGCATTGTGGGTATTACCGACGATTTATACACATGTATGCTGTCATTGCAAAGCCCATGTATGGACTTCTGACTAACTTTGAGTGGACGGATGAATGTGAGAATTCCTTCCAAGAGCTTAAACGAAGATTATGTTCAGCACCAATCTTGACCACACCAGATTGGAATAAACCATTCCATGTTCACGTGGATGCATCCAATTATGCCATTGGGTGTGTGCTTGCTCAACCTACTGGTGAAGGTAATATGGATCTTCCAATTGCCTACGCTAGTAGACAATTGAATGCAGCTGAACGAAATTACACCACTACGGAGAGAGAAGGTTTAGGCATGGTATATGCAGTTAAGAAATTTAGACACTATTTGCTTGCAAATAAGTTTAAATTTTTTACTGACCATCAAGCATTGTTATATCTCGTAAACAAACCATGCAATACAGGAAGATTAGTGAGATGGTTCCTCTTGCTAATGGAATATGATTTTGAGGTTGTGGTAAGGAAAGGGAGGACTCATTTAAGAGCAGATCATCTCTCTAGGCTCACGTCGGGAGAAGCCCCACAAGGAGTATCAGATGACCTTCCTGATGCTTACTTGTTTAATTTGGAAGTCATACCGCAGTGGGCTAAGCCATTGGTACCAGTATTGACGTACGGGCCTAATCACCCAGTGGTGAACACACGGAATAAAGAGGTTGTAAAAGCCCAAAAGTACCACATCATGGCTGGAAGTATGTACAAGCACACGGATCAAGGGATCTTGGCTTGTTGCGTAGAAGAGGATGAGTACGCTAAATGGTTGCAATTAGCACATGTAGGTGCGTTAGAGCAACACCATTCAAAGCAACGAACTTTACAGACACTAAGGAGACTCGGAGTGCATTGGCCGACTATGGAAGCGGATGTCCAAAAGTTGTGCAAGGAATGCCCAATCTGTTGCACTAAACCACCAGTGGAACACGCCACTCTTTATCAAGTATCCATTGTGCCCGATTGGAGTGAACCTCTAGTATCATTCTTGAGGACAAACACATTCCCTCCAGACATGACTCTGGCTAGGAAAAGGAGTTTAGAACAAGAAGCCCAGGATTACTCACTCATTGGTGATAATCTATATAAGCGTTGTAAAGATGGTTACCTGAGGCTATGTGTCCATGAAAGTGAATATCTTAAGATCTTAGAAACTGCTCACCAAGGTGTAGCAGGAGGACACTTTGGACCGGATCGGGTGATCAAGGCAATACTATTTGCGGGCTTCTGGTGGCCTACCCTTCACATGGATGCACATACCTATGTGAAACAGTGTGATGTCTGTCAGAGGACTCAGTATCCCATACGCAAAGATGAGATGCCACTGAAACCTATGATGGGTGGACATGCATTCTCTAAGTGGGGAATAGACTTCGTAGGTCCTATTAATCCCCCAGCTAAGGGTTCCCATGCGGAATACATTATTGTTGCAACAGACTATCTAACTAAGTGGGTAGAGGTAAAAGCCACGACGAAGAACGATGCTCAAACAACTGCCAAATTCTTGTTTGAGAAAGATACCGGCTACCTATAGAGCTTGTAAGTGATAGAGGCACTCATTTCTTGAACGAAGTGATTGAAAATCTACTCCAAGAATTCTTAGTAATACATAAGAAATCTGCCCCCTATCACCCTCAAGCTAATGGACAAGCTGAGAGCACTAATAAGATCTTATGCAATGTACTGACAAAATTAGTGAACACAAAACGCTCTGATTGGGACAAACAGCTGCACCATGCTGTTTGGGCATACCGAGTCGCCTACAAAACGGTACTCCAAGCCACCCCCTTTCAGATGGTATTTGGCCAAAACGCGGTGCTACCCTTGGACTTCTTGATTCCTACATTGAGAGTAGCACAAGAGCACGAATGGACAGGTCATGAGCTCTCCTCGAGGATCTTTGACCTTGAACGATTAGGAGAAACAAGACTGAGAGCAGTTGCAGGAATTTATGCAGCTAAGAAGAGGCAGAAGGCATACTTTGATGCCCATGTGAAGGATAAGGGCTTGAAAGCAGGAGACCTAGTTCTAGTCTACACACTGAAACAACACGCAAGGAAGCTAGAAAAGAGAGGCTACGGACCTATGATCATCAATAGGATCTCCACAAGCGGAGCAGTACAACTAGCCACGTTAGAGGGTGATGTTCTCCCAAATTATATTAGCGGTTGCAGAGTCAAGTTGTATCAGGAACCCCTCACGGAGGAAATGCTCAGTCGACTCAACACTGTTAAGAAACGCAAGGAGGAAGAAAAGCGAATTCGAGAAGAAGCTCAAGCAGAAGCTTTAGAACGCATCAGAAGGATGAAGTTGCGAAGGCAAGGTAGAGATCAGCCTAGAACAAATGACTATGCAGATCAAGGATATCATGTGGCAATGTGTGAAGTCGCAGGAACAAGCTCACATAGGATAACTGATCGATGTCCTTTCATAACCTTAGATATAGGACAAGGAAAGAGTGCAAGGACTGTAAGAGCCTTGATTGACTCAGGTGCAGCCACTAGTGCTGTTAAATTGTCTTACTGTCAAGAGTTGCAATTAAATGTCAATCATGTGGAAGCATATCTCATAGGATTGGGAGGCGTGGAAACCCCTTGCATGGGCGAGGTGGAACTTCCCCTCTACATTCATGATGAGGCAATGACAGTTAAAGTACTAGTGTGTCAAGATGAGGACCTCACGGAACCCCTTGTCTTGGGTCAAGACTGGATCTATGACCAAGCAGTCAACTTAAACCTAAGAAGTGGACTTCTTCAGGTGTGGGTCAATCATAGTCGAATCACAGTAGAGTTAGATAATGGAGCACTCAAGGAATTAGGAAAGGCACAGACTCCTGGTCCCTCCAGGGGTGCACATGAAGTTGACCTTGTCCAAAACTATGTGTTGCAGAGGAATGCTATGCGCAAAAAAGGAGTCAGGGATGCAACAGAACTCCCTTCTTTTCCAAAAGCCAGAAGGAGGCAACAACCAAAGGTGGATCAAAGGCAGAAGAAGCAGAGTACTACCTATGTCGGAAATCAAAAGAACCTGCGCAGCAGAATGTCTCAACAAGTGAACCGAGTGTGGGTGCGAATAGGCGAACACCCGGTTGCACTCACGCCAACCACACGGGCAAAGCCTCTTATTAGTAACCAACAACACGTCACTAATAAGAAGTCTTTCAGAAATTCTTCTGCTAACGTGAAATCTATTTGGGTGCCCAAGAAGTCGATGAAGGCTAGCCCACAATCAAGACAAATTTGGGTGCCTAAGGCTTGCTTGCGGGCGCAAATAGCTACTCCGAAGCCACAACCTATACAGCGTAACCCATTCACTCGCACAGCCGGCATCCACTCGTTTTCAACACTCACGAACACACCAAGGCCCATGAGCACGAACAGAATCATTTGTAAATGGGTCCCTAAAAGGCCTCATGTTCAAGCTGACACACCTATAAAGCTCTCGAGAGTCTCTACGGAACCAAGAGCAAAACCCATCCACTGCATTTGGCAGCCCAAGACTTGTAACAAACCCCGGACCCCGATTGTAAATCCATGACCACCTACTAACCGCTTCACTCTCACATCACATCATTTTGCTTAGCTCTTAGGTCTACCTAACTCCTAACTACACACGCACCGAGCACTTATTATTGTAACAGGGGACACTATGTCATTTTTGTGTCCATTGCAATGTTAGCATTTATTCATATATTCTCACAGAACTAGCTGCGAAGTTTTCAACATGGCTGAGGCAGCAGGAACTAGCTCTCACACAGAAACAAGCCCGCAAGTGGTGGACTTAGACAGTTTACCCGTTTTGCCTGAGACAAATGAAAGACCAGAAGAATTGCAGGCCGTCAAAATCATACCTATTGCGGAACCTCCGCGTGGCCACACCATGCCCGTAGGGAAGACTTCCCACTGGTTTACTGAGGTGGCAGGACCCTTGGGGTGAAGGAACGTACCTATGGGAATCAGAGTTGGACTTCAATGGGAAGCAAGGCAGATACCATTTCTTTACAAGAGAATTTGAGAAATTACAAAATGCAGAAGGTCTACGTCCGATATGGGAAAAGGCAGGATTGAGTGCCTATTTCAGTGCACGACTCCCAAAACCTGACTTCATGCGATGCTACTATCTCATCAACACCTTGACTCCAAACCAGAACCCAAAAGGTGCAAGCTCATTTGTGATTCCATCTCTGACAAAGGGGAATGAGCTCAAGAGGTTCAGGCTATCAAACAATTTGGTGAGAGAGGCTCTAGATATGCGTGGCATGCATATTCCTACAGAGAAGGAAACCCTAGTACCGGATTACATGAAGAATCGAAGTCTCACCAAACTCAAGGACATGGTATCCATGACGCCTAATATTGCAATACACCTTCGCATGTGCATGCAACACTTTGCTTTTCCTGCACAAGATAGATTCACCATGCCGCCCAAAAAGATTTGGTTTAGCTTGTATCTGGCAGAGACACAGAGCCTCACCATCAACTTACCCCACTGGATAATTGATCAGATACACCTAGCTCACAAACGATGGCCGCGGAAACAGGTTTTATATGGTTGTTGTGCTCTGACAAGAATCATTTATAGGTGTTTGGCTTACGACATTCCGATCCAACGGGCCCTAATGTGGAATCGGGTAGAGCAGTTTAGAGGCAGGACATCCATTGGAACCCCTTCTAAGAAGATGAGAGGCACTGTCCAAGTCCCATGTGCTCAACCACGTGGAGCCACCCTAACACCAGACGTCACCCCTCCACCCCGAAGGGTCCGACCATTCACACTCCGACTTCCAAGACGCAGCACCGATGGTTCCACCTTGATATTTCCGCCCATCCCAACCGATCTTGAATTTCCTAGTGGTGCTCCTTTGGAAGAACTCACTAATGAAGATTTCGAACAATTATTACAAGATGTAGAGCTGGAGGCAGAAGAGGCACAACAAGCGGAAAACGTGCAAACGCAGGCCACAACCTCCCAAGCACCTGTCACACCTGTTGAAGTGGATGCAGAGGATGACGGAGATGAAGAACAGGAGGATGATGAGGAGGATTATGATCAAGAGCACCAAGAAGAGCAACAAGAAGTGCCAGAACTTGTAGGTGCACCAGCATATACAGCTCAACTACGAAGGCTATACGACACTATCAAAGCAGTACAAGAAAGGCATCAACTCTCTCTTGTATCAGGTCAAGCTTTGATGCAAGAAATGCTATTAGATGAAGGGGTGGACCAACATTTCATTGACACCCTCAAATTAGTGTCAGACTCTTTAGGAGTTCCGGAGGCTGTCCACACCGCAGTCCGCCAGTCCGTAAGGTATGACAAACGCAGAGTGGACACGTTACCACGAGCAGGTAAGACTATCAGGATACCCGTCACAGAACAAGAAGTACCCATTGAGACAACAGCCACCCCCACAACCACCACTGACCTCTCTGCCGAAACCTTCGTTCAGACATCACCCATCTCACCCCAGCATCCTCCATCACCACCTTCGCCACCCCCACCACCACCTCCCACCATGGAAGAAACGACAGTCATCACCTCTACCTTCACTTATAACCCATCCTCATTCAAATCATTTTCATTTCGAGAACCCACCTCACAAGACAACCTCTTCTCCTTCGTCACCAATCCCTTGTACACTTCATCCCTTCTATCCTCCGAACCCATGACTGGCCATCCCATAATTCCAAGCGTAGTTGGAAACCCAGCACCCACAGAAGGCACCCTGTGTTTCCCTACCTATCCCCCAATTCGGGTACCTCCATTCCATGACCCTCACTTCCCATCTGGCCCCTACACCTCTTTCAACCTGACCGCACCACCCCAATACCCGTCCTTTGTGGAGCAGTTCATCCGCTCTCCAATGTTTCAGAGGCACATTTCTCCGATGTTCGCAACGACATCAATTTTCACGAACACCACACTCACTTCACCTACCATACCCACCTACATGGTAGCCCCTGTACACACCACTTTGTCTGACCCAATGGACACTTCACCAACCACAACACCTCCCCCCACGATTCCACCATCTCCCCCTCCCTTACCCCTCACCTCACCACTCACATCATTGGCACCCACAGCATTCACTACCCCCCTACCCAATCCCACCTCCCCTGCACTTCAAACTTTTCCCCTTGCATCTCATAATGTAAATAGCACGTTCAACACATTACTTCAGTGTGCACATCAGCTACAACAAGACTACCATCAATTGGAAGAACGCACTGCTGCCCTCCAGGCAGAATCTCAACGTCTGCAAGCTAGAGTCACCACTCTTGAAGCTGACTACCAGACGCTCCTAACCGAGCATACCACACTACAACAGGCTCACTCCGAATTGGAATCAAAGACATCAACCGTAGATGACCAAGCAGTCAAGGAACTAGAAACAGTGCTTCAAGTGCAAATGATCTCTAACGCTACACTCAGACGCAACATTGGGCTATTAAGGAAGCATATGGCCGCAGCACTAGAAGAGAACAAACGACTTCAACAACAAAACCAAGACAACTTTGAAGCGGCTATGGAAGGAACCGTCGGAGCAACCATTAGCCCTACCAGATATAGAGCAGTCCCATCGGAAGACATTCGCATCTTACTTGAGGAGCATGCAAATTTCTTGGAGTCATATGAAAAGTTAGAGACTGAATGTGCAGATCTAAAGAAACAGATAGCCAGTGTCCCCACCGCTCAACAGGAGCCGGTAATCTTGCAACACTCTACAGAAGAAATGGAGACCCTCCGGAAACAGGTGGCAGAACTCCAAGCACGCCTCTTACCATATGAACGGCCACCCTCGCCCATTGAAGAACCAGAACCTGAAACAGTAGTGGAAATCCCCGTCGATGACAGCTATGAAGAGCCATACGAGCCTATGCCGACGCCTGGTGGTCGAACTACAGAAGAAGGACAAGACACGTTAGAAATTCAAGTTCCAGATTGGGTCAAAAGGGTCGAGAAAGTGGGTAAGACACATGATGATCGTGTGGCCGTGCAAATGCAATCTCTCACAAATCTGGAAGAAACTGTCCTTCGGTCTTCCTACTTTCAAAATTTATCCCATCAACGGTTAATCACAACATCAGAGTCGCAATACATGCCTTATTTTGTCTTACTACATGATTATAATGCAGAAGTCAAAAGACATACAGGGAAGGAGCCCACATTCGCCACTCAATTTGAGATAGGGGATCTACCGACAGATGCACGTGCTGGCTCGATCTTCCAACCTAATTGGCGTGCACGTCTACTCACCGATTACCCAGAGATGATGAGTACTTGGGCAACCATGCCACTATATATCAAGTATAATCCATGCTATTGTCCAGTGGTACGTCGCAGATCCTGGCAAGCATTTGCAATCAAGGTACGCAACAATAAAGAATGCTCGGCTTGGGTTAACTACCCATATTTTGCTCCACCTCGAGGGACCCCAACCGTAGCCTACATGATATCAACAATTCGGCACTGGTCTACACGTCTAAATAATGTACCCAACATAGCAGCGAAAATGTGTATGAAGATATTCGAGCTCATGACCATTGTCTTCAAAACCTTTCGGAATGTCCAAGCTCCATACATCTCTGCCCCTAGGTTCTCTCAAGGCAACAAGGATTTAGTCTATGACATGAGCCAAACCCCCTCGGTCACTATCATCTTTGCTTGGCATGCACGAATAAAGTATTTGCCCGCATGCTTCAAGCAGACATTTGAGGAAATGTTCTCTACGGGATTCTGGGAATACCATTCCGAAATTTTCATTCCCAAACCCACACATTTGCTACATCTATTCGCAGTAGAACAAGCGATCCATGCAGATCAGTTACGTCTGCCACATCCGGACATTCCAGGACCAATCGATTGGGATCGTATGATGACAGATTTGGCCAGAGGACTACGCATACAAGAACATCAGCTTGCCACCCAGGTTGTGGAATATTACATCCAACACTCCCAGCAACAAGGGTCTGTCAGGGACGACAGACGCGAGAGAGGGGGGGGTGTTGAGAGCAGTATGGGCACCCAAGGACCGACTAGACAAGGAAGCCAGCGGAGAGAGTCAGAACAAGGTGAAGGATTAAGTAGACAAAGCAGTCGACGCAAATCTGGCAGATAGGCCCTTCAATTTTTTCCAAATCAACATCTTTTAACAGTGATTCTTATCACTAACAATCATTGTAAATACCATTTCATATTTTTGTAGCTCCATTTTGTGCAAGCCAAGGAGTGCTTGAGCTTGAGGAGCCTTAGAAGTACCTACATATCAATTTTCGTATTTTTTAGACTCCGTTTAAGTCCTCAAATTAGCCCTGGAACCTAATTTTTAACTAGGCCGGACACTAGGTCTGGACAGGGCCAAAACTTAGCCAAAAACTATAAAAAGAGCTAGAGAGCTCATTTTTGAGGTTAGCTTGTAATTGAAACGAACTTGTAAGAGCTTTTTGAAAGTAATCTAAGAACTCCATTGATTCTCACTCTTTGTCTTGCCGTGTGTGTGCGTGTGTGTGTATGTGTGTGCATGTTTGTGTGCTTCTCACTCACACACTTGTGCCGCCACTTGCTCGAGGTCTTCATACCATCCTCACGTCTTCCCGGATTGACATTAAAGGAGGTGCTACTCATCACTGAGCTACAACTGCCAATGCGCTCTGACTGTCAGTGAAGATGGTGGTGGCAGAAGACTGGCCAACACCCAAATCAGCCATAAGGCGTCTGAGCCACACACACTCAACAGTCGCTGTGAAAGCTGCCCTATACTCAGCCTCACAACTGGAAGTGGCCACAGTAGGCTGCTTCTTGCTCAACCAAGATATACATGAGCTACCAAGCATGAAGCAAAAACCACTGGTGGACACACGAGTGTCATAGCAACTAGCCCAATCTGAGTCAGAAAAAGCATGCAAATCTGGCGGTAGTGATCCCCCCTTGGGATAAAACAACCCAAGTAGCCGAGTACCACTCAAGTAGGGAAAGATGCGCTTAACCGCTTTCCAATGCGTGACTCCTAGGCAATGCATAAACCTGCTCATCTGTGAGATAGCAAACTGAATATCTGGCCGAGTAATGCATAAGTAAATTAAGCATCCAACAGCCTGCTGATAGAGAACAGCATCAAATGCATCTCCAGCATCATGAAGACTCAATCGTAAACCTGTCTCCATAGGAGTGGCAATAGGCTTACAGTCTTCAAGGCCAAAACGTTGCAATAATGTGTCAATATATTTCGTTTGACACAAAGCCATTCCACCATCAACGTGCATAAACTGAATGCCCAAATAGTGATGCAAATGCCCCAAATCAGACATTTCAAATGAGGCATGCAAATCAGCCTTAAAATCAGCAATCTGTGTCTCAATAGGACCAGTGAGCAACATGTCATCAACATAGACAACAATGATCAGAAGCACATCATTAGCACGTTTAACATATAAGGTGCTTTCAGTTGGACTGTTCTCAAAACCATGTGCAATCAGATAGGCATGTATCTTCTCATACCAAGCACGTGGTGCTTGCTTTAAACCATATAATGCCTTCTTTAACCTGCAAACCTGGTTTTCATGCCCTTTCTGCACAAAGCCACGGGGCTGAAAAACATACACTTCTTCATGCAACCCACCATTCAGAAATGTTGTTTTAATGTCCAACTGATGTACATTCCAACCATGATGGGCTACAAGTGGACAAATGCTCCGAATAGTAGTCATACGGCATGTAGGTGCAAAGGTCTCATCAAAATCAATGCCTCTTTCCTGTGCATAACCCTTTGCAACAAGCCTAGTCTTATACCTGTCAACTGTACCATCAGGTTTACGCTTCAGCTTGTATACCCACTTAGTGCCAATGGCCTTCTTGCCAGGAGGCAAGTCACATAAAGACCATGTACCATTCTTCATTATAGCATCATATTCAGATTGCATAGTAGCCATCCAATTTTCTGAATTTTGTGCTTCATCAAAAGAAACAGGCTCATTCTCATCACAGAGACTAGATGCAGCCATAGCATAGCAATCTGATGCAAAGTAGGCACTATGAGAGCCTGAACGAGTACAATATGACAAAGGTGCATCTAATTTTCTGTCACGCAAAGTCTGCACCAGCCATTTTGGCATAGTTTTTGCCTGCTCAATATCAGCTCTCTCATCAAGTGCATCATGTAAATCTACATCAAAAATGGAATGATCTGCATCATCATATGAAACCTACAAAGGCTGAGAAGTTGCCTCATTAGGACTAGCACTAGCCTGTCCACCTGTAAAAAGAGGCATCAAAGTATCATACATGTCTTTGGAGCTAACAGATGTCTCCTTAGTACATGAAAGCAATGGCTGAATAGCATCTTCCACAAAGACAACATCACGGCTAACCAGAATGCGTTTAGTCTGTGGATGATGCAGACGATAGCCTTTACTTTCAAAACTGTACCCAACAAAAATACATTTTACTGCCTTAGCATCCAATTTTTTGCGATGTTGTTCAGGCACTAATGCATATGTCAAACAACCAAAAACACGTAGATGAGCAACAGATGGCTTGCGGTCATGCCAAGCCTCATATGGAGTGATAGACTGCAACACTTTAGTGGGACACCTGTTCAGTATATATGCTGCACACATCACAGCCTCAAGCCAGAAACTATGTGGTAAAGCCTGACTTTTGACCATGCAGCTCGCCATCTCCATGAGTGACCTGTTCTTTCGTTCACCAACTCCATTCTGTTGAGGTGTATACGGCACTGTACACTGGTGTTTTATCCCACGTTCAGCCAGAAATGCATTAAAATCTGAAGACATATATTCCCCCCCTCGATCAGAACGGAGGGTGCCCATTTTACATGCTGACATATTTTCAGCCAAAACCAAAAACTGTTTGAAGCACATGAACACTTCGGACTTTGTTTTGAGTGGATATACCCATGCATGCCTGGAAAAATCATGAATGAAAGTCACGAAGTAAAGGTAATTTCCAAAAGAGGGTATCTGCATAGGACCACAGACATCACTATGTACAAGCTGCAATTTCTGCGTAGCCCGAACTGAACCATCTTTTGGAAAGGAAGAACGCTGCATTTTGCCCAAAATACAGCCTTCACAAACATGTTTTCCAGGTGCCTCAAGTTTGGGCAAAGAGGACACCATTTCAGATTTCTGCAGGCGTAACAAACTAGCAAAATTCAGATGACCAAAGCGTGCATGCCAAAGCTTTGCATCTGACATAGCCTGAGAATCATGAACTGCACATGCCGAATCATTCACAGATCTTTCATAGTCTATGAGCTTATACAGCCCATGACATAAAATGCCAGAAGCAATAATCACATCGCCATTTGAGAGATCATGGACTGTACACCTGTCATCAACAAATTTCACAACCAAGCCAATCTTGGCTAATGCAGAAACTGATAACAGGTTCTTTTTGATCCTTGGCACAAATAAAGCATCTGACAAAGTGAACGAACTACCATCGGCAGTAGTCAGAATGATCTTACCAACTCCCATAACAGGATAAGAGGAGTTATTGGCGCATGTGACAGTATTCCCTGTAGGGGCAGGCTCGAGTGAAGAGAAGAAACTGCGCTGCGAGGTAATATGTTTGGTCGCCCCACTGTCAAAGTACCAAACATCTGAGTCTAGTGCAGACATGCACTGATCATGAGAAGATGGGTCAAAACTGTAGACAGTAGTAAACGCCCATTCTTCTTCCTGCACAAGATTTGCAGACTCTGTTTTTGGTGTAGAGGCCTCTGCAACAACCATTCCAGCCTCTTTCTTCTTTGCCTCTTTAGCAGCCAGTTTTGGACAGTTCTTTATAATATGATCATTTCCTTTACAATACTTGCAGAACAATTTCTGCTTTTTTTATTTCTTCTCATCTTTATCCTGGTTCTTCGATTGTGCAGCATTTGCAGATTTCTGCTTACTAGTAGAAGAGCTCCATTTTCCTTTGCCCTTCTGACTAGCCAGGAAAGCTTGATCTGCAACACGCATAATGGACCTGTTCTGCCTGGACCTGTTCTTCTCATCTTTATCCTGGTTCTTCGATTGTGCAGCATTTGCAGATTTCTGCTTACTAGTAGAAGAGCTCCATTTTCCTTTGCCCTTCTGACTAGCCAGGAAAGCTTGATCTGCAACACGCATAATGGACCTGATCTTCTTGCAACAGAACAGAGACTAATTCCTCAAATGACAAGGCATTCGGATTGCCTTTCATCATCAACCAAAGAGTAGAGGCAAAACTCTGATATGAATCAGGAAGACCATTCAGAACGGTCTGCACAAGTGAGCTATCTGGTATAACCTCATCAGCAGAAATCAATTGTTCCTTCAGGTCTTTGATCTTTGTAAGAAAACTGTCCATAGAATCACCTTCATTCATGTGCTCACTCTCCAACTGTTTTCGGAGGTAAGCAACACGAGCCTCATTCCTAGCCTGGTACAAAGTGGTAAGTGTATCCCAAGCATCCTTTGCTGTTCTGCAAGAGCGAATGTGAGGAATGATGGCACGTTTGACAGACAAAGCTATCAATGCATGTGCCTGGGCATCTCTGCCATCCCAGAGAAACTGCTCTACAGTAGGTGCAACAAAAACAGCAGCACGAACAGGAATCTGCGGAATATCATCTTCGACACCATCTTCATCAGCTCCAACACCTGTATTTGCAGTACCTATCATTACAGGTGTAACAGGACGTCTTTCAACACCCTGCACAATGTTCCACAATCCTTTTGCAACCAGTACATGTCGCATCATATAAGCCCATAATGGGTAGTTGGTACCATCCAACTTATCCTCAACAGCCAACATATGGAATACATCACTGCTTTCAGCCATGGCCGGTGACTAAAATACCTTGATGTAGAAAATTGACTGTATCTCAAAAAGTTGAACGGAACTGCCCAAACGAGTTCTGCTAGACCTGTAGCAGACTTTGAGACGCTTAAACTGGCGAACAGAAACTGGTATATACCTTTGGCACAAAAGGACAAAATAGCCTGCATAAGCGCTGCAATAGTGCGTTCGGAGGCCGAAACGAGCTCAGATCGCGATTTCGGCACCACATAGCGAAGGTGTTTTGATCTCGGAAACACCCTGAGTATGCTCACCAAATTTCGTGCGAATCTGAGACTGCAAACGGAGGAGTGTCGACGGCACCCTAGAAGAAGCGACGACCTGCTCTGATACCAATTGTTGGAGTTAGACCTCTGCGGAAGCATGCGAACAACACAAGGAAGAAGAAGAAGCTTGGAGCACAACACACAAGACTGAATGTATTACTAGGGAATGTACAAAGATAAGTAGCCCATTAGGGCAATAGGCGTATATACAAGCCGGGGGAAAAAAACCTCCTAAAGAGGGAAAAAAGTGCCCCGGCGGTCCTAGAGTGTTCACACACATCACTACCTAAATATATCAACATTGTGGTAGTGCCCAAGAAGAATGGAAAATTGCATGTGTATTAACCTTAAAAAAGTTAATGAAGCCACAATTAGAGATAGTTATCCTCTTCCTATCATGGAACACTTATTGGAAAGAGTTGCGGGCAAGGAAGTTTACAGCTTTCTTGATGGTTCTTCAGGCTGTAATCAAGTAGCCATTGCTCCAGAAGATCAACACAAGACGGCTTTTGCCACATAATGGGGCATATTTGCATTTCGTGTGATGCCATTTGGCTTAACCAATGCACCCGCCACTTTCCAACGACTCATGTGTCACGTTTTTAAGGAATTCTTACGCAAGAATTTGGAAGTTTATGTTGATGACATATGTGCTCATTCAAATGTAAGGCAGACTCATATCCCAGAGTTAAGACAAGTATTTGACAAAGTTGAGAATATCAAGTTTGTTTGAACCCAGAAAAATGCGTTTTTATGGTCAGACAAGGCAAAATTCTAGGGCACATTGTGTCAAAGAATGGAATCTCTATGGATGAAGAAAAAGTGAAGGTAATTGCAGAGCTACCTAGGCCAAACAACATAAAAGAGGTACAAGCATTTATGGGTCATTGTGGTTATTACAAACGATTCATACACATGTACACAATCATAGCCAAGCCTCTATACTCTCTTTTAACCAAGTTTGAATGGACAGATGAGTGTGAGAATTCATTCAATGAACTTAAACAACGTTTGTGCTCAGCACCTATATTGACAACCAGAGATTGGAGCAAACCATTCCATGTACATGTGGATGCCTCCAATTATGCCATAGGATGTGTGTTAGCACAACCCACAAATGAAGGTAATATAGATCTCCCCATAGCTTACGCGAGCAGACAGCTGAATGCAGCGGAAAGAAATTACACCACTACGGAACGAGAAGGTTTAAGAATGATCTACGCAGTAAAGAAATTCAGGCATTATTTGTTGGCAAATAAATTCAAGTTCTTTACAAATCATCAAGCATTACTATACTTAGTTAATAAGCCATGTAACACGGGACGACTAATATGTTGGTTTCTTTTACTCATGGAGTATGACTTCGAAGTAGTTGTGAGGAAAGGAAAGACAGATCTCAGAGCTGACCACCTCTCAAGATTGACCATAGGAGAAGCTCCTCAAGGAATAGTGGATGAATTACCCGATGCATATTTGTTTAACCTTGAGATAGCACCAGAACGAGCTAAGCCAATAGTTCCTATTCTCACATATGGACCTAAGAATCCTAGAATAAGGATCAAGGAAGGAGAGATTACAGAGATATCAAATAATAGCAGGAAGTATATATAAACAGGATAATCAAAAGATTCTTGCTTGTTGTGTAGATGAATCAGAACATGCAAATTGGTTGCAATTAGCACACGTAGGTGCATTAAAGCAACATCACTCGAAACATCGTACATTGCAGACTCTGCATAGACTAGGAGTATATTGGCCTACGATGGAAGCAGATGTCTACAAGTTGTGGAAAGAATGCCATGTTTGTTGTGAAAGACCACCAGTAGAACATGCTATATTATATCATGTGTCTCTCACACCAAAATGGAGTGAACCTTTAGTGACATACTTGAGGACGAAAACATTCCCTCAAGGAATGACCTTAGCATGACAACGCAGTCTAGAGCAGGAAGCTCAAGACTATTCACTTATTGGCGATAATCTATACAAATGAGGACGAGATGGATACTTAAGACAATGTGTTCATGAGAGCGATTATTTGAGCGTACTAGAGACTGCACACCAAGGTGTTGTAGGAGGTCATTTTGGACCCAATAGGATAATCAAAGCCATCCTCTTTGTAGGATTATGGTGGCCCACTCTTCACATGGATGCACATACCTATGTAAAGAGATGTGATGTGTGTCAAAGAACTCAATTTCCTACTCACAGAGATGAAATGCCATTGAAACCCATGATGGGAGGACGTGCATTTTCTAAGTGGGGTATAGATTTCGTAGGACCCATTAACCCCCCTGCAAAAGGTACACATGCTGAGTACATTATTGTTGCGACAGATTATCTTACCAAATGGGTAGAGGCAAAAGCCACAAAAAAGAATGATGCACACACGACTGCGAAATTCTTCTTTGAAAATGTCTTTACAAGATATGGATTGCCTATAGAGTTAGTGAGCGATCGAGGAACTCACTTTCTAAACCAAGTCATTGAATATTTGTTACAGGATTTTATGGTGATTCACAAGAAATCCGCACCATATCATCCTCAGGCCAATGGTCAGGCTGAAAGCACTAACAAGATCCTTTGTAACATACTGGCGAAACTCGTGAACAACAAATGTTCAGATTGGGACAAACAGTTACACCATGTTGTTTGGGCATATCGCGTGGCCTACAAGACCGTACTCAATGCAACTCCCTTTCAGATGCTTTTTGGTCAGAATGTTGTGCTTCCTTTGGACTTCTTGATACCAACCCTTAAGGTTGCACAAGAACATCACTGGATCGTCCATGAATTATCAGCAAGAATAATGGACTTGGAACGATTAGGAGAAACCAGGCTGAAAGCAGCAACAGGAATATATGCAGCAAAGAAACGACAGAAAGCATATTTTGACATGCATGTGAAAGATAAAGGTTTAAAAGAAGGAGATTTAGTCCTAGTGTATACGCTGAAACAACATGCACGGAAGTTAGAAAAGCGAGGTTATGGACCTATGATCTTTAACACACTCTCGAGAAGTGGAGCAGTACAATTAGCCACTCTAGAAGGAGACATAATGCATAATTACATTAGTGGCTATAGAGTCAAGTTATATCAGGAACCTCTTACTGAGGATATGCTTAGACGACTCACGTTGGCAAAGAAGCGTAAGGAGGAGGAAAATAGAATACGTGCTGAAGCGCAGGAAGAACCTATAGAATGCATTAAGCGCATGAAGCTAAGAAGACAAGGACTAGGGAGAGAACATTATAACCATCTGGAAATAACACCCAGATACCCCATGGCCATGTGTCAAGCAAAGTCAACAACTCATCCTAGCATAGTGGATAGGAGACGATTCATTATAGTCAGGCTAGAGCACGGCAACCCTTGCCAAGAGCTCAGGGCTTTAATTGACTCAGGTGTTGCGACTAGTGCGATTAGATGGTCCCACTATAAGGACTCAGGAATAGAAATGCGGCCAATTGAGGCATACCTCATAGGGCGAGGAGGCATGGAAACCCCTTGCATGGGTGAGGTGGACCTTCCTATCCTCATACATGATGTGACCATGACAGCGAAGCTACTAGTGTGCCATGACGAGGACCTGATAGAAGCCCTAATCCTTGGCCAAGATTGGTTATACGATCACTCACTGGACCTAAATCTTAGACAAGGCTCCTTGCAGATTGGAACCTTAGATCAGAAGCGAGTGATACCGCTTGATGACTTCCCTAACGGCATTCCGTCTGAGGTATTTAACCCTAGACCATATGAACAACATGCGAAGGAAGACCGGAAGATCTTTGGTCAGATCAGTCATGCTACGTTCACACCAACCCATGCGGGCTTGGCGATGGACAATTGTCAATTAGAAGGATATCAGGAGATTTTCCCTTGGGCTTCCTGCAAATTAGAAGGGGCAACCACCCAACCGCTTGGTCAAATGGACACAATCAACGGTCAGGTGGGTTGCATCAACAGACCAAATGGGAACCATTGCAGGTCAGGTGGACTGCATCAGCAGCCACATGGGCAAGATACCCTGCGATGCCCATCCTTCCACACTTACTGCGGACTGGCCTAGATCTGTGGTACAGAATGCCTCACTTCCTAATGGGCACGTTTTGCAAGTGTTGGACCTCCCTTCTTTTCCAAAGTAGAGTGTCCATCCGACCTCTCAACCTCAACCGCAAAGGAGTCAATCACAACAGAGGAACCCAGACCGACGACAATATCAGATGACACAAGGAAGAAAGCAGCAGTATCAGTACCACAAAGCAAGTGGCATGAAACAAATATGGGTGCCAAAAGGACAGAAACCACTGACAAATTTCAATAATGTGGACAATGACAAGAAGAGGTTAAGGCAGAATCAGAAGCAATATCCAAAGCCTTTTCAACCTTCTTCTACGAGTACGAACATTCGACAAATTTGGATCGCCAAGAAGTATCTTACAAATCGACCCACACCCATGCAGATTTGGGTACCCAAACAGTGTATCATAGCTCAACCCTCAAGCCATGTAATATATAGCCCTCAGAAATCTCTTCACCCTTTAACCCCACCACATCCGATCTCAACTTTTGTCCCTCAGCAGAAACATATCACCCGCTCAAAAACTCTTAGGAAATGGATACCGAAACGTATCCACACGTCTTCTCCGACTCCCTTATCTAACATTACTCCCACCCCGACTAAACATTACCCTTGTAATAACTCATTCACAACTGAACCTTGTACAAATCCACACAGTATAACCTCACAGCACTCATGATAACATCTCATCAAGAAATGTATGCATTATCTGAGGCATGTAGGTGTCTAGAGACCTGCATTAGTTTTGCAACAATCATTCCATAAACCACATCACAACACTCGGCTACACGGGTTACACATCGGTTATGGAAAGGGATTGCGGTCTCACTTTAATGGGATCATGATTAATTTCCATGCTAATGTGTCAATCTTTTGTAGCAGATCCGCTACACACTTGCATCATTCAACATGCAAGCAGAAGGACCATCTGAAGCTGGCCCCAGTGTACCCATGGCCAATATTGGAGAACTACTAGCTGAGCCCCATCCGATGGCTCAACCACCAGAATTTCAAGGATTTCCAAGACCTATGCCAATTGATGATCCTCCTAGGGGATATACTGAAAAGATTCATCGCAAGTCTCATTGGTTCCAAGGATTAGCAGGACCGTTGGCGGAGGTAGATTTCATTTTTGAAGCCAACTTGGCGTTTGATACCCGTACTTGGGCCAAGTACCAGTTTTTCTCAAGAGAGTTCGAAGGACTACAGACCACAGAAGACTTAACGCATGTTTGGGCAAGAGCAGGCTTCACAGAGTATTTCAGTGACCCTTTGCCTAAACCAGACTTCTACAGATGCTATTACTTAGTCACCACTTTGACAGCTTCGGAGAACAAGGATCTACCCGGCACATTTATTTTGCTGTCTTTGGTGAATGAACCCCCATTCAAAAGGTTTTATTTGACAAAAGATTTGATTAGAGCTGCCATCAAGATACATGGAACGCACACGCCAACAAAGCAAGAAAGGCTAATTCCAAAGCCTATGAAACGTGGAGATGTTACTAAATGGGAAGATATTTTGGCTATCACACCGGAGTTATCTAAGCCATTAAGGATATGCACGCAGCACTTCGCTTTCCCCGCTCAGGACCGATTCACCATGCCACACAAACGCATCTGGTTTGGACTATATTTAGCATGTATTGGACCTCAAACGACAGATCTAGCAAGCTGGGTAATTGATCAGTTGTACTTAGCCCAACATAGATGGGAAAGAAAGAAGGTCATCAACGGATGCTGTGCTCTTATAAGAATCGTATATATGTGCTTGGCATACGACTTGCCAATCGAGCGTGCCATGATGAGTGAGGAGTTAAAAACATTCAAAGGGACAGCAAAGAAAACTAGGAAGGCTAGCAAAGGACGAGCAGGAAAGCGCATGAGAGGTACTATTCTTTGCCTACAGGTCCCGGAATCACCGTCACCGCAACCCTCTCCAGAGCAATCTCCAACGGAAGCCCCTATAATTGTACAACCCATCCGCATACGGTTATCAAGACCTGTTACAACGGAGGCCACTACCATCACAGTCGCTCCTCAAGCAGCCACAGCCACAGTCGCTCCCACCACTGCAGTAGAAGTTCCCACCACTATTGGTGCGAAAGCTTTTTCTTTTCCGATACCCAACATGGAAGCGGAACCCATAGATACAACCTTTGATTTTGAAATGCCAGATGCCTTCTCCAATGAATTTCAGTTTTCTGAAGGCCAAATTTTCTCTCAAGAATATGAACGTCCAAGCTACCCGACCACTCCCCCAGATCAACCACAAGGACAAGTCGTGTCCAGCTCAGAAGAAGAAAGAACAGAGATAGATGATGACGAGGGCGACGATGAAGCCAGCCAGGGCACTCATGACTCCGAAGAAAATGTACAGACAGATGGACAAGGACAACAAACGGACACCCAGGGTGACACCAGCATGCATGAAGATGAAACCTTTGAAGCAGCAGCTTATACACTGGCCATCAAAAAATTATATCGTACTATGGAAAAAGTTTGGGTGCGTAAGAAGTTGACTGAAGAAGAGAGCCAAACACTCATAGAACAAGAACTTGTCTCAGGTGGCTTTGAAGAAGTATACATCAAAGGCTTCCGGGAACTTGTTAAATCAGTCGGACCTATCGAAGCCTTGATATTTGCAGAGGAAACCGTTACCGCAGTATGACCCTCGTAGAGTTCGCTTACTAACTAAACCAGGCAAATACATTCGAGTCCCGATAGGTGCTCAATCTTCAGAATAGGCCAGGGAAGCACGTCTTATCCCTGAAGGCTCATTGGTAGAAGCCACCATTGTCGTCGACTCTCCACCCCACACCACTACTGTACATACCACCACTGTGACCGAAGTACCCACCACCCCAACTACTCCTCTTTCACCTCCCATCCATCCAGTCTCCCACATACACCCTCCTTCTCCCAGAGCATCCACCTCCTTCCACGGCGATGTAGCAGAAGCCCTTATAACATCCATTCCTCTCACCATGTCCACACCCACTCAACCTAGTCTACCTCCTCAGACATCCAACTTTCTATCCAATCCATTTCTCCCTCCATCTTTCCCATCCTTCCCCGCACCTCCAAGACACCTTTTTCCATTCCCACCTCCATTAACCTTCTCCCCAGTTTCACCTCCCCAACCTAGCGTAATTCCTCTTTCCCCTTTCCACCAAGGCATACAAGAGACCCCAACTGTAAATTACTCTTCAACCTTTGTAAACCCTGTATTTACACCCACGCATGCACCCACTCTCACGCCATTATTCACAGTCACCGCACTGGACACCACATCCAGCGACATGGATATATCACCACCCACCGCACCACCACTCACTTCATTCATGGCACAACTATACTTAGGCACTCCACTTTTCTCCACAATAACCACGGCATCCACATTCCCACCCCCATTCCCCATTCCCTTTGCATCTACCCCCACTGCATCTTCACTTAGCACACCATTAATATTATCACCCACTGTAGATACTGCATTCCGACAAATGTTCACATGCATGACTCAAGTGAGAGATGAATTTGCATCTCTTGGCAGTAATTACCGGACGCCGCAGCAGATAACGAATGATCTACAGTCGCAGCTTAATTCATTGACGATCGAGAATGCCTCATTGAACACCCGCTACCAAGAGCTACGGGAGGCATACCATAAACTGGAACTAGAGAGTGACGAAAAGACTAAAGAGCCCATCACTGACCTAGAAAACTTGAAAAGGGTGCAGACTATTCGCAATGCGACGCTCACAAGGAACATGGGCTTACTCAGATGCCACTTGGCAGCAGCGAAAGAAGAAAACCAGCGTTTACAAGAACAAAACAGAGAGAATTTAGAAGCTGCTCTAGATCAGGGAGACCAACCATTAAGTCCCAGTCGGTTCAAGGCTGTGCCCTCAAAATCTATGAAAATGTTGCTAGATGATCATGTCAGATTGTTAGATGAGTACGACAGCATGAACGAGGAATATCAAAAGCTAAAAGAAGATCATAAACTACTCCAGCTAAGAGCACCAATACAACAAGGACTACCTGCTCCTACGGACCCTTCTCCCGAGATCTTAGAGGAACTCAACCATTTACGGGCCCAGGTATCAACTGTTGAATCACGGATAGCTGTATATGAAGCACCCCCAAGGCCAGACTCCCCATCGGAACTACCAGCAGAGGAAGAAACAGTAACCATTCCGGTGGAGGAAACTTTTGAAGAAGCATATGAACCCCAACCCATCCCAGGCGGACGCATCACGGCTGAAGGCCAGACGACTTTTAAACTTCCAACTCCCGCATGGATGAAGACAATAGAAGAACTTGGAATAATCCACTCAGCAAGGGTAGAGGCGCAGTTACACGCCATGGCAATGATTGAAGAAAGAATTCTACAGTCTCCTTATTCCGCTCATTTGGCCCCGCGCAGATACATACCCGGGCATGAGCTACAATACAAACCTTACTTTATGTTAAGGGCAGAATATCAGTTGGCCATAGAGAAAGAAACAGGCAAGAAGCCCTCCCACGCAACCCAATTTGAGCCTGAAGATTTGCCATTGGATGTGCACCAAGGAGAGATCTATCAACCATATTGGCGTAAAGATTTATCACAAGAATATTCTGAGATGATGAGTACTTGGGTTAAGGCACCTCTACACTTAAAGTACAACCCATGCTGGGGACCAATGCCACGCTGCCGCTCCTGGAAGGCACTCGCTATTAAAGTCCAGAATAACAAGCAATGCGAGGATTGGCTCAATTATCCCTATTTTAGGCCACCCACAGGACCACCAGCTGTTGGATACATAATGGCAACGATTCGCCACTGGCTCCCTTGCTTGAAACATATGGATGATGTAGTAGTGCACATGAATGTCAAAATCTTTGACATCATGCAAATGGTTTTCAAAGTCTTCCGTCGCGTCAAGGCACCCCATGTAAACACCTCGGACTTCGAGCATGGCAATCTAGATCTTGCATATGATATGAGTACAACGCCATCGCTACAGGTGTGTTACGCCTGGCATTGCAGAATTAAATACCTACCGGCATGCTACAAGCAAACCTTCGAAGAAATATTCACAACCAGTTTCTGAGAATACCATTTAGAAGTCATCAGCAGGCCTACACACCTCTTGCAATTATTTGCCTGCGAACAGATGGTATGTTCCACGCACTATCCACTCCCACCATCCGATGAACCGCAACCCATTGATTGGGAGAAACTCGAGGCAGATCTGGCCTGAGGAATTCGCATCTCAGAACACACCCTCGCTCAGGCTACTCCAGAATTATATCCGACAGACCTCACAACAAGGTTCTGTCGAGGACGACAGAAGTGAGAGGGAGGGGGGTTTTGGCAGTAGCCAGAGGCAAAGAAAACGCGGAAGCATGTGAAGACAGAGCAGGACGAAGCAGGGAGTCAGTCGAATCATTTTTTAAAGATTTATGTTTTATAAATACTTTTCAAAACCTCCAACAATGATTTTCATCACTTTTGTAACATATGTAATATAGAAAAACCCTTTTTGTAATCTATAGCTCCATTTTGTGTAAGCCGAGGAGTCCTCGAGCTTGAGGAGCTTAGGTAGAATGAGCATACCGTTTTTTGTTATTTTTAGACACCGTTTACCCTTTCAAATAGCATCTAGGACCTATTTTTTAACTATGTCGATCACTAGATGTGAAACCGGTCAAAACTAGTCTAGAATCTATAAAAAGAGCTAGAGAGCTCATTTTTGAGGTTAGCTTGTTTGTGTAGAGAAGAGCTTAGAGCTATTTTGAGCTTGTAAGAGTGTTCTTGAGTAATAGAGTTGATTTCCTACCTTCCATTGTGTCTTGCTTGTCTCTTTGGTGTGTGTGTGTATATGTGTGTGCATCTTTATGCTTCTCACCTTCACTCTCACTTCATCTCACATTCACGATCTTCATATCACTCCTATCTCTTCCGTGGATTGACATTAAGGAGGTGGAGCTTCTTAACGTGGTTCTCACCATTGTGCTAGAGCAACAGTGAACTTCTCCAGACTCTTATCAGTGGATCCAAACTTCAACCATAGTGCATTTCTTGATCATGGGTCTCTGGGGTCTTAAAAATAATAATAATAATAGTACAAATAATCTTACTAATTTTGCATGGAAGTGAGCCTCATTAATTCAATTAATCATAGTCATGATGGCCTAGCCTACCTCACGTTGAGGACAATTCATGCAGTATGGGTGGAAGCTCGAGAGATTGCCACTAACTTTGATTAGTGATCTTATCCACAATTTGGGACTATCACGTAGCTTTTGTTCATGATTAATTGGTTAATTAGCATAAGCATGAATTTTAATGCTTTGGTGTTTTTGACTCACTATTTTTTGTTGTTGCTTGATGCAATGGCAGCCACAATAATCCCCAATTATCTAAAGTGCACATATCTACACATGCTACAGATACCCCATGGACTCCCTCAAGCCATGTTGGAATGGTTCCATGCATGTGAGCTAATGGAGTATGTCATGGTCGACTCGTAGTAGTTGATGGTGCATCCCATTGTTCTAGATTTTTTGACATAGATAAATGAGCAGATGGAGCAAGAAGGAGAGCACCTAGCATTCTTCATCCTGGTCATAAATTAGGAGTTGAGTGTTTGTCTAGATGCTTCCTACATTGCACAACAATTAGAATTAAGCAACGATGGAGTTATAGCTCTTCTAGTGTTGGTTCCTCTCAAGGAGATGCAACGGATGTTCGACAAGCCCTGGTCTAACGAGTACAAGTATGCTCAACTCCCGGATACATTGCCATGGAAGCTAGGACTCAGATTGGTGACCCTACCATTAAATTTGCAGACCAAGCAGTATGGGATTTTGCAAACTCTCAATTCCTTATTGGTTGAAGCAGGCAAAGCAGGATCTATTGTCAATTGGGCAGAAATCTTCTTCCAAAAAATCAAGAAGGAAGTACATCAATTGTTCCCAGTGTCCAAGAAGGCACACTTTTTGGATTCCACAATAGGAATATTTTTTAATTTTCTGATTCCAATAGGACCTTTGCCACTAGTGCGGTAGCTTGTAGAGGTGCTAGAGGTGATCCTCTTACAAGTGCTAAAGCACCAAGGGAAGTCTAAGGCATCAGTGGTGGAAAGTGATGTGGACACTGCGTAGAAGTGGTTTAAGGTGGAAATTGTTCAAGCAATGCTATGAGGGGCTAATGAGGAGTGACTATGAAAGCTATGAGATTAGGTGACATCATTGACATTTTAGGAGGAAGAGGCTCGACAACTATAGGAAGAAGTTGAAGCTATGACAAAAGCTGAACAATACGGATTAACGATGGTACAGGAGATAGCTTGATGCCAGGTAGAAGAAGCGGCCCAACAGGATGAATTGCAAAGGAAAGGAGAACCACGATCACAAGTTTCTAATCACCATTCATCCAATTCTCCAAAAGTGCAAACTGACTTGGATAAGTTGGCAGAGTCCATGGATGTAAATTTAGTTCTAAAAGAGGAACAAATTCCTAATCTAACTTCTCAACTGGTAGAAGCTATGAGTACTAGTCAGAGTTTTCTAGAATCCATTACTTTAGATTATGTGGATGTTACGGTGGTGGAAGCAACCTTAAAAGCAAAATGGGGTACCTTGGAATGCCTTGAAGAACACTTCTAGAATGAATTTGAAAGCATTGTCTCCCAAGTCAAAGCCCGTTTTTATTAATTCTTGTATGATATTGACAAGATAACACACCCTCCATCAAGTCAGGATGGTGATATGTAATTAGTGGGTATGGTCCACCATGTGTGCTAGTGTTAGGCTACCATTGGTGTGGATATCCAAATATGAATTTTTGGAAACCTTAGCATTCCTAGGAAATCGATTACTTGATATTCTATAATTGTTGTAACTAGAACTACATTTGGCACCACTCTGTCATGTTTGTATCGATTCTTTGGAGAAATAGAGAAAGTAATTCAAGTTTGATTGCTCTATGGTCTATCACTATCTTCTCTATGTATGATATATGTCTTTTTAGTTCCAAATTTTGTTCATAGATGAATGTTATTGTAATCTATGGTGTATGGGAATAGAAATGCACTAAGTCTTCTTAGTAATCCCGATTCCCCGAACCTTAGTTTCTATAGAGGTAAAGTAGTAAACACCTTTCTAGGAAAGATAACACCCATCAAAACTTACATAGTAGGCTTAGGAGGAACTCATACAAGATGTTGAGGAGAAGTTGAATTAGCCATTCATCTTGGAAATGTGTCTATAGATACGACTTTCCTAGTTTCAAATGATGAAGAACTCATGGAAGTAGTCAGACTAGCTCAAGACTAGCTATATGAATACTCACTTATGCTCAATTTAGTTGAAGGCACATTGTTTAGAATGGTTTGCAGGCCATGAATGACTAGTTTTCAATTTTTTAGAGGTAATAAAACCATATGTAGAGTCAAAACATCAACTAGTCTCAAGAATAGAAAGAATTAGCCTAGATTCAGACAAAGTGCTTGACAATAAATTCACTAAATTGGTTACAGAATCCTTATCAAGTTTCAAATATACTAGTTCATTAGAAGTAGGGGAAGCATATAAAGTTATAAAAGCAATCAATACTGTTAGGAAGACAATTCCATCAACCTCTTCAGAAGTTGCATATTCACAACACCAAATGAATATTCATTAGCAAAGAAGATCCTCGAAGGCTAAGCATATTTTGGTGGTTAAGGGATCATTGTCCTCCTCCATCGCGGAAGCAAGAACAAGACACGGTCAAGATGAAGGCAAAGCAAAATCACAAGGAATCAATAAGGAGAGGTATATAGCCCCAAAATCCAAGGAAAATAAGTGTAAAATTTTACAACTTTGGGTATCCAAGAAGCTACTAGAAGCAAAGAATAACAGATGTAGAATTTGGATACCTATTGCATGTTGACGTCTTGGTGTGAAAACAAAGACAACTGAAGGCATATAAAGAGAAGAGGAAAACCTTGACTAGGAAAAAGTTTCGTAAAATTCTTGGGAACCCAACATACGTTTTTGTGATATTCCCTCTTAGGCTCATGTTTTTATGGATGTAACAATTTTCTAATTCCCAAGAGCATGGAAAATCACACCCATGTATTTGGTTCACTTTCTATAGTCAAACTAGCTCAATAACCCGATTAGAATAACTCTACAAATATTGTAGGAATATTTTCTAACAACGGTGGGCATTTTGGTGTGGATAAGGCCACTAATTTTTGTATAAACCTCAACAAAAGCTCATTTTTGTAAATTTTTTGCCATTGAGAATAGAGATCCTTGAGAAATCTCGTAACTATCCTTTCTCTTCAGCTTTTGTCTCTCCTCCTTGCTCCTTAGAAGGGGATATAGCGAGGAATGAGTGTCTCAAGAGGCTATGCAAACTTTGAAGGCAAGACTCTTAAAATAGAATAAATTAGACTATTGAAGACTCTCAAGAGAAAAATGGAGTTTTCTTAGGAGGAGGAAACCCTAATCTTCAATTAGACCTCCAAATAACTAGAGACTTCCTAATCGACAACTAATGCAACAAAATGTTCTTTCTTGTGCACTCATAAGAACACAAAATTTTGGTAGACATATTTATCCTTCTCAAGTTTCCAAATACATGAAGAATCATTATGATCGCACAAGTGATCCTTACAATCATTTTGTAGGGTTTAAACAAGTATTCTGATTCGAGAAAGTAAATTATTTTTTCACTCAATATGAATTTTTCGGACTCATATTAAAAACCTTATTTGGGTTCCAATCATTGGAGAGAGACATTTAGAGATATTAATCATCTTTTGATGAGCTTATTGGTGAGTTTTTGAAGAAAGGAGTCATACATGACATCTCTTCTTTGATCCATAGCTTCGAATAACATATTCATGAGTCAATGATGCTTTACTCTCATAGATTTAAGCAATATGTGAATATATGTCTAGTTCAAGAGCTTCCTTCCCAAGAAAATTGGATATCCCTCTTCTTGGATGGATTGCTTAGCATTGAATCGTAGGCATTCACCTGTGTAAAGCACTTGCAAAAAGCTTGATGCATGCTTCAAAGAGTGTATAGATTTGGAAGATAATCTGGAAAAGAACATCTTCTACAAGTATTATTTTCATCTACCCTCTATTGATGAACTTGCCAACATTGTAGCTAAGAAGTTGCAAACTCAATAGCCATTAGGCAATCGAGTATACCAAAATGCACCTCAACATGTGCAACCACTCAAAAGGTGTTATCGGTGGAGAGGAGAGCATCAAATGCAAAGTTGTGCTTTTGGGAAATCTCAACCACATGTGGATAGAATAGAACTGCATTACTGTCAACACTGTCAAAAACTCATGAATCATACCATGGTTGAATGTAATTACATTTAGTAAGATATGATACAACTTTTAGTATTTCAACCAAAAGGCCATATCCACATGCACCTTGTGGTCTTTCTAGAGGCTACAATCATTGGAAATATTATCAAGAAACTAGGCCAAAAATGGGTCAACAAGATCCAATCTTGACATAAATTGTCTTAGGACAACAACCTCTTCCACCCCAAAATGTTGTTCCTACAAAATACACTAACCCAAAAGAAAATATTTCCTATTTTATATGCATCATCTCTAGACATACGAACCTGCTTTTGATTATCCTAGAGGAGAGCAATACTATAATGAGAGTCCACAAATAGACTACTTGTTTGTTTATGATGCTTTCTAGTATGGCCACGATTATAATTGGAATCAAGGACAACAAAGAAGTTATTCTCATGTGTGGTACACTCCTATGAGACAAAATAGAGTGCCACTAGCTAGAGGGTCTTGTTACAACTGTAACAAACACCATTTCATTCACTGATTTTCCTCATCCATCCAATTACTAGCCTAGTGCTAGAATTGAGTGTGGATTTGGCATTGGGTGTGGGAAATATCATCTCTTCAAGGACTACCCTAAAAATTCAAAGAACCCAAAGAGCATTCAAATAAACATCGTAGAGTTAAAAGGACTTGCCTTTGCAGGGAAAGATTCCTCATTACCAATGCAAGCAGTGATGAGAGCTCAAGTGCAACATCAAGAAACCCAAATGTAGTTTCAAATTTTCAACCCCTTTTATGAGAATGAAGAAGACAGAAAGCCTAACACCATGGATAAGTGTGAAAGTCCATTAAAAAAGATAAAAAAACTTGGAAATCAAGAAAAGAGAAAATTAAGAGGAAATGGAACTAGAGAATGACATAATACAAGGTAACTTATAGAAAAGAAACAAATGCTTAGCAAATCTCTTAGAAACCAAGAGTAGGCATCAACTATAGTGAGAAAAGTTCCTGATGAACCTAGGAGGAAATACACAAAGCAATAGAAAGGATTTGTTCTAGTAAATCCTATGCGTGGAGATTTACAAATATTCTTAAAGGCATATCAAGTGATAATAGCTACAAGAATCAGCTTCGAGCACCATGAACAATGCTATCCTATAGGATACCTAGAACAGAAAGGTTAGCCTTGTCTAAGAAGATGGTAGATGTGGCTCAAACAATGTTAGAAAGGGTGTCATAGTCAGTCCAAATACCAAAATTCTAGAACCTCAATGCTAAGAATTCACACAAAAAGTGGCACACAAGGATGTACCATATGTACACATAATTTCACATGAAGAAACTCCTCACATGTCATGAGTGCCAAGAATGGAAGTAGAGATCGAGAAAACCATCCTAGATACGGATGAGGCTTAGCCTCAAGAACTCTGGCAAAGTGTTTGTAAAACCAATTGGTAGAAAGACCAGCATACTAGCTTTCTTATCCTTGAGATAGTTTTGGGACAATGAAAAGAACATTGGAAGGATCATCTTATTGTGCTTCTCAAAACCTCAATGTTCATGAGGAAGGCTCCATGATTCTACACATTCTTCCTAACTGCATGGGAAATTATGAAGCAAGAATGGAATAAAAAGAGAGCACCAATAGTGAGAAAAGGGTGCATTAGAGGAAGTGAATCGAAATTATCAATAGAAAAATCCCCAAGGAAAATGCGAGTTGGTGCACATTCACTTTAGAAGAGCCATTGAAAGTAAAACCGCATTTTTGGGACAAGCTAGTTGAGAGAGTGAAGCCACAAGAAGAAGCCAACTTAGACACTGCTTCCACTCATACTAGATCTTGTGTAAAACAAATTACATTAGATGACATTGGAGATTATTGTGAAGTGGATGAGGGAAACACATGTTTGCAAGTCCCCCACAATGATTACACAATCAAAGCAATACTAGAAACATGTGTAGGAGTTTCCATTTAGACTAAAGAAATTTGGGAGAAATGTGTTTTTTTTATTCGTTGGAGTTGTCCTCTCCAATCATTATAGCATAAATGACCAACAATAAAAAACGTTAGATCATAAATCCAAGAAGAATACAAAAACACTAGCCCCTTTTTAATCAATTAGTCACAAGATTTATCAGGCAAAGATAAGTACATTCATTAATCCACGCCATCTAAGCAAAGGAGTCAATAACTACTATTTTTTGTCCATAGATCTTATAATGATCTTTTTTGTGTAGAAGACAATCTTCAACTACAACATGTAGATGACCGATCCTCACCATCAAGCTGATAATGACCAAGTCTTCTTTCCATGAACAAGAGATAACCTCCTCTTCATGATCTAGAGTGTGAGCACACCCTTCATCTTCTCCAAGAAGAATCACCAAGAAGAACTCCATAGCCGCTTCCTCAACATGCTTCAAGTTAGCACCATGGCTGCCCCATGTGCTAGAAGAAACACCACCTCTTATTGAGGTCCAAGCACAAAGCTTGTGTTGAAAACTAGGTGAAGGATGAATACAATGAGCATGAGTCTCTTCTTATATAGTATTGTATAGATCTTGAAAAGCACTTCCCAAAAGCTATCGCCCCATAAAGCACTAGGATTTTGATTGCTAAAAGAAGAACGCCATATACGCGTAATCGTACGTCCGCTGCCATCTTTGGATAAAGCAAAAGCATATCTCAAAAGTAGCGAACACGTTGCATGCTGCTCACAGGACTTGAACCCTCGTGGGCACTTTAGAAGTTTGTTGATCTAGCCACACGAACTGGCGTCGTTTGCTTGTGAACTACGCATGTCATAGACTTGGCCAATTGTACCAATGCAACATTGAATGGACCAATGGAACATTGCTTTCCAACATTTTGGTCACCACACATGCTCAAGAAAATAAACAGTTCTCCTTCCCTAGTAAAAATTGGACAAAATCCTTCACGGAATATATATTGGCTAAAATATCTAACCTTCACAAGTCATTTCACTAAAAATGATCAACTATGCTTAGAGAATGATGCTTAGCAAAATTGAGATGCATCCCGACATTTTAGGGAATTAACAGTATACAGACAAGAGAGTAATGTTTTGCACATATCTTGAGAATGGTTGCGACAATTGACTTGAAACTTTGTATCATACAAATAGACAGTCTAATGAATCTATACCAACTCAAATCATTGAAAATGATCAAGTACATGTTGAGAAATGGATTAGGGAAGTTCACTGTTCTGAGTGATACATGATAGAGTAGAGATATGAGAAAACTATATGTATTAATGCACATAAATTACATTGACATTGGCAATACATCATTGCACAATGTGAGGGAAATGGTAGAGCTATAGTGTGAGCTCAATATCTATATGAAACCCCTTTGAATATCTCTACAAATCGGGCTCTTCTTGTTGCATATCCACATGACTAGATAGTCCTCTTTTATAGCCCTTTGTTGGCACACATATGAACTTTAGGATAAGTAGCCAGGCATTTAGGCTTGGAGTAATTTCACCAATAGCTCCCCCCTCAAGCCTAACATGTGTGAGCTTCAACCCTCTTTGATTTCCACTTCAATGTGCTTAGTCCTTGCATGATATACATGATTGTTGATATATTTAGGTAGTGATGTGTGTGAACACACTAGGACCACCGAGGCAGTTTTTTCCCTCTTTAGGAGGTTTTTTTCACCCGGCTTGTATATACACCTATTGCCCTAATGGGCTACTTATCTTTGTACATTCTCTAGTAATACATTCAGTATTGTGTGTTGTGCTCCAAGCTTCTTCTTCTTCCTTGTGCTATTTGCATGATTTCACAGACATTTAACTCCAACAATTGGTATCAGAGCAGGTCGTTGTTTCATCTAGGGCGTCGTCTACACTCCTCTAGTTGTAATCTCACAATCGCATGAACTTTGGTGAGCATACTCAGGGTGTTTTAGAGATCAAAACAGCTTTGTTGTGTGGTGCCAAAATCACGATCTGAGCTCTTTTCGGCCTCTAAACGCACTATCATAGTGCTTGTGCAGGCTATTTTGTCTTTTTGTGCCAAATGTATGTACTAGTTTTGGTTCAATAGTATAAGAACACTTCTGTTCAACTTTTTGAGATAGAATCAATTTTCTGCATCAAGGTATTTTAGTCACCGGCCATGGCTGAACCCAGTGATGTATTCCGTATGTTGGTTATTGAGGATAAGTTGGAAGGTACAAACTACCCGTTATGGGCTTATATGATGCAACATGTATTGGTTGCAAAAGGACTGTGGAATATTGTGTATGGAGTTGAAAGACATCTTGTTACACCTGCGAATACAGATACTGCAAATACAGGTGTTGGAGCTGATGGAGATGGTGTCGAAGATGATGATATTTTGGAGATTCTTGTTCGTGCTGCAGTTTGTACTGCACCTACTGTAGAGCAAATCCGCTGGGATGGCAAAGATGCCCAGGCACATGCATTGATAGCGTTGTCTATCAAATGTGCCATTATTCCTCACATTCGCTCTTGCAGAACAACTAAGGATTCTTGGGATACACTTACCACATTGTACCAAGCTAGGAATGAGGCCCGTGTTTCTTACCTTGCGACCAAACATATTACCCTGCAGCGTAGTTTCTTCTCTTCACTCGAGCCTACCCCTACAGTGAATATTGTCACATGTGCCAACAACTCCTCTTATCCTATCATGGGAGTTGGTAAGATCATTCTGACTACTGCTAATGGTAGTTCTTTCACTTTGTCAGATGCTTTATTTGTGCGAGGGATCAAGAAGAATCTGTTATTAGTTTCTGCATTAGCCAAGATTGGCTTCGTTGTGAAGTTTGGTGACAGATGTACAATTCATGATCTGTCAAATGGCGATGTTATTATTGCTTCTGGAATTTTATGTCATGGGATGTATAAGCTCATAGACTATGAAAAATTGGTGAATGTTTTGGCATGTATAGTACATGATTCTCGAGCTATGTCAGATGCAAAGCTTTGGCATGCACGCTTTGGTCATCTGAACTTTGCTAGTTTGCTACACCTATAGAAATCTGAAATGGTGTCCTCTTTGCCCAAAATTTTGGCACCTAGTAAACATGTATGCGAAGGCTATATTTTGGGCAAAATGCAGCATTCCTCATTTCCAAAAGACAGCTTGTTCATAGCGATGTCTGTGGTCCTATGCAGACACCTCTTTTGGAAATTATCTTTACTTCGTGACTTTCATTGATGATTTTTCCAGGCATGCATGGGTATATCCACTCAAAGCAAAGTCCAAAGTGTTTATGTGCTCCAAACAGTTTTTGGTTTTGGCTGAAAACATGTCAGCATGTAAAATGGGCACCCTCCATTCTGATCAAGGGGAGGAATATATGTCTTTTGATTTTAATGCATTTCTTGCTGAATGCGGGATAAAACATCAGTGTACAGTGCCGTATACACCTCAACAAAATGGAGTTGTTGAATGGAAGAACATGTCACTCATGGAGATGGCGAGGTGTATAGTCAAGTGTGAGGCCTTACCACATAGTTTCTGGCTTGAGGCTATTATGTGTGCAACATATGTACTTGACAGGTGTCCCACTAAAGCACTGCAGTCTATCACTCCATATGAGGCTTGGCATGATCGCAAGCCATCTGTTGCTCATCTGCATGTTTTTGGTTGTCTGGCATATGCATTAGTGCCTGAACAACATCGTAGAAAATTAGATGATAAAGCAGTAAAATGTATTTTTGTTGGGTATAGTTCTGAAAGTAAAGGCTATCGTGTGTACCATCCACATACTAAACCCATTCTGGTTAGTCGTGATGTTGTTTTTTTGGAAGATGCTATTCAACCATTGCTTTCATGTACGAAGGAGACATTTGTTAGCTCCAAAGACATGTATGATACTTTTCTGCCTCTTTTTAGAGGTAGACAATCTAGATCTGGTCCTAATGAGGCAACTTCTCAGCCTTTGCAGCTTTTATGTGATGATGCTGACCATTCCATTTCTAATGTAGATTTACATGATGCACTTATTGATGAGAGAGATGATATTGAGCAAGCAAAAACAATGCCTATCAAACCAGTAACTAGGCCCTTCTTTAGCAAGTAAGAAAAAGTATTGAAGTTCAAGTGACCAAAATGAGCGTGCCAAAGCTCCATTTCAGCGATTTCTTTATTTCAAGTTCACAAGATGGAAATAGATGATGAGAGGAAAGTAGTTCTCTTGATATGCACTCTATCACTATCATGGGATATGTGTAGGGATGTCCATGCTTCACCCTTTTGATCAAACCTATTTTCATTCTCATGCAAACCCACAAATCCCACATGTGAGGATATTTTCTCTCGACTCTATATAAGGAGGCCTCTCTTCAATCCTCACATTTTTGTTCACTCTATCTCATTTTGAAGAGTGTGCATTCTCTCCTTACAAAGTCCCCATGCTCATAGAATTTCTCACATAATTTATTTTTCATTTATCTATTCATCATATTTTTGGTATTCATGGGGGGAAACAACGTACAAAGTTTGGAAGACACATTCGATGATGGACTTTTTGAAAACAGAACAGCTAAAGATGCTTGGGATACACTTACAGAACAGCTAAGGATGTTTGGGATACACTTACCACATTGTACCAAGCTAGGAATGAGGCTCGTGTTGCTTACCTCCAAAAACAGTTGGGGAGTGAGCACATGAATGACGGTGATTCTATGGACAGTTTCCTAACAAAGATCAAAGACTTGAAGGAACAATTGATTTTTGTTGATGAGGTTATACCAGATAGCTCACTTATGCAGACCGTTCTGAATGGTCTTCTTGATTCATATCAGAGTTTTGCTTTCCAAGCTCTTTGTTAACATATCTACAACTTGATCTTTTGTAGGGGTATACATGACCTCTATCTCTTTGTCAATCACCTTTTCTCTCAAGAAGTGATATTGAATGTCAATATGTTTGGTTCTGGCATGAAACGTAGGGTTAGCTACCAAATACAAAGAACTCATATTTTCTCCATAAATGATAGGAACACTCTCACTGATGTCAAAAATCTTCATGAGAGTTCTCAACCACATGACCTCCTTTGCAGCCTCCACCATACCTTTATACTCTATTTCTATAGATGATAAATCAACTATCTTTTGCTTATTAGAACACCAAGAAATCAATTTATCTCCCACATAACACAAATATGCATGTGTTGATCTTCTATCATCAAAGTTACCTGCCCAATTCGCATCACTTTATATCTTGGTTCATGTGTCTGATGTAAACCCATAGTACAAACCTTCTTTAAGTGTACCCTTAATGTATCTTAGCACCCTTTGACCTGCAATTCAGTGTTCCTTCCTTGGACGATGCATGAATTGAGATGAACTCCAAGTGCATATGATAAATCAAGCCTTGTCAATGTAGCATAAATCAAGCTACCCACCAAACTCTGAATAAGATTCATATCTTTGATTTCTTCTCCTCCATATCTACTCAATTTGTGGTTCACCTTCATTAGGGTTGATGCTATCCTGAAATCTTCCATATTAAACTTGATTAGAAAATTCTTCAAATACCTTTCTTGAGTCACATACATTCCATGTTGAGTATATAGAATCTCCATTACCAAGCAGTATGATAAATCTCCTAAGTCACTAATCTTGAATTCTTTCTCCATCTAAGTCTTAGGCATATGTATGCCTTTGTCATCTATACCTATGAGTATTATGTCATCAACATAAATACAAACATAAATGAAATCATCTTCACTTGCTTTGACTAACAAGCTACTATCTACCTTTGATGCTTGAAAACCAAGTTCCTTCAAGAACTTTACAAGCATATAATTCCATGCCCTTGGGGCTTGCTTCAAGCCATGCAGAGCTCTCTTGAGCTTACACACATAATCTAGATTATGTTGATCTTCAAAACCATCTGGTTGTTCCATGTAGACTTCATCTAAAATATAACCATTTAAAAATGCATTCTTCACATCTAATTGAGACCATTTCCAACCTTTGCAAGCAGCAATAGCTATGAGATTCTTTATGGTTGTCATCTTTGCAATAGGACTATATGTTTCATCATAGTCCACACCAAAAGTTTGTGCATATCCTTTCACAACAAGTCTAGCTTTGTACCTAGACACACTTCCATCTGCAAATCTTTTTGTTTTGTAAACCCATTTACATCCAATCACCTTCTGATTACTTGGTTTGTGTACCAAGTCCCAAGTCTCATTCTCAATTAGTGCATCATACTCTTCCTTCATAGCTTTCTCTCAATTCTCCTTTCCTTTGGCTTCATCATATGTCAATGGGTCTTCATCTGCTTTCACTATATAAGCATAATCTTTAGCTATCAAGAAAGAGGTGTCATAGATATACCTTATAGGTTTTCTTTTATTCCTTGATGGCCTTCTGAGTTCTCCACTTCTTAAAGTTTCTAGTTCGTCATATTCTGGATCAAACCTTGGCAATTCTTCATTTTCAACTAGCACTTCATCATTCTCTTCTTCCTTAGAAATTATAACCTTTGATTTACCTTTCTTTTGATTTAATGTTTCGTCAAGACCTGCACAAGCACTATTTGTACATGAGTACCAAGTACCTTGCTCATCAAATGTGACATCCTTTGATTTAAGGAACTGCTTTGTAGATGGACTCCACAACTTGTATCCCATTTTTTAATCATCATAACCAATGAACAAATACTTCTCATCTTTTGGTTGTTACTTGTGTCTTAATTGAGAGGGAACATAAGCATAGGCTAAACAACCAAATACTTTGCAATGGTCTAATGTAGGTCTCTTACCCCACCAAGCTTCATATGGTGTCATACCCTGCAAAGCTTTACATGGTAGCCTATTAACCAAGTATGTGGTTGTATTTATAGCCTTGGCCCACAAATAATTAGGCCAATTCTTCTATTTCATCATTGACCTTGCAAACTCAACAAGAATTCTATTTCTCCTTTCCGCTGCACCATTTTTTTAGGAGAGTACATGCAAGTAATTTCCCTTTTTATATTTGCACAAATAATCATTGAATTCATTTGAGAAATACTCTCCCCCTCCATCTGACCTTAATCTCTTCAATTTTTGTCATGTAACCCTTTCTGCATATACATGATAGTGTTTAAATGTGCTAAACACTTCTAATTTGTCTTTGATCACATAAATAGTGATCCACCTAGTAGCATCATCAATGTAAATCACATAATATCTAGAACCATTTATACTAAAGTCCTTTGAGGGATCCCATACATTTGTATGCACCAATTCAAGTTTTTCTAAATACATGAAGCCTTGCTTATTGTATGATTGCTTGTGAGCCTTACCTAATTGGCATGCTTCACATTTATATGTCATGTGTTGACTTGCAACATTAGGTAATCCAAGCACTGAACTATTATTAATCATCTCTTTAATACCTCTTTCATTGAAGTGTTCAAGCCTCTTGTGCCAAAGATCCAACTAAGATATCTTTTTCTCTCCATATGTGAGCAAGGCATGTCCAACATTACCTTGTACCTTCAATGTGAAGAGCATTCCTTATTTCTTTCCTATAACAATTTGCTTATACCCTTGGCTAGGGTCTTCAACATACACTCCATCATTAGTGAATCTTACTTCATATCCTTTATCTACAATTTGTCCTACATTACTCAAATACTTTCAAATTGTAGGAACATACAGAACCTTACTCAAAAGAGTAGTTCCATCTTTAGCCTTCACTGATCCAATAGACTTTACCTTGTGTTTTTTATTGTCACCTATTTGAATTGTATGATTGATTACTTTATTTTCCAAATCATTCATCAAAGCAATGTTCCCACTCAGGTGATTACTACACCCTAAGTCAATGTAGAACACCTTTTGGTTTTCTTTTGGAACTTCACATGTTGCATTCATGATTAGAGTCAATTCTTCTTTCTGATTTGATGCATAGTTGTAGTAGGAGTTATTGTGGGATTGGTTTTCGAAGCTTCTTCCACCATTCCTTCCAGAGAAATTTCTCACACCTCTACCTCTAAAACTTCCTCTCTGATTTCTTCCACCTTTGCCTCTTTGATTGAATTTCTAATTAAAATTACTAGTGCTTCGATTAGTATGCCAACATTCATGAGGTAGATGATTGGTCTTACCACATATCCAACAAGCTTCGATATTATCCTTGTTGTTTCTACCTCTTCCTCTATTTCTGTCACTTCCTCTACCTCTTAGGAAGTTTGTTTGACTTGGAGTGCCTTCATCTTCAATTGATTATTTATTTCCTTTGCTAGCCTTCTTCTTATCCTTAAAATACATTGCTTGACCTGCACTCTTATCAATATCCCCTTTGATATCATGCTCAAAGTTAGCATATGACCTAGTATTTGATTCAAATCAGGAGTAAAATGATCCAATGAAAGTTTTGTTGATAATATGAAAGGCTTCCACTTCTCATCTCCTCTTAAACTTCTAAGAATTTGTCTTACCAATTTATCTTCTTCAATGTCTTCATCAACTATACCTAAAGAATCACCAATGTCTTTTATCTTTGTCACATAACCAGATATTGATTGTGAGGCCTTCTTCTTGAATGTGGTAAATTATACCCATAGTGATGCCTTCCTTGACTTGGTTGTATTCTGGAAATGCTCCTCCACAGCATTCCATATATCATTTGCACTTTCAAGTCCTCTGATGTGAGGAAGCAAGTAATCATTCACTGCCATATAGATAATGCTCCTTGCTTGAGCATCCTTCTTCATCCAAACCTTCAAATCTGCAAGCTCCTCCCCGGTTGGAATACTAGGATCCTTGAATTCTAGATTTTCTTCTTCTCATGTGATGTATCCCATGAGATCTTTGCTCATGAGATGAGCTTCCATCCTCTGGACCAAGCTAGATAGTTTTCTCTATCCAATTTCTTAATTTGAAGACTATCTCCCATTCTTTCTTCACATGTACTATCAAATCTTCAACCTTATGAGTAATGAATGTACCTTTGCTTCGAAATTTACTCCTTCTGATCCTTTTGATTGTTGTCATGTGTCTTCTTTTAACTGTTCCTTCAAAATTTATCCTTTTGAATCTTCAGATGTTGAATTTTGTATGTTTGCAATAGGCTAGGTCCTTCTTTCCTTCAATTTTGATAGAACCTATTTCGATACCACTGATGGAGATGATTAATCTCAAAAAGAAAAGCTATAGTTGAGTTTAGAATACCTCTATGTCAAGCATAACTCAAAACCTTCACCAATGTTTTGGAGGTCTTTACCAAATTATGAACACAACTCTTTTGTGAGACATGGCTTAACACAACAAAGTTTGCTTCACAAAACTCACTCATTGACTGGTGAAATGATTAAAGTTTTCTATGAAACTTTGATACAACACTTTCTTAATGTTTTTGTAGCTACTCCAATGAAAGTTCTTCAAAAGAACTTACAAAACTTTACATTTAATTCAATAAGTAAACCTATGTCTAAAACAATCTTTTTCTACAAGCGACTTTTACATGTGCAAATTTAAACACTTGGTCCTCTCAATCTACAAGCCATTTAATCAAATTCTTTTAGAGATAGATGGATTACCTTCCAAATTAGATTTTGAATGCTGATTTGTGTAAAACTTTACACTCTATACTGAGGTCTTAACAAATATTTGACCATCGAGATTGCACTTCTTTCAGAAGTCTCTCATCACTTTTACACACATGAATGTTCCTAGTCACAATTCTCTCAACCTGATTACAATTAGACTCTCAAATCTTGACCAAAGATGCATAACTATGGACTTAGACATGTACAAAAGGATTTCTCAATTGGTTAAGCCCAGAAGGAGAAGTGGAGAAAAATCAAGGCACAAAATCTTAGAAAGGACTTCTATTCTCTTGAAAATACATCTGATGGATAATTCTCATGCTTAGACTCACTTATTCACCATCTGCTCATTCTCGATTCATCTATTCTTCTTCTATCCCATATGACACATCTATATACAAGTATATATAGGCATATATATCAAGATTCATCACTATTACAAAGTGTATATAAGCTATTTACAAGATTAATATACATGAGTTTGCAAACCATCTCTCTCTGAACCTTCTCTTCACTTTATGCTTCGCCCTTTCTCCTTTTCTTCATTCTTCATTCTTCAATCCTCTTTGTAATCATCAATTTATGATTGTCTTGCTCCAACAATCCTCACATAGGATCAATCCCAAATCCAATGGCTTAGAAGTAACCTTCCTAACTATCCATCTATGGTCTACTCTAGACCTCATCTAGCCTCAAAGTCAAGAACCTAAAAATTTCCAACACTCTCACATGGCATCTCCTCGTAATGGAGGCCTTACAAAATAGAGTGTCATGGAACAATGGTGGTGCTACATAAGGGTGAGGCATTGAGCATATCTAACACCCCCAGTCAATGTCCACTTGAAGGTGAATTTCCTTCTTGGCATGATGCGAAGTCATCCATGAGGGTAGAGTATTGACTATTTCTAACACCCCGCTCAATGTTCACCCAAAGATGAACTACCTTCTTGGCCCAATTCCAAGTCTTTGAAGTTGTATTTGAAGTAGATCCTTTGTAAGAAATTTGGTGAAGGTACTTATTGAATTCTTCATGGTTGGATAGTAGACCATCCCCACCATCCTTATCAAGTTTACTTTCTTGCAAAGTCTTGAATGGTCTTAATGAAGTCTATTTGCAATTCTAATGGCAAAACTAAAATCTTGTATAATGCTCCATAAGTAGATAATACTGTCAAGACCTTCATGTAGCTCCCAATGTCTATCTATTGGTACAATTATCTTAGGGCTTGTTTCATCACATAGTGTGCCTTCTATAGCTTACATATCTTTGAATGTGGAGACTCAAACCCTAGTGGATGAGACACATGTACCTCCTCCTTGATGTCAACATTCAAAAGGTTCTTATTTGACATGTAACATGAAAACTTTCCACTTTATTCCAAGATTCCATCTATCATGTCTCTCACCTTCCATAACCTCCTTTCATACCAGATCTACATCATCAATTATCAACTTCATTACTTCCTTCATCATCTCAACCATCATATTTATGCTAAATATGTGAGCAGAATCCTATATTTGCTCCTCTATTATCTATGATCTTGTTGGTCCTTTTGCCTTCTCTTCAATATATTTTGGCATAGGATGACTCTAACCATAGAGTTGCTTCACCCATTGTAGCAACAACCAATTTCTTTGGGTGATTTTAGGTTGGTAAAATCTCTTCTCGCCATTTGATTATGATGCTTCCTCATGTTCATAGGTAGGGATGACTCTTGGGCTAGGCTCATGGTGAATTACTCCTTAACTTGATGATAAAGTGGAAAATCCTTTCTTTTCATCCACTACAAGTGGTTGCTCCATGGACACCACATCGTGACTCCCTTTGATCTTCTTTGGCTCATGTTCATATAATATGAAAAGCCTTTTTTTTTCATAATGAACTAAGAAAATTCATCTCTTTCTTTTTTGTTCCAACTTGTTCTTCCTTTGACCATAGAGTAGCATAACACACACTCTTAAGATCTCTAAAGTGTGATACTCATGGATTCTTACCGATATAGACTTCATGATGAAATCTTCTAGTTTGATTAGGAAATCCCATAGCTTCCTTCATACACATTGCTATCACAACAATGGTGTGTCTCTTGCATTTGATAATTCCATCTTGATGTGATGTGTGAGGTGTCACTCATTGAAACTTTATCTCTTTTTCCTTACAAAAGCCTTCCAATTCCTCTGAGTTGAGATCACCACCACCACATATTCCAAGCTTCTTCACACTTTTCTCTGGCTCATTTTAAATAAGTTCTAGTCGTCTCATCTTACCAAAAGCCTAAGCCCTCTAACGAAGAAAGTACATCCACATCTTCCTAATATATTTGTTGATGATGACAAGGTAGGAAGATCCTCAGAAGGCCTATATAGACATCTTTCCACACAAGTTAGCATGTACCAACACTAGAGGAACCTTTGACCTACTCTTTCTTTCTTGTGGAATGTCTCTCTTTGTTGCTTGCCAATCATACAAGCTCTACAAAATTCCTATATTCCGTTCACTATAGGTGAGTGATGAAGAGAAATACCTTGCTTTTGCATCTCCTTCAATATTTTCCATGTCATTGATGTTGGTGGAATTAAGCCCAATCCTACACACGATAAACTCACATAATCTTGATGTATTAGCATATCACTTGGAAGGTTCCATATGTACAACCTCTTGTAACTTTGCTTCATAATTACCCATTGTAAAAGGTCAATAAACCCACGAGGAGTTAAGAAGCATATAATCTCATATCATTTGGTAGTTGAAGTCAAGAGAGAATCAATCCTATACTTTAGGATTACTTTTAGGTGGAGATTTGAATTTGAATTCAAATCCTTGGCTCCAACAAAAACTATAAGAGATTATATGAAAGGCCTGCATGTATCTCGAGGTTCGGTCATTTTCATGTACCTTCATTGAGAAGAGGAGCTCACCTCATAGCTCACTCATTTCTCACTCTTTGAGCAATGGCTTATTGCCAACCAATGTCATTGTACTTTTACATGATTTAATACATACATTTTCATTACTTCCTACTCTCATATCTCTGTCATAATCTATCAGAACAGTGAAATTGCCTGAGCTTGTTCTCACTATATAGTGGATCATTTCTCTTGATTTAAAGCATGATAGCTCAAGCATATTTTCTACTTTAACCCTACAAAGTTTCATTGATATTTCTTCTCGTGATGATTAGATATTAATCAATCTTTGCTTACTAGTTTGTGATTGTCAAGGCCCCTAAATGTCGATATGCAAGCTTAACTTGCTAAACATATTTCTTTGAATGTAGTTCATCATTTTAGATTATTTCACTCATGATTAGTAGCTTGTTAAGCTAATTGAAGTTCCCTAAACTTAATTTTATTAATTTCTCTTGTACTTAGAGAATACTGCAAAACTCTTAGTACATGTCTCAACAAAAATAGCAAGTTTTGTACCTTGAATCGTATGCCTACCTATCTGTTTTGATCCTATCATTAGTGGATCATCTTCTAATCAACATATGTGATTACTTATGCTTTTTAGCTAGCTAAAGAGGCCCAAAACACTCTCCAATCACCACTTATAGCAGGTAGCAGGTTTTAGCTACATCAACTCATCTCTTGTGATTATCCACCATCTCCTCCAACAGTGGTATCAGAGAAAGCATAATCGAGATGGGAGATGGTTTTCCATCCTTCATTGACAAATTTGACAGGAACAACTACTCAGCATGGTCTCTAAGGATGCAAGCATACCTCAAGGGAGAAGCTTATATGGATACATCTCAAGAGATGAAGACATGCCAATCTTCAGGATCAAGAATCAACCAACAAGGGAAGAGCAAGAGAGGTTAACCACATGGTGTGCGAAGGATGCTCTTGCAAGGTCATATCTACTAAACTCAATCTTTGATTTCTTGTTACCACATGTTATACATTGTAAAACCTCCCAATTGACTTGGGAAGTGCTTTCATCATACTTCTCCTTCAACACAAGAGCTAGGAAGAATCAGTTGTGGATGGAATTCACAACCCTCAAGAAACAACCAAAGCAAGGAGTGGTTGATTATCTAACCAAAATGAAAGATGTTGTAGACCAGCTTGCAAGCATTGGAGAAGAGATAGAGCAAGAACACATAGTGAGGCAGATCATCAATGGAATTAAGGATGATGACAAGTGGGAATCGTTCACCACAACAATGGATCTCTACATGGATATGCAAGTACCGGATCTCAACACCTTGATGGGACAACTCTTCACCCATGAGACAAAGATCAACAGAAATGGTGATAACTCAATAGGTAACCAATCTTCTGCCCTTTATATAGATAAGAATAAAGCTAATGATAAAGATAAAAGTAAGAAACAAGATGAAGAGGCTAGTACCTCTCAAGCTAATTATGCAAGTAGAGGAAGAGGTGCTAGAGGTAGGGGCAGAGGAGGAAAGCAAGGTAAGGGGAGACCCTACAACAATTCACCATGCAACATATGTGGTCTCAACAACCACACTATAGAAGAATGCTACAAAAATACAAGGAACCAAAGGGGAAGCGGCTTCGACAAACAAGAGGCAGGTACAACAATGGTGGAGGCAACTACAACCATAACTTCAATCAAAGCCACAACAACCACAACTATCAAGGAGGCTTTAGAGGAAGAAGGGACTTCAACAACTATACTGAAGATCAAGAAGACTCTCTAGTCATCATGAACATGACATCCAAGCAAGGTAAAGATGATGAGCATCTTTTCTACATTGACTCAGGTTGTTCTAACCATGTGGTAGGAAATGTAGCACTATTATGTGATCTTGAAGAACCCAAGGGGAAGCATGAGTACAAACAAGTGATGACACCAAAACTTCAGTCAAGCAAATTGGAAATCTCAAAACATCTTATGGTAGTATGAACCTTTTGAGCAAAGTTATGTATGTGCCTATCATAACCAAAAACCTAATTAGTGCTGGGTAGATTGTAGAGAAAGCTCTACAGGTCAGATTCACTAAGCATGGAACATATGTGGAAGACCCCCAACAAGGCTTCAAAAGGATTACAAAAGGTGAGAAGTCAGGTAGATTGTACTCATAGCACATTGGTGATTGCAAGGGGCCTCATGTTCCATACTTGTACTAAAAACATGGAGGTACACTATCATAATGTCAAGAAGAGACTCCCTGTTGGAGAGATCACTTTGACTTGCTACACAAGTTAATGTTGCAAGTCTTAGACCGATCTTAATCCACAATAGTTTGAGGGGGATTTGTTAGTATATTTTTATGGTGATGTGTGTGAAAATTAACGACTATTTAGGAGGTCTTTTGTCTCTCTTTCAGAGGTCCTCCCTAGTTGTCTATGTATCCATAATTCTAGTGGGTTACATATCTTTGTACATTCCACACTTTGTAATGCATTATGTGTTATGCTAGTAAGCTTCTTCTTCTCCCTCATGTTTTTCTTTTGGAAGTTTTCTAATCAACTTGGTCTTCCTTTTAAGCTTGAAAGCTTGAATTAGACAGCTCATGCACCTTGGGGAGCCCCCATTATTCATGGGTTAGATGCATAATGTATTTTGAACCGTGGACCTCATAGTCCAAGGTCAAAGTGTTTACCATTACACCACAAATCACCAACTCTTCTCCATCTTTTTTTTTTAATGGAGGTTCAACCGAAGACTATTCCCCTGATCTTTAACTTTGAAATTGCAAATGTACAAGTGAAGGGGCATAGTACCCATGGGACCCCCTGTATCCCACAAAACAGAGGTTAGAGTGTCCGAAGGTGGCATAAGAGAGGACTGGTTTCAACTGGAAATACCATGGTGTTTGTATATGTACCAATCCTTTTAAATGCCCTATAGGTGAAGATTTTGTTTCTCTTGGAGAATGAATTCAACCTTCACTTCAACATTTACATTAATGCCTCGTTTAATGTTCAACCCTCTCAACCATCAATTTAATGTTTCTTGCTTTTTGCTCGTTTCAAAGAGCACTTATATCACTTCAGATTATCGTCCTACCAATGAATATGCTTCCTTTCATGTCACTAATGGCCAAACCATCAACTAGTGCATGATTGATTTGATTCTACAAAAGTCGTATGAGATATTTTATAATGTAACCAAAAAGTATGTGTCTCAATCGGTCTCCTTTGGGGAGGGGGTGGTGGGTTCAAAGCCTAATGAATTCATTGGTAAGACACTCCTCATCATGTTATGATGATGCGTTAAAATGGACTCTCATAAGGGAATCATTCATCTTCGGGCATTATGGTGGCCAGGCTCGTGTTCATTGTAGCAAGGTCGACTTGAACTCATACCCAATCTCTTTGTCTGCCTTTATGCTTGTCCCTACCTCATTCCTACCCATAGTGAGCCTTCAGGCTCTATTCATTCCCAGTAGATGCTAGGTGTTCTACTTCTGCTTGTGGGAGATTTAAGAGGTTGCATTGGTACTATGCCTTTCACATATAATTTTCCATTAATTCAAGCTATCAAAAAGGAGTAGATTGCAAGATTGAACTTCTTAATATATATGTGTGTGTATGTATGTGTGTTCCCACACAATCTTCACATTTCATTCCATTGAATGGTATGTGCTTGAAGAATTGAATTGAAATCGTTAAGACGATTAGACATGGAGTTTTCTCTTTCTTCTTCAAGTTCATCTCATAAAAACCACATAATCTTTTCCATACTTTGTGATCAGGTGACTCTTCTACAACCCTGAAACGGGCACTCTTAGATACATGATATCCTACTTATTATGCACACATCTTGTCAACTTCTAATCACTTTTCGATCCTATGCCTTATGCCTTCCTGACATGCCATGTATGCTTCTTTTACCGTGAAAAATTTCCAAGCATTTTAAATTTGTTGCGTTGTACAATGTTGACTTTGTAGAGTAAGGAGCCACCTTTTTCTAAGAAGAATAGTCGATGTATGTTTCACAGTCATTAAAGCCCCTCATCTCACCATTGTCTCTATATTATGCAACAAATGGAGAGACAAGGATATATATATATATATATATATATATATATATATATATATATATATGTGTGTGTGTGTGAGAGATAGACAAGTGTATATATGTATACTCGCCCATCAGTATATATATATATATATATATATATATATATATATATATATATGGTAGACAAGTGTATCGGAATATATATGATAGACAAGTGTATATCTTATAAATGAGGTCTCTCCTTCACTATTTTCTTTATTTGATTAATTTATGACCCACTTGAAGATTCGGAGGTTAGCAGCAACCGACATGTCGTGCAGGCCACGTTTTCAAGCAGAAATACTTCATGCAAAAAGGTGGGTGAATGGGAATTTGCTACGCTACTTCTCACAGCACACACACACTCTCTCTCTCTCTCACTATAGACTTTTGGTCGTGTCTTATGCAGCTCAACTGTTCTGACTCTAATACAACTAACCACAGCTACACAGAGAGGAGAGACGATAGAGAGGAGAGAAAAAGACAGGGGGGTATCGCTGCCTTGGTAAGGTGGTAAAATCCTTACGAGGCGGATGTTAAACACGAGATATTCTCGCACTACCACAAACTAGTCGAGGAGAGAGAAGAGAGCTGAGTGTGTGGCATGATGCACCACTGGAGTCTGGCATGTGCACACACAAAGAGAGAGAGAATGTTCCATACTCTCTCACATGCTGTGACTCTTCGCTCTGCAACTAATTTTTTTTAGGCTGCGTGCCGACTTCCGAAGTGGCATCCAAAGCAAATCTGAGGGAAAAAAAAATCAAAAATATTCTCGGAAGCTGCTGCATCTTACAACTGATTTCTCCTCTCTGCATTATGCCCTGCCACTGGCGAGTGCCCTCAAAAGGATAATATTTTCTCTTTCCACCATAATATTTAACAATTCTGGTTCACATAGAGTAGTTGGTTTGGCACTAGCTTCTTGAGGCAAAGATCTTGTGTTCAACCTCAAAGTTGAACATGTAATGTCTCGCAGGTACTATGTTCATTCATTTGTACAGTTATTCTTTCAAAATTAAAACTTGGGAATGTGTTTGTCGAACCTCCATTTAATATATATATACATATATACATATATATATATATATATATATATATATATATATATATATATATATATATATATATTACAATGCTCCGAGCAAAATATCGACTGAATGTACATTATCGAATGTGTTAGTACATTTAAGGAAAGAAAGGAAAGAAAATTACAAGAATTTAAGGAAAGAAAGGAAAGAAAATTACAAGAAAGAAAGGAAAAATACAAAACAAGGACGTTGGTGACTTAGGCTAGCTAGACTTATCAAGGAAGATCCAATGAGGCTGCCACAAAAATTAGTGACATACTTCTATGAAGTATTCATCAAAGGAGCATAGATTTGCTTGCTTCAATCAAGGTGTACCAAAAGGTCCAAGACTTAAAATCCCATAATAATCATGATCAAATCATGCTTCCTTTCTAATTAAGCTCACCATGAATGTTCATTTGCCTTTGCGCATGACGCATTCCTTCATAAAACTACCAAATAGTCCCTTGGAATGGAGGTTATTACTAAATTGCATTAATCTAGTATCCTACCTCCCCCATGTCAAGAGATGACTCCTAAGGAGGGTCCAATATTCTCAGCTCAATCTTTGTGTTCGGAGACGATGTCTTCTAGTTTGCACACTAGTCTTAATATGATCATTTATGTTGTTCCAACCTAGCAGAGAGAGAGAGAGAGAGAGAGGCAACTAGTGCACACCCCTTAGTATTGATCTTGATGGAGGGAAAGAGGAGAGCAATAAGAACATTTTCCCTCCAATCTGGAGCACCTTTCAAGAAGAAGGGCTATTTTCCTAAAGATAAAATGGGCTTTGGACTCGAATTATCTTTCAGGAAGCAATAGAACACTCTATTGAATCTTCCAAATCCCTTCTTCTTTAAAGTTGTTGATCAAAAAAAAAATTCTAAATTTCACCTTTAACTTCCAAAGCTTATCTATTGAAGATTCTAGAGCAATAGACACAATTGAGGGTGGAAGAAATGATGAACATGTTATTCAACTTCAGTTCTAATTTGTTGATAATCCACTCCTACCTTTCATTCAAGGTGACATGTAGACCCATAGGGGTTTCCAAGCAACTTACAATGGGCTTGCTCCAAATAAGTTTAGATCCATGGTCCAAGCTCCATTTATCAAGCAAATTATTGGGCATCAAATATTCCATATTGTAATGGTTGATTTATGGTCCACAAAAGGTATCAAAAAAATCATACAACTCTCTAGCATAATGATGGTCAAGTTATGAATTTCATCCACAAAGACTTTAAGAAGAGTAAAATTGTGCTACAATACCTTATAGTTTAAATCCTATCACCACCATGAAGATGTAGGATAACTAAATAAAGAACAAAAGGTAGACATATTGAAAACTCAGAAAATGTATTGAACTTACAGATTGAGAAAATATACAGAACTTGTAGATTGAGAAGAGATAAAAAACATGTAGATGTATAGCGATAACTATACCTTATAGATTGAATCATATTACTACCATGAAGATGTAGGATAACTAAACAAAAAAGTAGACAAATCGAAGACGGAGAAAATGTATAGAACTTGCATATTGATAAAATACACATAACTTGTAGATTGATAAAAGATACAACTCATGTAGATGTATAGTGATAACTATATCTTATAGATTTAATCATATCACTACCATGAAGATGTAGGATAACTAAATAAATAACAAAAAGTAGACATATTGAAAACTAAGAAAATGTATAGAACTAGCAAATTGAGAAAATATAGAGAACTTGTAGACTAAGAAAAGATACAATTCATCTAGATGTATAGCGATAACTATAGCTTAAGGTCTTAATCATATCACTAACATGAAGATATAGGATAACTAAAAAAAGAACAAAAAGTAGACATTGAAAACTAAGAAAATGCATAGAACTTGCAGATTGAGAAAATATACAAAACTTGTAGATTGAGAAAAGATACAAATCATGTAGACGTATAACGATAACTATACCTTATGGTCTGAATCATATCACTACCATTAAGATGTAGGATAAAAAGTAGAAATATTGAAAATTGAGAAAATCAATAGAACTTACAGATTGAGAAAATATACCTAACTTGTAGATTGAGAAAAGATACAAATCATGTAGATGTATACCAACGACTATACCTTACAGTCTGAATCATATCACTACATGAAGATGTAGGATAACTAAATAAACACAAAAGGTAGAGATATTGAGAACACAAAAAATGTATAGAAGTTGCAGATTGAGAAAATATACATAACTTGTAGATTTGGAAAAGATAAAAATCATGTAGATGTATAGTGATAACTATACCTTATAATCTAAATCATATCACTATCATGAAGATGTAGGATAACTAAATAAAGAACAAAAAAGTGGACATATTGAAAACTAAGAAAGTATATAGAACTTGAAGATTGAGAAAATATAGAGAACTTGTAGATTGAGAAAAGATATAAATCATGTAGATGAATAGTGATAACTATAACTTATAATCTAAATCATATCACTACCATGAGATGTAGGATAACTAAATAAAGAACAAAAATTAGATGTATTGGAAACTAAGAAAATGTATAAAACTTGCAGATTGAGAAAATATAAAAAAAATGTATATTGAGAAAAGATAAGTCATGTAGATGTATAGCGATAACTATACCTTATAGTCTAAAATCATATCAGGACCATGAAGATGCAGGATAACTAAATAAAGAACAAAAGGTAGACATATTGAAAATTGAGAAAACGTATAGAACTTACAGATTGAGAAAATATAAGAACTTGTAGATTGAGAAAAGATACAAATCATATAGATATATGGTGATAACTATACCTTAGATTATGAATCATATATCTACCATAAAGATGTAGGATAACTAAATAAAGAACAAAAAGTGGACATATTGAAAATTGAAAAAATGTATAAAACGTGCAGATTGAGAAAATATAGAGAACTTGTTGATTGAGAAAAGATACAACCTTGGGCCTTTTGGATTAAGGGATGATTAGCAATGGACCAATGAAGAGAGGGTGGTGGACACAGTCTACTCCCTTAATCACATAGACTAGGCATAGGCTTCCCTAGTTTTTGGGTGGTCAAAAAAATCTTATCCTATATTTTTTATTTGTATCTCTTCCTCTTGTAATTATCTTGTAGTTAAGTTTTGAAAAGAGAAAAGTTAATTTTATATTTCTCTATTCTTATTCTCTTTGAGAAAATATGTCCATGTAAGCCTTTACATGGCTCACAAGTGCAAGAAAACCCCAACCACAAAAACACATGAAAAGGCTCTACAAAATCTTTGCAAGGCTTAATCCTGTATTTTTGTTGTTGGGGTTATTTAGCACTTATAAACCATGGAAGTCTTATACATGTATTTTTGCTACCTTTAGCATGCAATCAAAGTATGTGGGCTTGCATAAGTGCTCAAGGTTTACATTTAGAGCACTTAGGGTCTACATCTAACCTTCTTTGGTATATATTTACCCCTCTCAATCCCTTCTCTATCCTTATTCTCTTTAGAACTTGAGATAATTTTTCCTTGCAAGCCTTTCCAAGGCTCACAAGTGCCAAAAAAACAATCACAAATACACGAGTAAAGGCTCCACGAAAATTTTGTAGGGCCTAATCTCGAGTTTCTATGGCTAGGGTTTTTTCTACATGTAAGCCTTTGAAATGCTTACATATGTATTTAAGGTAGCATTAGACTGCATTCAAAGTGTGTTGGCTTGCGTAACTGCTCATGTTTTACGCATATATTAGTAACATGCCAAAATAGATGCGAAGTCCTCATGCTCACAAGAAAAATCTTTTGCATTGTTCAGATGTTATCCAACTTCACAATGGATACTCAAAACATATGAGGAAGATAAATAATTCATTGATTCAAAAATTTACATCAGTCCTTAGTGGTCTTCAATTTCCCTATAATTTTTCTCCTTTGGAGAGATTGTGGTAATTGATAGGTCAATACTGATTTGGAAATTAGATTAAGGTCTTGAAATCCAAAACCCATGGTATTTCCTACTTGTTGTAGAACCTTTCCTCTAAAGTTAACTTTGAGTGTAGTTATAACGAGGGATTTCCTAACCAAAAATGACACAATTTGTGCCTTGCATGTTTGTAGATAAACACAAAACTTTGCTCAAAGCTTTCAAGCACCAAGACATGAAGTGTCCTTGAGTAGTGTAATATTTATGAATGATTACAAAATCATCATTTGACAACTTTCAAAAGTAGTTTGCCAAGATGATCCACCACCATGGGATGCACGATCCCCACCACATCTTACAACGAACTTATCCACTTCAATGGATTCCTGTAAGAGGAGGAAATGATAAGTTCAAGCTCCAAACTTATTAAGGTAAATTATTCAATATCTCAATTCCACTTACATCATGAAGCTTGTCCCCATCTTCTCCCCTTCTAGTGTCATCAAGATCTATGTTGGAGTGGGCCATCCTGCTCTGCTCTACTACTAGGGATGTAAAAAAAAAAAATCTTCATTATTCTCTCTCATACTCCATTGTACTCCTCTTTCGTGGTGTTATTGTTATCATCATTCAAAATATATTCACACATCATAGTGATGGTTTCTACCACAGAATCACCTAATGAGATATATTTCTTCTCAAAAGATCATATGTATTATCAAGTGGAATATCTGATATTGTAGGAAAAAAACTTAGACATTCATGAAGTTGAAGTCTGAATGCCTTCTCAATATCATTAAGAAATATAAATTCATCTCTATCCACAAGAATGATGGAGATAAAATCAATTTCCACCTTAGTTATTATGGGGTCAGAGGGGTTGAGATTTGATGGTCAGTTCTCTTCTACATTTGATTTCTCGCACAATTTCTTCCACACCACTAGGGAACTCTGGCTGAACTATTCCACTCTTTGATTAAGTTAATGGTCTCTATTTGAGGCTCATTTTTCTCATGAAAAATCTATGTGTGAACACACTAGGAGCATTGGGGCACTTTTTTCCTCTTGAGGAGGTTTTTTTTCCCCTGCCTTGTACATATGCCTATAAGCATAACGGGTCACTTATCTTTGTACATTTTCTTGGTAATACATTCATTATTGTGTGTTGCGCTCCAATCTTCTTCTTCCTCCTTGTGTTCTTCATGTGCTTCCAAAGACCGCAAACTCCAACAATTGGTGGCAGACAAGTTCATCACTTCATCTAGGGAATTGTCGACACCCCTCCTATCATAGTCTCAGAATATGAAAATTGGTGCAAGCAATTTTGTCTTTTTGTGTCAAATGTATATATAGGTTTTGGTTTGCTTGTGTAAACACCTCAAAGTCTCCTGCATGTTTCGTAGAACTCGATATGGTAGTTTTATCCAAATTCTTGAGATATAGTCATTTTTTTGCATTAGGGTATTTTAATCAATCGCCATGGCTGAAAATAGTGATGTATTCCGTATGTTGGTTGTTGAGGATAAGTTGGATGGTACCAATTACCTATTATAGGCTTATATGATATGTCATGTATTGGTTGCAAAATTATTTTGCAAATACTATAAAGGAAATGATCATGTCATAAAGAGTTGTCCAAAATTGGCTGCAAAAGAGGCATGAAAAAAAAGGTTGAAATGGTTATTGCAAAAGCCTCTACACCCAAATCAGAGTATGCAAATCTTGTGCAGATTGAAGAATGGGTGTTTAATAATGTTTGAAGATATGACCCATCTTCTCATGAATAGTGTATGTATGGAGTAGACTCAGATGTTTGGTACTTTGATAGTGGGGCAACCAAACATATTACCTTGCAGCATAGTTTCTTCACTTCACTTAAGCCTGCCCCTATAGGGAATACTATCACATGCACCAACAACTCATCTTATCCTATCATGGGAGTTGGTAAGATCATTTTGACTACTAGTGATGGTAGTACTTTTACATTTTCCGATGCTTTATTTGTGTGAGGGATGAGAAAAATCTCTTATCAATTTTAGCATTAGCCAAGATTGGCTTGGTTGTGAAATTTATTGATGATAGATGTACAGTTCATGATCTATCAAATGGTGATGTCATTATTGCTTCTGGCATTTTATATCGTGGGCTATATAAGCCCATAGGTTAAGAAAATATGTGAATGATTCAGCATGTGCAGTTCAAGATTCTCAGGCTATGTTAGATGCAAAGCTTTGGCATGCATATTGTGGTCATCTGAATTTTGCTAGTTTGCTACGCCTACAGAAATCTGAAATGATGTCCTCTCTACCCATACTTGAGGCACTTGGTAAATATGTCTATAAAGGCTTTATTTTAGGCAAAATAGAGTGTTCCTCCTTCCCAAAAGATGGCTCAATACGAGCTACTCCGAAGTTGCAGCTTGTTCACAATGATGTTTGTGGTCCTATGCAAACATCTTCTTTTGGGAACTATCTTTACTTTGTGACCTTCATTGATGATTTTTCCGGGCATGCATGGGTATATTTAGTGAAAGAAAATTGTGAAGTATTTCTGTGCTTCAAATAGTTTTTGGTTTTGGTTGAAAATGTATCAACATATAAAATAGGCATCCTCCATTCAAATTGAGGAGGGGGATATATGTCTTTTGTTATAATGCATTTCTATCTGAACATGGGATAAAACATCAGTGTATAGTGCCATGTATACCTCAATAGAATGGAGTTTCTGAAAGGAAGAATAGGTCACTCATGGAGATGGAGAGGTGTATGGTCAAGAGCCAAGCTTTACCACATAGTTTCTAGCTTGAGGTTGTTATGTGTGTAGCATATGTACTTAAGAGGTATCCCACTAAAGCATTGCATTCCATCACTCCATATGAGGCTTGGAATGGTCGCAAGCCATCTGTTGCTCACCTACATGTCTTTGGTTTTCTGGCATATGCATTAGTGGCTGAACAACAATGCAGGAAATTGGATGATAAAGCAGTGAAATGTATTTTGGTTGGGTAGGAAAGCAAAGGCTATTGTCTGCATCATCCACAGCTTAAATGCATTTTAGTTAGCCATGATGTTGTTTTTGTGGAAGATGTCGCTCAGCCATTACTTTCATGTACTAAGGAGAGATCAGTTATCTCCAAAGATATGTATGATACTTTGCTGCCTCTTTTTATAGGTGGAAAATCTAGTGCTGATCCAAATGAGGTAATTTTTCAGCCTTTATAGGTTTCATATGATGATGCAGATCAGTCCATTTTTTATGCAGATTTACATGATGCACTTAATGATGAGAGAAGTGTTACAATTAGTGTCCATGTAAAAGGCCAAATGGCCACCGAACACTTTTGTATATGTTCGTGAATAAAACATATAGTGGCCTAATCAGCCACAGAATGTAAGTTCGATTGCATTTGGAACACCTTAGAAGTTTGTGTTCGTGCTCCATGTATATTGTGTTTTTTTGTGTATTCTGCAACCTTTGTGCAGAGTACCGTATGCGGCACTTGGAGTTTAGTTTTCTACTCCGAGGATATTATCGTGGAGTTCTCTAGAAGCACCCACTCATCCACCCAAGGCATTCTCTAAGGTTTATGATTAAGGTGACAACCAAGGCATAGACCTTGGCATACCTTGTCATCCGAATCACCGAAGTCATCGTTGGCATTGTTGTCTACACATGAGGGGGAACCTCAACGATCAAGGAAGACGGAGGTTCCCGATACTTCCTACGAGGTCACTCATCCTAGTATTATTCCCCCAGAAGCTCACTTAACTGTGGCAATCTCTTGCCACTATGCTACACTCTTATGGTGCTTGAAGAAGGGGAAACACTAAGGTTGACATTATCTTCAACAAGTTTTGGGTCTTCAAAGCTTCATTCTTTACTTTCAAAGCCTACTTTTGAAGTGTTTTTGGGGTGATTTTTTGAGCCATTTTGGAGTACTTTCGTGCATAGTTCTCTCCACAGATGTCCAAGAACATCAAGAAGAGTGTTCTTTGTACTTCTTGGACAATGAATGTTCACCTTTTGGGTTGTATCCTCAGCCACACTTGTTAATCTACAGGTTTCTTCAAAGGTTTTACTTGTGGTGGGAGCAGCCATCGCAAGTCTATGCAGGTTTTTGAGCCTAAAGAACATAGTTGGAAAACACTTGCAGGTGTTATTGGTTAGTGTTTGGGAAGTGAATTCAGTTTTTAAGTGCCATTCTATTGCATATATTGAGCACATACACACTATTTACGTTTTTGTGGATATTGCTTATGTGCGTCCATATGCTCATTTATATAGCGGTTATGCTTTTGCATAAAGCCTTTTACATTTGATAAAGATGGTCATGGTGAGGTTTTCTTAACTGGGAGACACCCAGATTCGGGGTCTCTTCGGTGATGTAGGTGGAAGACTTACCCAACCTCGCCATAGGAGATGTATGATAGTTGTTCATAGTTGGTCAATAAGCCTAGTTGGCTTCTTTCGAGTAATTGATTATATGCAGTGGAGTCAATGATTCACTATGAAGATAAACATGACAGTACTTGTAGTTTTATGAGATTTTAACACTGGTCATATGCTCATTTTGTAGAGGATAATCTAGCAAAATTTTTCCATATTTTCGGTTTTGTCAACTATAGAGTGGTCGATCTACTCCTTGATACACTTATTGGTGTAAGCACATTTATTCTCACATACTCCTTTTTCTTGGTCATTATTGTCCAGTGTTTATTGTCTACCAAAAAAAGGTGTTGGTCTTGGTGCAATCTATCCTCTAAAGATGGCAAAAATATTGCATGCCAAGTGGATTGTTAGATCCTTATCTTCCAATGATTTTTGGGCTCAGTTGATTAAGAGGAAAACTAAATCATTTAGACTTACATGCTGTAAAGCTTGGAGGAATCACAATTTGGGACTTTATTTGTTCCTCTTTGCAATTAGAACCTATTGGAAACCCTCTTGCGTGCAATATGTGGAGCACAATTGGAAACCCTCATGTGCGCAGTATGTGGAAACCCTATTGAGGGGGGGGGTCTTGATTTTCATTAAATCCCTAAAGTTGATTTTCATTTAAGTTGTTGTCTACCAAAAAAGGTGGGTGGTCAAAAGGTGGGTGGTCTTGGTGCGATCTATCCTCTAAAGATGGCAAAAATATTGTATGCCAAGTGGATTGTTAGATCCTTAGCTTCCAATGATTTTTGGGCTCACTTGATTAATAGGAAAACTAAATAATTTAGTCTTACATGTTATAAAGCTTGGAGAAATCACAATCTTTGGGACTTTATTTGTTTTCCTTTGCAATTAGAACCTATTGGAAACCCTCTTTTGTGCAGTATGTGAAGCATTAGGATGGAAGCTCAAAAAAAAAGTATCCTCCTGATTTGGTTAAAAGCAAATACTTCGTTTTGTAAGGTCTATGATTTTGCCCTCGTCTAATTTATCCCTATCCATCATGGAGTCTAAGCATGGCTTAATATCTATCCTAATGGTGAGTTGTTGATTGACGATATCATATGGGCTATTCTTACTTATTTTTTGTCTGCAAATAGATTCTAATCCAATAGAGAAGCTTACTTGGAGAAGCTCCGAGGGATATTGAGTTCTTCGAAGTCCTAAACCTACACTCAGTAGAACTCTAGAGTCTCTATTATGACCATCCTTCCCAAGCTCAACAAAAGATGGTATATCCGATGGAGTATTAGCCAATGGAGATACAGATTCCTTTGCATCTAGGCTTTCCTTAACAACCTAAAACACAGTTCTTCAATGGCTGATCCTTCACAATGTTGTGGATGGGTAGCAAGACTAAAAAGTGTGGCATTAGTGAACAGCTTTGTAAAATTTGTGGTGTTAGGGGACATTGTGAACCTTTTTAAAATTTGTAGTGTTGAGAGGACATTGTGAACCTTTTTATCTCCTGTAAACTTGTAAACTGCCTATGAAGTTGTAGATTTTTTTTTTTTTTTTTGAGAGTACAATGAATTGGAAAGACACACACCCGACCTCATAAGGTAGAGGCACCCATCTTGGGGAGCTTCATGGACACCCATCTTTGGGAACTCATGGATATGTCCAGCCAGGATTTGAGCTCAGGACTTTCTGCTTGAGACTCAAAGCATCAACCACTAGGCTATGGAGGCTTGGACATTGAAGTTGTAGAATTTGCTTCAGCAGTTCTTCAAGATTCCCAAGCCCCACACCATGGGATATTAGGAAATAATTCTTGGTTGTTGTTACAAACTTGATCTAGTCTTCAGGTAGCTTCGGAGAGCAGAACTGTTACGGTCCATATGGAAAACAAGAATTTGGAATTTCACAATTCAGATGGATGATGGATCCGAAGAAAGCATGTCTCGATTGCCCCCAGCGACATCAGACCGATTGGTTTAACGATGAACATGCTGACTTCCGAGTCTTGAGTCTTCAATGCACATGTATGTCACAATGTGCCCACAGTATCACATCACACACAATCACATAAAAAGGTAGCTGCGAAATTCCCCAGGTGGATATGTATTAATGCACCGAAAATCATGTCCCCTTTATAAAGTGTCTAGAGTGAGGCAGGCTTACTTGGTCACGTGGTGAGGCTTGCTCTCACATGCGCTTCTTCCCTGAGAAATTACGGCTCAACCCGTTAGTCTTTATCGGATACCAATTCACAACTCCCTCTCGAGGATAATAATTCGAGAACTCTGGAGTCTCGACTTCACTCTCTCTCTCTCTAATTGAGAATGTCCTCATTAGCTACATTTGCGTGCCCGTTTTTGCAGCTCTCCGCATCACCACGCTAACATTCTCAGCTTTGCTTGTTTCTGCATCTCTCTCTCTCTCTCTCTCTCTCTCTCTCTCTCTCTCTCTCTCTCATTCTCATATCATGGGTGCTAGATCGTGTTTTCCAAACCCTCATTGATCCATCACGCAGCAGAGCTTCACCAAACTCGGCATCGCGACAATGTACAAGATTCGACCCAGCTATGCTTGTAGAGGGATGTAGCTGCGGCAGCACATAAACGTAGTACCAAACCATTCTGTACTTTGCAGCAGTCAATTAGAAGACAGGTGATTTTCTATTCTGCAATCAACTCCCCTTGGGGAATGAAGATATTCACTGTCGATGCACTCGTCCTGTTTACAAAACCTACATGAAAGCTTTAGCACTTCATTGATCGACCCTTCTACTATTCTTCCAGTTGCATAATATTCCGTCTTTGCTTGCATCTACTGTTTTGCTTTAGCAGGTAATTAGAAAGATTCACGTAATACAGACAAGCGTTTCCAAAGATGGGTTCCTGTTTTTCTAAGTCAGACAATACTTCTAAAGGTTCTGTATTGTCTAAAGGTTCTGCTGTAGTACCATATTCCTCACCGCAGAATAAGCGCGCAACAATGCGCTTGTTTGGGACCGAATTGTGCCCGTATACATTAAGGATCAGAATTGCTCTTGAATATAAGGGCATCCCAGTGCAGGTATTATGGCTCAACGCTGATGATGAGAATGGAAGAAGCAAACAGCTGCTGGCGTACATGTTACCAGATGGCAAACTACCTCTTCTTCAATCGGAGGACCACACCATTTCTGGCTCATCAGACGAGATCATTGACTACATCGAGGGCAAATTTCCGAATCCAAGTTTGTCATATAAGGGTTCTCGAGAATGGGTAGAGTTAATTCGTGACAAGTTCAGCCCTCTGATCTTGAAAGCCCTCTATAATGCCGACATGTTATCTCAACAGGAAACTGCAAATCAGCTCGACGCTTTATTTGCTAAGCTTGATGCAGCTATAGGAAAGCATGGTTCGAAGGGGCCTTATTTTTTTGGTAATCAGTTCTCGCTTGTGGACGTGTACCTTGTCCCATTCCTTCTTTTGGAGCGCCCTCTTTCGTTCTTCCAGGGAATTAGCATAGATCCTGCATACACACACTTGCGCGGTTACAGCATGCGCATGACCTCCTTTGCCAGTTATGCCCCTATAAGGATGGACCTTGATTTGCTACATGAGTCCGTGTCTAAGAATTTGGAACAAAGTGGACCTCCACCATTGGTAGCCATGACCCTATTGCAGCACCATAGCATATTGCAGCACCTAGAGAAGCTCGTGGTTACCACAGAAGAATTGATCGCTGTTTCCAAACAGCCCTGCAGAGCAGTTGACCCAGTGAAAGGCAGTCTGTTGATGCAGATTAAGAGATTGTCAGCAAATTATTCCCAGCTGTTGCAATTTATGCTAGAGCATGCTCAAATGGAGGAAAGGGTCGTCTTTCCTCCTCTTGAAAAGGCTGAAAGAGGTTTGTTGAAATTTGAAATTGTGCTTAAGTTTCAGTGCAAGATTCTCTACATGTCTATTGCTTCATCTTGCCGAATTCATTAAAATCCTCAGTTCCTATGTAATTTTTGTCTTCTGATGTGGATCTACGATGTTTTTGGGTGTGGAATTATGTCTTCACGTCGATACGAATATTCTTGTTACAACCCGGTTCCTCAGTGTCTTTTCCTACCTTACATGACATTCTAGGCGGCGAAAGGTGATTATGACGATAACACACAGTAATACGAGCATTTGAGTGATGTCGTTCTAAAAAAGTAATATCTCCGGAAGAGGTGTATAGTATTTAGAACTGTCCACCTTTTAGGTTTCAGAAAGCAACTCACCGTCTATAATCAGAAGACATGCATGTTTGTATAAGTAAAGAAATTCCTATAATTGGCATGAGAAAATATCATATTGGCATTTAGTTGTTATCTACGTTTGAAGGTTCAAAAAGGAACTCACCACGTATGATGAAAAGATGTGCCCACAATAACTGGCACGAGAAAATTAGGAATCATCAACGAGCATCAAAGCGGAAAGGCAATCGACACTGAAGCTTAATATATCAGCTTATTCTAGATGTAATGCTTGTATCCTGAACATGATGGTAGTGTTTTCAAAATGTATGATTTCTTGCTCCACGAGACAACAATCAAGCTAAGGTTTAAAGGGGCTAAAGAATCGTACAGTCTGAGGTTCACGTATTATTACTCGAATTGAACAATGCTCATTATTTATTATGTTGCAGGCTTAACGAAGACAGCAAATGAAATCCATGCAAGGGACCTTCCTTTGATGAATGGCATAAAAGAAGATTTTAAGTCAGTAATTGCATTGGATAACGGGAGTCTGGGAAGAAGGGAGGCCCTTTTAACTGTTTCACACCGATTAAGAGATCTTAAGGTGCAGTAAAAATATAACCTTCCTTTGCATGGTTGTTGGGGATTGACCATAGTTTGTACTTTCGCCCTATTTAACTTTTCATGAACTTCTATTTGATGCACAGCATTATGTGTCTACACATTCTAGGAAGGCAATCACTTGCCCTCAACTCACCATCATAATTCTCTATATACATTTGACAAATTTTAAGGACGTTTTGCTTTCTGTAAAATACACTTCTTTTATGTTTTCTTATCATTAGCTCTGCCATGATGCCTTTTAAGTCGATTTGTGATGTCGCAGGTTCACACCATAGAACATCTACGAGAAGAGGAGACTGAGCTGTTGCCACTAATGACTGCAGCTGGTGTTGGAACCAAACAGCAGGTCACTTTGATTGGCAACTGTCTGGAGATAATGGAGTCCACACATACATGTTTATTTCCCTTTATGCTATCGGGCCTTGAGCCTCATCAGATTCATAAGTACCTCAACTTAGTGCACAAGTCTTTGCAAGGTGGAAACAAAGTAGTTCTGAGCAGGATGATCTCAGCATTAAAGCAGTCAGAGGATGAACATCCATCTGTATGGGCAATTGTGAGGGAAAGATTTCCTGCATTAGCCTGTTTAGTTCCTTGACCCACCATTCTGCCAGATTACTGACCTCGAAACTCTGGGAGTGAGTAATATGTACACTAGAAATCATATGTCAATAATGCCCTCAACCTGAGTGTTTGAGAATGGAATTCAGTTTGTTGACTTGTGGATGATCAAGTTTTCCACAGCTTTGACCTGTCTAGGTCTCGCCCCTGAGAAACAACTAGATCTTTGGTGGCATTTGCCCTACCAGGCTACCTGCTTACTGGTTATGCCACCTTCACCAAAATATAGCTTGTGACTGATGCTTGTAGTAGTTTCCAGTCTGTGTAAAATAAGATATTGTTGTTTAACCATCTTCTCCTGACCTTAAAATTACTTTTTTCATGATAAGGTCCCTGTGCAAATGCAGTCAGGCTTGTTTCACAAGCAGAAAGCTGAAATCTTGCTATTGATTACCCAGGGAAATGAGCTCTTTAAATCTTAAAATATCATAAAGACCATTTTGTGGTGCATATTTTTTAAGTTTATGATGCAGTGAGGCTTGGTCTGCCAAAGCCCTTCATGACAGGCCTCATCGCAATTGGGGCACTAGACAAACATAACACAGCTTTTTCTGAAATTCCTCACAATATCTGAAGAAACAATTGTGCAGTAAATAGACAGTTGTGGATGTAGAAATTTCTTAAAATATCTGAATAAACGTATGTGCAGTTATTTTTAATTTCTCAAGATGTCTGAGAAAACATATGTGCAGCAACCACAGTTGTGGATGTAGATATGATGTTGGGCACATAGATGGCATGGCATGCATGTAGATGTGCACATCATGCATGTAAACATGATACACTTCCAAGGAAGTAAACAAATCATGATATGGTGTTCTTATCTACTGTATACTTTTTAACTTTGATCTCATTATATGCACAATAACAACTTATTTTATCTTTTCCTAAATGAACTCACTATCACAAGGAGATAAAACTTCAAAATAAAGAATGTTGTAGTTAATGGTCAGTATAGTAATGATGAAAAATTGTAGATCCATATATCGGTATGATATATGGATAAAACTTCAATGAATTTTTTTTTTTCTTTTTTTTTTTTGAGCGTACAATGAATTGGAAAGACACACACACACAACCTCATAAGGTAGAGGCACCCATCTTGGGGAACTCTGAGGCATCCAGCCCTAGGCGGGACTTGAACCCCGGCCATCTGCATAATAATGACTAAAAATTGTAGATCCATATATCGGCGTACTTGTTGCTGGTGTAGATCTCCTCCCTCCTTAACTCATAGTTGATGCTGGTGTGGATCTCCTCCCTCCTGAACTCGACTGGTCTCTAATTGTGTCTGATTCAAGAATGTGCATCACCTGGAGTTCAGAATAGTGAACATGCTAATAAAAAGATCACATGGACCTAAATGCAATGCATTTTAAGAAGTCCATATTTCTCAATATATAACTAAAATCTTTTTAGAAGCAATGTTCAAGGTTCAGATCTTATTTAGACATGGAAAAATATTTATGCTGTATGCTTTAGTCCTGTTCTCATGGTGATGATGTGTTACCAGCAGGTTGCATCTATTTTGGGCAGTGGCAAGGGCCGTGCTCCCTGCAACAGCGTTGACTTCAGTTCAAACCAGTCTCCTCATCTGGCCTTGGGGCCATCCCTTCCCAGTTCCTACCCTTAGTTGGCCTTGGGGCCCTGTCATTCCTAGTTAAGTGCTAGGCATTCAACCCCTGTTTTTGTGGGATTCAGGGGGTCCCATAGGTGCTATGCCCTTTCCCTGTTGTACTTTCAATTGATTCAAGCTGTCAGGAAGAGTAGATAGTAAGATCGATCTTCTTTTAGAGAAAAAAAAAAGGAACATGCATGTTGTAAAAGTTGGAACCTGTAAAGTTGATCCTTCATCAAAAATGATTTTCTATTGGTAGGCCGCACGCATCTTTCTCAGTGAAGAATGCAGAACAAACCGGGGGGGGGGGGGGGGGGGGGGGGGGGGGGGGGATGTGAAATGAGAGGAGGTTGGAGATGGGTGTAAGTGATAGTGGGCATGAGAACATTTAGCATTTAAGATCTCTTTCCTGTTCTGATTTATGTGGCGTGCCCATGCTAGTCTAAAATCTCCTCTGTACACATTTTTCACGACCCAGAACTCAGGCGATAGGTATATACTGGAACACAGAGGGGTGCTATACTTAAAGGGCTCAATTTTGTACATATGTAAAGCATATGGACAATAGTACATCATATGAGATGGATCATGCCACACGGCATCGTACATGTTATTTATATGTGACAAGATTAAGCATAATCACATCCTGGAATGATACAACACTTGCTGCCATTTCTGTGCTAGGCATCATTGTAATCATGGTGAACATGGAAGTACTGTTGTATATACCTATTTCTCAGTTAGAACCTGGGACCTCAGCTGAAACATGTATAAGTATACATATGCAGAACATTGATATATGCTGCACATTTTAGAGAGATGTACATTTATTCATACTAAGTATATACTGGGTGATGACAACTAGTATATATGCAGAAATGTGCAGACCATTGATCCATATAGCAATACACTGCCAACTATATCGTATATACTAGCTGCTGCTATGTAATACATATGCAGCAGATGATATAATTAACAGATCAAAGATTAACGATATACATGATATCTTGCATGCACTCAATTCCAGCAGCTGGTATATATAGGGTGTTCCAAACAGAGCTTCAAGATTTATGATGCGGGCTAAGGAAATATGCACACATATATATAAGTGAACAAATACATGTATCATGTGTGTGTGTGTGTGTGTGTGTGTGTGTGTGTGTGTGTGTGTGTGTGCGCGCGCGCGCACGAAGTAGGCATGCAATGTATGACCTGGCAAATTCATGCTTTGGTCACTCACAGCTAAAAATCTTCATTGTTTATGGATAATAGACATTTGGAAGGTCGAGATATATATTTTCCAAAGATTCCCTCTAATGATTACATGGCATGCTTTTTCATTTATTAACTATAATGATCAAGGAGGCACTACATTCACATCTATTATTGTTTAGAACAATAATTCACTAGTCAAACATCTTCTCTGACAAGAGAGTTTTAACAATCAAGTGCTTTGCACCAAAAAACAGTGATGCACGTTAGTGCACATATATGCAATTTAAACTTTTTATCTTGTTTTTTAATCTTTATCTTCCTTTCTAAATATTTTCTTTCATTTCTAAAGAACATAGTAACATTGACATCTATTACTGTTTAGAACAAGAATTCACTATTGAAACCTCTTTTCTAATAAAAGAGTTTTAGCAATCAAATGCCCTTGTACCAAAGCATAATGATGCTCATTTGTACACACGTATGCAATTTAAATTTTCTATCTTGTTTTCTTTTCTTTGTCTCATTACCTTTCTCGATATTTTCTTCATTGTACATTTTATTCTAGAATTGTTTCTCAATGCATGTGAAAGAAGCTAGCTCACTTATTCTCTCATGCGTACACAAATGGCAAGGAGAGCACAAAACAGCTTTAGTCACTCATCATTCCCACTCTAATTTTCGATTGCATGGTTTCAGCATGCACAAATTACCCCCCTCCCAATACTCCTTGGAGGCACCTCCTTTCAGACTCATAGAGGCACATATCATCAACTCATTTACCAAAACTTGGCAACTTTACACCAACAACAAAGATGGCTTTCTATAAAGAACATATTCTCCATCCTTCTACATGGATTTATAATCAAGCCAACATATATGTATGGGCACTCATCATATGGATCACATTGTATTATTGAGCAAATAGGCACATCGCTATACTATCTCAATCCAAGACAAAGATGCAAATCCATTAAATATGTTATTCTTAGCATATTATTGAGGTACATGATTGTTTTCACTATTTATTTAGAGAAGGAATTGAACGACCGGGCAAATTCGATGCTACGCACCTAAAGTTTTTTGACTTCATGCGGTGCGGTGCTTCCGGTGCTTCCGGTGCCATCCCGTGCCATAAATTCATCGTTACATAATTTAAAAAATTATTGCTAAAAAAATAGATGTCTACTGTGACGAATCTTCTTCCTCCACTTTGTGACCTTAGTGATCTTCAACCCATGAGGAGATGAGCATAGCCTTGAGGCTCAAACCTTCAATGATCAATCCTTACATATAACTATTCATGAGCCTATGCCTTTGATTTCTGCTTGATTCTTGAATCTTGTGAGAGAGCGAGAGATTCCACGCGCACACATATTATTAGCCAATAACTAATGTCCACACATACATTGAGAGAGAGTTTATTAGCTAATAGTGAACTATAATACGTGTTCTCTTTATTTGTGGTAAAAATGTCATAATATATGTATATAATACATCTTTTGGGTATATGTGTATTTGTAACAACGCACCTTACAATTGGGATACCATTCGGTCCTCGCACCTTACGCGTACCGAATTGAACGCACCGAACGCACTGGACTGCCTTGTGAATCAACCATTATAAAAAATCATGAGATTTATAGACCAAAGATTCCTCAAAGGAACAAAATTGAGAAATTCAAAGATAGGTCGAAATTCCTTCAAAAAATAACCAACCATAATAGGACAACCAGATGAACAGTCTTTAAGGGATGTTGTACACACTACATGCATATCACATAATGGAATAATTGAGCAACATTGATCTAGGTGCCCTTCACAACCTCACTCTAAGGCTCTAATCCAAAATTGAGATCATCTTGCATCATCACATGGGGTACTGGCCAAGGTACTTACCAGAAAAGATATTGATGAGGTTTGTTAATCGTGAAGGTATTCTATCTATGAGATGGATTCCTTCCCCCACCAGACACATATTATACCCCTCTCGGTAAACATTGTTAGTATTGATCTATATCTTATACTAACCGGATACCCACTATCCAACAAATGTTGAATGTCTTTCCCGTTAATCTTGCAACTTCTACTTCATTTTCTTTCTTTGTTTAATCCACACATTCAATCGAATTTACCTAATGTAAATTTAGGGTCTCATAAATCATTTTGGCTTTTTCTAAAGACATTAATTCATCTTAGATGTCATAAAAAGTGCACATGATCACGATCAAATGGGCAAAAGCCTACTAACTTATCTTGTGAGAAAAATGCCAAGGACGAGTCCTCATATTAGGATTTTTATCACATCCTCATGATTCATAAGTCAAGATTCTATTACGGCTAGAGGTTATGTACGAGAGAGAGAGAGAGAGAAGACCACAAGCACCAAATAAGGATCCTAACATCTAGCATGCATGTGCAAGAAAACTATCAAGTATCAAAGAAACCTCTTATTCCCATCTTATGTCGACAACTTTTTACTTTCTTTACCACTTAGATGATAATTTGAGCAATCAAGAGACTACAACATAGGAAACCATTACCTTTTATAGGTAGAACACATCATCTATTAGTGTGTGCACACTTCCATAGGATATCTGATGGGCACATGGAGTTAATGTTTTTCCCAATGGCAATGGATCGATTAGTGTAAATAAGCCCACCTCTTGATGTGAGTCCATAGTTCAAAAAGAGTATCAAAGACATAGTTTTCAAGAGGGTTTTCAATTGTTTAGTATGTAGAGAGCTTACAAGTGAAAATAAAAATATGAGTATAATATTAATCGAAAGCATTTTTTTCTAATTTAAGCTATGAATAATACATATTCAACACTCCTTTGCCTAACTAGTGCTTAAAACACATAAAAACTTGATCTACTATCTTATAGACTAACATAGTATATGTTGTAAGGCCTACCACATGATATACCTCATTGCATGAATTTTAGTCGTTCAAACTTGACAACAAACAAGTTCCAATATAAATTATAAATCAATGGACATGTCTTGTGATAATAAAAGCACTATAAAAGATCTAAAAATGCTTACTAGTAATGGAATACTCGCTCCATGATTCTCCCACCATGTGATCCAAGCAAGCTCATTCTCATGTAAGCATGCATTAGGATGTCCAAAGTAATACTCCATGATACCAGGTTATAGCCTCTCTCCGACTCGGATAAAAAACTAACATCCACATGTCCATGGTGTGATATACAGTCTATCATAAATGTTCTCTTGTTTCTGTCCAATACATTGTCACTCATTTTTTTCACAATGGATGAAGAATACAATATGTTTGTGAAACCAATCCCATCTTTTTTCTCACAACACCACATAAGCATATCTTCCTAGATATAATAAAAAATAACATAAAAATAACATAAGTAATTATCAAATTTCTATAAACAAGATATTCCATAAACTTGTTACTTAGTGTCTCATACACCATCAACTTTCTAATATTCTTGTATACAGTCGTGATACTCGTATACAAGACCAGGTGTGTTTCCTCCATATCCGTGACATGGCAGCATGGATGCCAAGGTTTAGCACGCACATTGGATCTACAGATTATTACAGCTCCTGCATATGTAAAATCTCTCAGTTTCATGGACATAAGAGGTAGGAGATGGCTCATAAGCCTGCAATCTCTCATCTAGCACGCATCATGCACTATAGTCTATGCACAAAGGACCACAAAACACATAGAGTAAGAAACAGAATTGCAAGACTAGAATCGAAAAATTAAAACTCGAAACATCATCAAAATCGACCTAATAATTGGCATTAAAAAAAAGTAGATCAGAAACAGCATTTCTCTTTGGAAACGATCCGGGAAAACGACAAACTGTTTCCGGACCCCGGAGTAGACCTCGGAAACGCCGTTTCAAATAACTATGGCTTGTGCAAATGATAACAACAAATCCCCCTCGACAAATTGTTTTTTGTCTGAACTCTATAATATAGTGGAGAAAAAAAGTCCTTGAGAGTGGCATGATACTTCAGCTACCACAAGCACGTATTTCACTTGAGCATGTGACACTGCAAACTTAATCGGGAAGGTGTCATCCCGGAGACGGCAAATGTCACCAATAACATAACAATAACAATAATAACAGCTACAGCAATAATGATGATAATGACGATAAAAGAAAAATTTTCTGCTTCCTTCCCTAGCCTGATGCTTACATAGTCTAACTATGTTTCTGTTATTCCAATCAAAAAACCAAAAGTAATCATAGAATCTGAATTGTTGTTAGAATCCGCACTGCAATCGATACAAAAACATAGGATTCTCACCTGCCACGCCCTTCCTTTAACGCTTGCCTGAACGGAAATTGCTCCAGAACACGTTCAGCGATCTACTGTGAGGGTAATTCACGTTCAGACTGCTACGGCTTCTTATCACTACTTGTTCTGATATATGAATTATCATCTTCCTCACATCTTGGGACACAGCGAGCTCTCCTTGCCATCTACACGCTCTTCGTCTTCTTCGTCTTCTGCCAAGAGGCAAGCGTGACAGGAATCCACAGTATCTACCCTGTGAAGATACCAAGCTTCCGCAGCTGCTAGTGAAGAAAGGAATGTACGCAGATGGATCCTGTTAAGGGGCAGTGAACTAGTTGAACAAGACAGCGAGGACAGCGCGAAAACTTCCTCATCCAATGCAAACTTGAAAGTCCGTTGTATTTGACGAGATTAGTATATACTTCATCGATTTTGAATTCAAAATAACATAGATTAGGCTCAATTCAGATAAGCTCCCGAGTCCCTTCCACCATCAGTCTGTGAATGGAGGGCTTTTCTCTCGTTGTTCCAGAGCCCGAATCTGAAACCCTGCCCTTGTGGAAGATCTCCTTTCACGTTGATAGAGTACAAAAATGATTTTTTTCTTATTCAATCAATTTGTCAGTGTTCAATCTGCATTCTGCGATGATAAATTTAAGGCTGCATTCTGCGACTTCTTTCAAAGAAGCATGACAAGAGTACAAAAAATCCATGTTGCCATACAGCAAATTATTCTTGGTTTGGACTGCAAGGAAGGCGAGGGTTAGGGTTTAGGGAACTCTGTTAGGGAGTGTGTGCCTCTGCTCTCTCATCACGCCCCCTGGGAGGGGGGTCTCTTCCCTTCGTTTCTGCTGGTGTAGCTCCTGTTTCACTTATGCACCCCTTGGGGGGGGTAGGCAAGGTTTGCAGGTAGTGTTGTGTATTATGGCACTACAAGATGCTCTCCGAGATGGCTTAGCGGGGTCTTCGACCATGCATGGAGGATACAACGGAGTTAACGTGCTGTTAAACCCTATTTTTGATGCAAGTGCTATCAGTTCTGGGGGTCGGAGGGACATGCTGGGGCCTCGGAATCATGAGGAACTTCAGGTACTCTCTAACCCTATACAAGGTTGTCAACAAGCATGCAACATGTCCTATGCCCATGCTGTTCAATCGAACCAACAGAGTTTGTTCTCCATGTTCAACATGCAAAGTATTCCAGGTATGCCTCCTTCGCCTCCTATGGGTAATAGCTTTAAAGGAAAGGAGAAAATGGACTTAGTTGATGAGGGAGAGGAAGCTAATCGCAATTGTTGTCATGAACATTCTATTAACCTCGACCCAGAAGAGGTGGACAGGGACGACTGTACTCTTGTTATTGAGAGCTCTTCCCTTGAAAGGTGGAATGACCACCTTACTGAAAAGGTAGTTATTGGGCTCTTTCACGGCCCTAGACCAGCGCAGGAAATTTTAAAAAACTGGATGAAGGTCAACTGGGAGAATAGAGGATTGTTTGCTAAACACATACAATACCTGCCTAACAACTACTTTCTTTTCTTTTTTGAGGATGCCCAAAATGACATGCAAGTAATTGCTGAGGGTCATTGGATTATCAGAAACACTCCCATATCCTTTTTTAAATGGCACCCTGGATTCAACCCTAGAGGATCTAAACCGACAAAGGTCCCTGTATGGGTTGAGCTACCGGACCTCCCCATTGAATTCTACCCCTGGATTGAACAACTGGGTGGGCTAACTGGTAAGGTTCTTGGTCAGAAGCCTAGAAATGGGTTTAACCCTAAATGGGACCCTCTTTTGTTAATTGAAGTTGATACCTCAAAGAATATTAAAACTGAGCTTGTTCTTAAGAATTCGGAAGGTTATAAGCTGCATGAGCAAAAAGTCAGTTATAGAAATTTACCTAATGCTTGTTTCCATTGCTATAAAAAAGGGCATTTAATCAAAGATTGCCCAAGCCTCGTGAACCTGTAGGATAAGGAAAATAAAGATGATAACCCAGTCAAGCAACCAACAACCCAGAAGAAAGAAGAAACTCACAGAGCGGAGTCGGGGGCTAAAAAGGCTACTGGTAAGGCAAGAAGAAGAACATTCCCGACGGGAATGAAGCCAGAGACTTTGGAAAAAGTGATAAGTAACCCCTTTCGGATTTTTGATGATTCTATTACTACTGACTCTGAAAATGTAGGTGATGCAGGGACTAAATCTCTGGGAAGCCTCTCTAGTCCAGAAAATGGTATTAATACCGAACAAATAAATGGTGAAGGTTGGACAGTTGTAGGTAAGAAAGGTAATGTTAAACCCTTGTCCCCTAAGGTTGGTAATACTATTGTCCCAAGCATGGCAGATAATGGAATTACTAATCCCCTGCAGTCACTGATGAAATATTTGATGAACAACTAAATAAGTGTGATGAAGAAAACATGGCTCAATCCGGCTATCTGGATGATACTGAGGACAATATGAATATTGATAGATTGGCTAGTCCCATAGCTAAGGACAAAGCTAAATCTAAAAGGAAGGATGTTGTTAGATCCTCCATTTCGGCAGTTAAGCCGATCAAAAGCCATAAAAAGTAATGAGGTTTGTTTTGTCTGCTTGCCTTGGTTTTCTGATGGATTTGCTCAATATTGTTTCTTATAATACTAAAGGGCTCACTGACCCAGTGAGAGGAAAGGTTGTTCGTAATTGGTTAAAAGAATCTTCTCTAGATCCTGATTTTCTGTGCATGCAGGAGCTGAAAGTTGGAGGTAGCCAACTCATGGCTAACTTAAAAATTATTTCATCCAACACTAAGTGGTACCACACAAATCATAATGGTAAAGGTGGTGCTGCTATAGGTATAAATAATAGATTAAGCCAATGTTTTGATAAAGTTTTATACAGTGCTTCCAATCAATGGATTGGCTTGAAATGTAAAGACCCTCTTAACTTCACTCTGGTTTGTGTTTATGCTGCTAACAACCCGTGTGACAGGTCTAAATGTTGGAATGAGATTAGTATGCTTGATGGTGATGTTCTTTTAATTGGTGATTTTAACATGGTCACGAATCCGGCTGATAGAGTTGGGAATTGCAACAATGTGATTGCAGGTTCTGAAAAGTATCATTGGTACAGTCTTGTTAATAATCTTAATCTTTTGGATGTTTCTCTTGGTACTGGGCATACCTGGAAGAACAAGAATATTGTGAATAGACTTTCTGCCAGATTAGACAGGTTGTACATGAATGCTTCTAGATTCCAGGGACTTTGGAACTGTAGTTGTGTTACTGATACTTCCCTCCAGTTGTCTGATCATTCCCCTCTTATTGTCAGACTTGCCTGTAATAACCCTGCCTACAGGGCTGGGTGGCCCCATCTCGATATGTCTTTGATTAAGGTTCCCATTGTTAAAGAAGAGATAAAAAATATCTTTAGAACCCACTTTGTCATTGGCTTCTCTCCCTTTAAAGCTTGGGAGGGAGCTATTAAAGAGGTTCAGCATACTCTTACTCTCTTTAAAAGGAGGGCTAGCGTTATTAGATACAAGAGAAGAATGATGCATTTATGTGAGATAGACAATATTGAGAGATCTAACCTTAGTTGCAGTAATAAGAGACAGAAGATTTTGGATCTTCAGGATAATGAAGACTACCTTCTGGCTTGTGGTGCCCTTGCCACATCTAGAGAGTTTTGGGCTGGTAAAGTGGACAAACCTAATAAACATATGTTTGATATCATGAGGAAAAAGAAGGATAAAGATTTCATCCCGCTTTTAAAAAAAAGTAATGGTGAAGTTTCCTCTTGTGTTCAGGAGAGCTTGCAGGAAGCTGTTAACTTCTTTACCAATGTTTTCTCCCTGCCCTCCAAGAGAGGGGACCATATCTAGAGTGCAAGAGCTACCATTGCTCAGTTGAGGAAGAAAATGATCCCTCCTGACTTGGTCTCCCTCCTTGATCTTCCCCTCTCTGCTGGTGAGGTGAGAGAAACCATTTGTAAATTGAAGCCCTGTAAGTCCCCTGGCCATGATGGTATACCTAGTGAGTTTTTTCAGGAATTCAAAGAGGACTTGGCGCCCATCATTCTCTGGATCTGGCAAGAAGCCATAAGTAGAGGGTCTCTTTCTACTTTCATTAATACTGGAGTTATCAAATTGATTCACAAAAGAGGGTCTAAGGATGATCTCAACAATTGGAGACCTATCTCTTGTCTGACTTCCTTGTATAAAATTTATGCTTCCTCCCTGGCTAGAAGGTTGAGCCCCTTGATGGATAGTATTATTTTGCCTGAGCAAAAAGGATTTATCAAAGGGAGATTTATCATGGATGCTATTATCTCCATTTGTGAAGGGTTGGACTTTGCTAAAGAGAAAAGAATTGACACCTTCTTCTTTAAAATTGATTTTGATAAAGCTTATGATAGAATTGAGTGGGATTTTATATTACAGTCTCTTCAAGACATTGGTGCTGACAGAATGTTTATTAAATATACTAGTATTTTGTTTGGTAATGCCCACTCCAAAGTTGCTATGAATGGCCATCTCTCCCCTCCTTTTAAGTTGAGTAGATCTATTAGGCAAGGCTGTCCTTTGGCTCCCTTACTTTTTGCCATAACTAGTGATGCTCTTGGATGGCTAGTCAAGGATGGTATCCAACAAGGTAACATTAAAGGTATTGAGATCCCGCAAGCCCAATCTCAACTTTGTCTTCAAATGTTTGCTGATGACACCAACCTTGTGATGAGAGCTGATGCTGATTCTGCTAACTATTTTTTAAAGTGTCTCACTACTTTTTGCTCTGCTAGTGGCTTTGTGGTTAATCACTACAAAACTGGTTTTTTTTTTCTACTAATGATACTGTCCCTGGTGTGTTCTAGCTGCTGGTTGTGAAATCATCAAAAAGGGTTCTGTTTTCAGGCTTCTGGGAATCCCGATGGGTTTTGACATTACTTATGATCAAAGATGGAACTGGGTGCTTGATAAATTTAGAGTTAAAATCTTCAAATGGATTGATATGCAGACTAGTTTATCTCAAAGAGCTTTTGTTTTAAAACATTATATCCTTCCTGTTCTAACTTATTTTCTTGCTTGTTGGCAGCCTTCCAAGAAACAGGTGTCCCAAGCCATTACTCTGGCTAGAAGATTCCTTTGGGGCAATTCTTGTATTCCTAAGGTTGCCTGGAAAATTTGCTGCATGAAAAAATCTGAGGGGGGGCTGGGCTTGATTTGTCCTTCAAAGATGGCCACTCAAATGGCTGCTAAGTGGATCCTCAGGGCAACCTCCTCCAATGATTTTTGGGCTTGTTTAATTAAAAGGAATACTAACAAATTTTGCTTAAGTAATAACAAGAGTTGGTCTAACTTCTCCTTGTGGGATATTGTTTCCTCCCCTGCCACTTTCATTCCCAAAGGTAGTCAGCTTGTTTGTAACTTTTGGCGTGCTTGGATCGAAGTTATAAACTTCCCGTTTGGTTTGCTAAAAATTATTCCTTCCTGTTAGAGGACTCCCTCTGGGTGGGTTGGTTTGCTAATAATAATGAGTCCTCTTTGCCCATTAGATGGCATAAGTGCAAAAACCGAGGCTTTGCCAGATGGAATGATTTTTTAACTACTGGGCAGGTGATTGATGATACCCTTATCATGAACTCTAATATGTTATCTTTGGCTTGTAAACAGATCATTAGGGAGAAGAAACTGTAGGTCATGAGGCTAAAGGAGGATCTTTACTGGAATAAATCCATCTTGCTCTCTGAGGTGGCCCAGGACATGTACTCTCGCTTCAAGCTCTCTCACAACAACATCAGTAGCATTTGTGTTCGGCTGAATAACAAGTGGGGGCTGAACTGGTCCCATCACCAATGGAGATATAGGTTCAAGACCGTCTGGGCCTTCCCTATGTCTAATAAACAATCTTGCCTTTTATGGCTTATTCTTCACAGAGGTGTTTGGACTGGCAGCAAAGCCAGGGATTATAATATTGATGCAGGTCTTTGTAAAGCTTGTGGAGAAGTTGAAGATTTGGAACATCTCTTCTTTAAATGCAAATTCATTGATGGCTTTTGGAGAATCATTAACTTCTACTGCAAGTTTACTGGTCTTTGACAGCCTAGGGTTTAATTCCCCCCCTGTGGTTGCCTCTACTGTTTGCCTTTGTTATTGGGGCTGCTCTCTTGTAATCTCTTTTTCTCTGCATTAATATTATAATTCCTGTTTTCTTCAAAAAAAAAAAATATTCTTGGTTTCCCATATATACGGGAGGATCTCCCCCTCCATAAATGCCACACTGCCATATCAAAGTGAAAACAAGATCCAAGCATAACTTCATTAACTCCTTACATTCAGCACCCCATTCCAATTCTCCCTGATTTCTATGTATGCTCCAAATGAGGATGCTGCGAGGATCGATACTTGGTCCTCCTTGGATTTGTTTTCTCATAATGTCATGATTTGCGGTGAATTCAATATGGTGGAGGATCCCTCTGATAGGTGGAACAACAAGGGCCGTATCATTGATGGCCAAGAGAAAGACACATGGGACCAAACCAAACTGTTTCTGGATCTGGTCGAAGTCAAGGACCCGAAGGGCTTTTCTTGGTCTAATCTTCAATTGGGTGAGGACTTGAGGAAAGCGAGACTCGACAGAATCTACATTTCGCAAAATCTCATCCATCAATGGGGTCCTCCCACCCTAACACAACATATCGACCTCACCGTCTCAGACCATTACCCAATGGTGCTCACCTTCCCCCCTCCATCTAAAAGTTGCAAGGCACCTTGGTTTCACGCCAGCCCGTTTGTCTTTTCGCTCCCCTCTATCCGCCATGAAATCACTAACGCGTGGCTTGAGGCCTTTGCCATCTACACCTCTCCAGCCAAGTGTTGGAGAAACACGGTGGAAAAGTCTTGTCAGATCTTGATTAGGACTACGAAGGTTCTCAAAACCATTCGTCGAAGACGTAGAGAAAACCTATACCGTGGGCTCCGGAGACTCGAAGAAGAAGTTAATAAAGGGAAGATTCAATCTCAAAAGGGACTCCTAAATATCAGAGGAAGATTAAGATACGAGGAGGAGATCAAAAGGAGAAATCTTCAAATTTATTTTAAGGAATGGTGGGCTGGTAAGGAAGACAGACCTTCCAAAGAGATGTGCAATATTCTCAGAAGAAAACAAATTAGAGAGGAGATCCCACTACCGCTTCACAAGGATGGGGCAGAATGTAAAACAACGGAAAAAAACATTGGCATTATAGAAGCACACTTCACGAGTCTCTTGGGTAGTGCTTGTCCCCTCTCCCCCCATAGGCAGGATTGCATGGCCTTGCATGGCCACCATCTCTCGGACTTCCCTACATAGAATTCCATGCAACTTGAGCACTCTGCTTGACGCCTCCATTTCTGAAGAAGAGATCCTGGAAGTTATCGATTCGCTTCCGAATAGCAAGAGCCCGAGGCCTGATGGGCTCACTATTGAGTTCTTTAAATCATTCAAATATGTGGTGGCCACCCCCTTGCGTCTTGTTTGGCTTGAGGCTCTCAAGTTCGGTGCCTTCCTGTTGGAGAAACAATCAATAATTGGACATACATTTGAAGATCAAAACTTTAGAATAAAACTACATGCCTATGTGAAGGGACAAATTCACAAGTGTATTATATTTGTAAAGTTAGTTCACTTTAGTTCTAGAAGTTTTTTAAAAATCATGAGAATAAGAAAATCTATATAAGTTAGTTTGTATCAACTCACACGAGAGGGAAGACAATGAGAAAGTGAGTTAGAACTCATTTTGTATGAGTGAGAATAGTCGGGCTTCTCTGAGTGAGAAAGCACTTGTAAGCTTCTGAGTTTTTATAGCTATGATAAGAACTAGTTAAAGTTCTGTGTATAAGTCTTCTTCTTCCATCTCCAGTGTTTATCTTCTGTGTAATGATTTGAAAGGTTGAAGTTTTCCAAGCAAGTCGATGCCTGGCATCGAATGTATGTTGAAAGGTTGAGTTTTATGCGAGAAGTCGATGCCTGGCATCGAATCCTAGCTGATAAGTCCTTATCTTCATATCTGACTTTTATCTACTGATGAAGCTTTTTAAAATCATGAGGTTTGTGGAGCAACTCGATGCTTGGCATCGAGTTTCAGCATAAAGTCGATGCACAGCATCGACTTCCCACATGAAAGTGGTCTTCTTCATGTGTGTGTGAAAGAGGCTAATTCTGGTGCTGAAAAAGTGGCTGAAAAAGCTCAAAGTCGATGCCCGGCATCGAATTTTGGTTGCAAGTCGATGCTAGGCATCGAATTTTCATTTTTAGACACTCAGGATTACTAAAACAGGCAAAATTTCCACTTTTGGAAGTCATACAGGGTCATCTTGTGAAGGCCATAACATGAGTTCTAGAGATCCGTTTCATGCATATGATAGTTCGTTGGAAAGCTATACTCTTCTAGTTTCAGCCTATAAAAGATCTTGGAGAAATAATATTTGAGCTAAGAGAAATTAGCAAAATACTAAAGGTATGTCATTTCAGTGACTAGAAAAATTTGAAGAAGCAAAGTTCTTGGTTTCGGCTATCATTTCTCAAAGTTTGGAGTGGCAATGATTTAATGGTGACCATAGAGGTGTTCTAGTGTCACATTAATTCATTTCTTGTGGTGTTTTACACATGAACAAGTGGTATCAGAGCAGAAAGGTCCTAAAGAGCAGAATGCGGCAAAGGTACGAGAAGTTTTGAAAAGTTTTCCATTAAAGTTTTAAAGGTGAAGCATTTGAAGACAGAAGGCCTCAAAAGATTACTTTCAAAAGTATCCTCATACACAAAGAAATCCAAAAGGTATTATCCTTTATCCTTTAAGCTCACAGGTTGCACCAGAAGGAAAGGAGTATGGAAGATCATATCTCCATTGACAAACTGGACAGAGATAATTACCCCGCATGGGTAATGAGAATGGAAGCCTTACTTATGAGTAAGGATCTCATGGTATATGTAACAGGTGAAGAAGAGAAGCCAATATTTGAAGATGAAAGCCGACCAAAGAAAGAGGAACTTGATGCTTTAAAGCATTGGCAGAAGAAGGATGCAAGTGCAAAAGCCTACATCTACAATACAATCTCTGATCATTTGCTACCACACATCAGAGGATTGGAATCATCACAAGATATATGGAATGCATTGGAGTATAATTTCCAAAGCACTACTAAAGCAGGGAAAGCAAGTCTATGGTCAGAGTTTACAACATTCAAGAAGAAGCCAAGTCAAAGTATTAGTGATTATATCACTAAGATGAAGGATCTTGCAGATAGTCTTGGATCCATAGATGAAGATGTTGAAGATCACAGATTGATTGCTCAACTACTTGCAGGCTTGAGAGGGGATGAAAGGTGGAAACCTTTTGTCTTATCAACAGAACTTTCTTTGAATCATTTTGTTCCAGACTTGAATCAGTTACTTGGTTTGATGCTCACATATGAGCAAGACTTGAAGGGAGATGGAGATAAAGGACAAAGTTCTGCAATGTACATGAAGAACAAGAAGAAAGGAGATAAAGGTAAAGCAAAGGATGAAGAAGAGTCAAGTTCTCAAGTTTATTATGCAAGAGGTAAAGGCACTGGCAGAGGAAGAGCAAGAGGTTTTGGAAGAGGAAGAGGTAATCAGAATAACAACAAGAAGGCTTGCTGGATCTATGGATTGAGTAATCATTTGGCTCATGACTGTTGGCACAACCAACAAGGATCAAACCAGAATCAAAACAACAATAGCAGAGGTCGAGGTGGAAGATATCAAAGTAATTTTCAAAGAGGTAGACAAAGTCAAAGAGGAGGCTATGGTAGAGGTGGAGGAAGAAGTTGGGGACAGAATCAATCCTACAACACCACCTACTACAACTATGCAAATGACACACAAAATGAAAGTCATACATCATTGATGATGAATTCAATGAGCACATCAGATAAAGAAGATCTAAAGGTATTTTACATTGACTCTGGATGTTCTAATCATTTGTCAGGAAACATAGAATTGATGTCAGAATTGGAAAAAGGCATTTCTAGTCATACTGTTCAAATAGGTGACAATACAAGACATAGTGTACATTCAATTGGTAAAGTGAAATGCAAGAGTGGAGCAGATTTGCTAACCAATGTTTTGTATGTTCCTACAATACCTAAAAACTTGATTAGTGTGGGACAGATAGTTGAAAAAGGTTTTCAAGTTAGATTTACAAATGAAGGAGTATTTGTTGAAGATCTAGAGAATGGATATAATCAGATTGTCTCTGGTAAGAAAGAAGGTAGACTCTTTACTTTAAGAGTACAAGGGAACATTGGTCAAGCTTTGCTCACACATGGTGAAGCAGTGATTACAGAACTTGATCTCTGGCATAAGATATTAGGTCACTTCAATGAAAGAGGAATTAAAGCTATGGTTGCTAATCAGTCTGTACTAGGATTACCAAATGTGCAGAGTCAACATATGGTTTATAAATGTGAAGCATGTCAAATGGGAAAAGCACATAGGTTACCATTTCAGAAGAAAGGATTCAAACATGATGGATTACTTGAGCTCATTCATACAGATGTATGGGGACCAACAAAAGAAGGATCTATCAGTGGCTCAAGGTACTATGTTCTTTTTATTGATGATGCTACAAGATGGATAACATTATATGTTTTGAAGGAAAGATCAGAAGTGTTTGGAGCCTTCAAGCATTTTCATGCATATGCAGAGAGAGTCACAGGTCAAAAGCTTAAAAGACTGAGGTCTGATGGAGGGGGAGAATACTTCTCCCAAGAGTTCAATGATTATCTTTGGAATGCATGTATTAAGAGAGAAATAACTTGCAGGTATACACCACAACAAAATGGTGTAGCAGAAAGGAGAAACAGGACTTTGGTTGAGTTTGCTAGAGCTATGCTGAAGGAGAAGAATTGTCCAAATTATCTTTGGGCTGAGGCTGTAAATATAGCTACATATCTTGTGAATAGACTACCATGTGCAGCTCTCAATGGAATGACTCCATTTGAAGCTTGGTGGGGTAAGAAACCAACACTAGATCATTGTAGAGTGTTTGGATCAATTGCATATGCTTATGTGCCATCACAACTTTGGCATAAACTTGAACCAAAGGCAGAAAAATATGTGTTCATTGGTTATGATGAAAAGCAGATGGGTTACAAGTTGTGGAATCCTCTAACCAAACAATTTCTTGTTTCTAGAGATGTTACATTTGATGAACAGAAAAGTTGGTACGCAGATCAAAGTCATACAGCTGAAGAATTTGAAGAAGAGGTAAGAAGATGTGAGAAAGGAAAATCAATCGTACAAGTGAATAGAGATGAAGACTATATGCAAGCAAGTACATCCAGAAGTGGATTAACAAGAAGGAATGAAGAAGCTCCTATATTTGATGAAGAAGTGTATCCAGACACTTATGAAGAATGTGAACCAAGAAGGTCAAGCAAGACTAGAAGACAACCAGAAAGGTATTCTTATGACACTTCTTACATAACTCAGAAGAATTATGCTTACATGGTAAAAAATGATGAAGAACCTCAGAACTATGATGAAGCTAAAGGTAAGAACCAATGGGAAGAAGCAATGAAGGAAGAGTTCAATGCACTGGAGGAGAACAAGACATGGGAACTTGTTCCTAAACCAAATGGTAAGAAAGTAATTGGAAATAAATGGGTTTATAAAGTGAAGAAGCTTGCAGATGGAAGTATAGCCAGATACAAAGCTAGACTGGTGGTGAAAGGCTATGCCCAAACCTATGGCATAGATTATGATGAGACATTCAGTCATGTAGCTAAGATGTCAACTATAAGGACAATCATTGCTATTGCAGCTTCAAAAGGATGGACCCTAAGTCAATTGGATATAAAGAATGCATTCTTGAATGGATACATATCAGATGAGGTATACATGGAACAACCTCAAGGGTTTATAGATTCCAGGTATCCAAATTTTGTTTGCAGGTTGAGAAGAGCACTCTATGGATTGAAGCAAGCTCCAAGAGCATGGAACTATAGACTGGTGAAGTATCTGAATGAACTTGGATATCAAAGTTCAAAAGCAGATCCAAGTCTACTTATCAAAAGAACAGAGGAAGGTACAATCTACATTTGTATTTATGTAGATGACATTATAATCACAGGTACTTCAGATGAAGGAATCAAGGAGGTAAAGAGATTACTTGAAAAAGAATTCAAGATTACTGATCTAGGAAAGTTGTCATACTTGGAATGGAAGTCACTTATACAGATCATGGCATATATGTATCACAAGAAAGGTATCTTCTGAATCTATTGAAGAAGTTTGATATGGAAAATTGCAGAGAAGCTTCAACTCCACTTGAAGTTAATCAGAAGCTCAGTAAATATGATGGTGCAGAATACAAAGATATGAGGAAGTATCAATCTCTTGTGGGTAGTTTGATTTATGCTACAGAAAATCAAGTCTCAATCATGCAAAAAGGCTCAACCACAAGTTTTCCAACTAGAACAATAAAAAAGGAGGACCCAAAGTCATGGAATAAAGTTAGAATCTCCACCAAACTCAATCAAATTCAAATCTCATCAAATCAGCCACCAAAAAGTGCACCTAAACTGATTGGTGGGTGGTTAGCTAGATTGTAGGAAAAGTAAAAGTCTATATAAGCATCATCCCGCCTTTGTTTCTTGAGTTGTATGCATTCCACAAGTTTCCCACTTAGTTTAGTGAAGTTATAAACTCCAACGAGCAGCCCCCTTGCTTGCTTACCTCATTTTTTCATGATTTTGCTCCTCTCTATCTAGAGGTGTAGTTAGGCTTTTCCAAATCTGATTGTACCAGATTGTAGAGCATTGTTTGCTCTCTCATTGTATTAATTTTCATTGAATTCAAGCTTCATTTGGTCTCTCATATTGTTGCCTGAACTTTGCTAAAGTTTCAAGTTATTTGGCTAAGTGAGTTGTGAGAAATTGCCAACTTTGTGAAGGTATATCTCTGCACATAGGCAGAGAGTGTTGCAAACAGATAGCCTGTCTTGTAGAGGGTGGTTCTCCCAGCTAGAGAATCCATTTGGGATGATTTAAAGCTTGTTGGGTATCTCTTATAGTCTACTACAAGTTTGTAAAGTTTCAATTTATGTCTTTGTACTGGTGTAGAGAAAAGTTTAGAACAGTGAGCATATATCACTGCTTGTGGACCTAGTGGAGGGCAGCCATCTTCCATTTTTGCATTGGGGTGTTAGAATCATCCCCCATCACTTTGCAACTCACTTTTCTACCTCCTACAAGCTTTTCCAAGTTCTTTCAGCCCTTGGAAGAAGATGTTGAATCATTTCCTTAACAGACTACATGCCCATGAGAATATGATCCTTGATGCTCCAAAATCCCTTGCCATCTTTTGGTGCTCAAAGCAAAGGGTTCCTTGATTATTACTATGGTGCCTAGGCAGGAAATTTCTTTGAAATGGCTCACCCCATGATGTTCAAGTCGTCCATGATTCTGGCCATGGTTAAAAGCAATGATGTATTTCCTATGTTGTTTGTTGAGGATAAGTTGGATAGTACTAATTACCCATTATGGTCGTATATGATCTGTCATCTATTTGGTTGCAAAAGGACTGTGGAATATTGTGTAGAGTGATGGAAAATGACATACTACACTTACAAATATAGTTATTGAAGGTGATGTAGATGGTGTTGAAGATGAAGAACTTCAAATTCATGTTTGTGCTATGGTTTTTGCTGCATCTACTATAGAGCAACTTTGTTGGGATGGCATAGATGCTCACGCACATGCATTGATAGCTTTATCTCTCAAACATCACATTATCCAGCACATTCTCTCTTGCAAAAAAAATAAGGATGCTTGGGATACACTTCCCAATTTATACTAGGCAAGAAATGAGTCTCCTATTGCTTACCTTTGAAAAAAAAATTGGAGAGGGAGCACATGAATGAACGAGATTCCATGGATAGTTATCTTACAAAGATCAAAGATTTGAAGGAGTAGTTGATTTCTATTGACAAAGTCTTTCAAGACAGTTCACTTGTGCAGACTGTTCTAAATGGTCTTCCAAATTCATATCATAGTTTTTCTTCCACTCTTCACTTGATGATGAAAGGCAATCCAAATGCCTTAGCTTTTGAGGAGTTAGTATTTGTTTTGTTGTAGGAAGATCCATCAAGGCAAAACATGTCCATTATGCATGTTGCACATCAAGCTTTCCTAGCTAGTCAGAGGGGCAAAGGTAAATGGAGCTCATCTATTAGTAAGCATAAATTTGCTAATTCTGCATAATCAAAGAATGATGACAAAGACGAGAAGAAATTAAAAAAACAAAAATTGTTTTGCAAATATTGTAAAGGAAATGATCATGTCATAAAGAGTTCTCCAAAACTGGTTGCAAAAGAGGCAAAGAAAGAGGTTGGAATGGTTGTTGCAGAGGCCTCTACACCTAAAACTGAGTCTGTGAATCTTGTGCAGAATGAAGAATGGGCATTTACTAATGTTTGCAATTATGACCCATCTTCTCATGAGTAGTGTATGTCTGTAGTAGACTCAAATGTTTGGTACTTTGATAGTGAGGCAACCAAACATATTATCTGATAGCATAGTGTCTTCAGTTCATTTGAGCCTTCCCCTATAGGGAATACTATCACATGCACTAACAACTCCTCCTACCCTATAAAGGGAGTTGGTAAGATCATTGTGACTACTATTGATGATAGTTCTTTGAAATTGTCGGATGCTTTGTTTGTGCCAAGGATCAAGCAAAATCTATTATCAGTTTGAGCATTAGCCAAGATCGACTTGGTTGTCAAATTTGTTGATGATAGATGTACGGTTCATGATCTGTCAAATGGCGATATTTTTAGTGCTTCTAGAATTTTATGTCATGGGTTGTTTAAGCTCATAGATTATGCAAAATCTGTGAATGAATCAGCATGTGTGGTTCAAGATTCTCAGGCTATGTCAGATGCACAGCTCTGGCATGCATGGTTTGGTCATCTGAATTATGCTAGTTTACTATGCCTGTAGAAATTTGAAATGATGTCCTCTCTACCCAAACTTGAGGAACCTTGAAAACATATTTGTGAAGGCTATATTTTGGGCAAAATGCAATGTTCCTCCTTTCCAAAAGATGGTTCAGTTCGAGCTACTCAAAAATTGCAGCTTGTTCATAGTGATGTCTTTGGTCCTATGTAGAGACCCTCTTTTGGGAACTACCTTTACTTTGTGAATTCGATTGATGATTTTTCCAGTCATGCATGGATGTATCCATTGAAACCAAAGTCTAAAGTGTTTATGTGCTTCAAACAGTTTCTAGTTTTGGCTGAAAAATCTATCAACATGTAAAATGGGCATCCTTCATTTTGATCGAGGGGGGCAATACATATCTTCTGGTTGAATGTAGGATAAAACATCAATGTAAAGTTCTGTATACATCTCAATAGAATGAAGTCTCTGAAAGGGAGAAGAAGTCACTCATGGAGATGGCAAGGATTATGGTCAAAAGTCAGGCTTTACCACATAGCTTCTGGCTTGAGGTTGTTATGTGTGCAACATATGTAATTCACAAGTGTCCCACTAAATCATTGTAGTCTATCACTCCATATGAGGCTTGGCATGGTTGCGAATCATCTATTTCTCATTTGTGTGACTTTGGTTGTCTGGCATATGCATTAGTGCATGAACAACAATGCAATAAATTGGATGATAAAGTAGTGAAATGTATTTTTGTTGGGTACAACTTTGAAAGCAAAGGCTATCATCTATATCATCCATAGACTAAACACATTTTGGTTAGCCATGATGTTGTTTTTGTGGAAGATGCAATTCAACCATTACTTTCATGTACTAAGGAGACATCAGTTAGCTCCAAAGATATGTATGACACTTTGCTTCCTCCTTTTACAAGTGGACAGTCAAGTGTTGGTTCAAATCAAGCAATTTCCTAGCCTTTATAGGCTCCACGTGATGTACATCATTCCATCTTTTATGCAGATTTACATGATGCACTTGTTGATGAGAGGGTTGATATAGAAGGGGCAAAAACTATGCCTAAATGGTTGGTGCATACTTTATGAGATAGCAAATTAGATGAACCTCAATCATATCGTACTCATTCAAGATCTCATAATGCTTCTTTTGCATCAGATTGCTATGATATGGCTGCCTCTAGCCTTTATGATGAGAATGAGCATGTTTCTTTTGATGAAGCACATAATTCAAAAAATTGGATGGATGCCATGCCATCAGAATATAATGTTGTTATGAAGAATGATACTTGGTCTTTATTTGATTTTCCTCTAGGAAGAAAGGCCATTGGCACTAAAAGGGTATACAAGCTGAAACATAAGCCTGATGGAATATTTGATAGGTATAAGTCTAGGCTTGTTGAAAAAGATTATGCTCAAGAAAGAGGCATTGATTTTGATGAGACCTTTGCACCCACATGTTTAGTGACTACCGTTCATAGCATCTCTCCACTTGCATCCCATCATGGTTGGAATGTACATTCGTTGGACATTTAAACTCCATTTCTAAATGGTTACTTACATGAAGAAGTTTATGTTTTTCAATCCCGTGGTTTTATGTAGAAAGATCATGAAAACAAAGTGTGTAGGTTGAAAAAGGCATTTTATGGTTTGAAGCAAGTGCTACGTGCTACGTCTCTTATAGATGCTCATATTCTCTTGTATATCTCTCATACCCTTTCTAAAGGGTGCTTCATTTCTGTAGCAACCTGTTAGGACTTCATTTTCTCTTTGTAGGAAGCTTCATTCTAAGAGTTCTTGTACCTTCTAGAGAGCTTATAAAGCAAATTTCTATATCAAAAATAATTTTTGTAAAACTCGTCTTGTATTATGAGATACAGCTATTTCTTTATCTATTGTTCTGTCTTGAAACTTGCTAGGAAAATTGGGTTGTCTTGTGTGACTAAAATGATAGGTCTATAGGTGTCCAAATCCAATTGTGGATAGCTCATTGAAAAGATCTTACTATATAGTTTTTTTGCCTAAAAGGGTTTGTTGATTGGATTTGGGAATCGTGATTTATACCACTTTTAGTGAGTACTAGTTTTAGGGCAGATAGGTCGCTTCTTGTTGTGCATTTGGAGGAGAAATCTTCCAACAATGGTATGAGAGCTCCTTGTGGACATCAAGGAGGGTAGAAAGAAGGCGTCCAAGCTAATGAATCAACCATTGAAGCCTTTTCAAAGCTTGGAGGAGGTTGCAAACTTGGTACGAAGGGGGAGCTTCATCGACAAAGTGCGTCAGCACAAAAAGGGACTTCACTTTCAACAAAGGAGGTAATCCCACACCATGTTTGAGTTTTAGTTGATTCAAGAAGATGGGAGAGGTATCCAACCAGATCGAGAAATTGGATAAAGACAACTTCCAACCTTGGAAGTTTAGGATGACAAACTTCATCATGAGCAAGGACCTAGGAGGAGATGTCAAGCCAATTGCTACGGATCCAATTAACCCTACCGACCAAGAAAGGAGAGCAATTAGAGAATGGGAGGTAAGAAATAGAAGGGTTATGTTTATGATATCTAAGCATGTAAGCAACACAATGATAGGTCACATTCAAAGCATGGAGACAAAGAATGTACAACTCAAAAATGAGCTCAACAACTTGAAGAAAGCAGGTAACCAATCCATACATGACTACATACACTACAAAATATGAGGGGCATACCGACGTCCATACGGACGGTCATGCCGCGACGTCGGTATGACCATTGAAAATGCTTGAAAAACCACGGATGCAATATCGATGGTATGAGCATCGGTATAAGCATTGGTAATTTACTCAAAATTACCGACGCTTATACCGACGCTCATACCGATGCTCATACCGAGGAAACGTTTTAACTGGACCAAAGAGCAAAAATTTGACATTTGCTCACGTTTTGAATGAAAGTCTGCTACTGTCAGGTTTGCGCACGCGAACTACATTCTAGGCATATTGTGTACACACATCTCCCTCCCTCTCTCTCTCTCTCTGTCTGTCTCTCTCTCTCTCTCTCTCTACACACCTCGCTATTTCTCTAGATCTGAAATTTTGGTAAGTATCGCACATACTGTAGCACCCTTTCTCTTTCTTTGTGTTTTCCCTTTTCTAATTTCTCTTCTCTTTAGTTTTGCAAAAGCTTTTTGGTGTGAGTTCTTTGGAATTTGACGAAAGACAAGATTAAGTGGACTTTGACAACAACGCTCCAAACAATTACATCAAGGTAAGTGATTGTTTTGTTTTTTATTGATATAGAATGAGATAGAGAGAGAGAGATGAAAGAAAGAGAGAGATCTCAAGAAACATAAAGAGTGAGAGAGAGAGAGAGAAAGAGATAGAGATGAAAGAGAGAGATAGAGAGAGAGTGAAAGAGAGAGTGTTGACAGTCAAGGTCAGGCACAAGTATGGAAGCCCATCAATGAAGTGGACACACAAGAAAAAGGAGCATGTAAGGAGCTCAAAGAACCACATGTCAAATTTTCAAAAGAAATCCCTATAAAAATAGTGTATTTTATCACTACAAAACCATTGTAAATATCATTTTCTATTTTTACAACTCCATTTTGTTCAAGCCGAGGAGTCCTCGAGCTTGAGGAGTATTAGAAGTATTATCCTACCAATTTTCATAATTTTTAGATTCCATTTGAGTCCCTAAATAAGCCCTAGAACCTAATTCTTAACTAGGTCAGGCACTAGGTCTGAATAGGGCCAAAACTACTCAAAAAAACTATAAAAAGGGCTGGAGAGCTCATTTTTGGGGTTAGCTTGTTGTAGATTTTAGCTTTGTAAAAGAGTTCTTTTCTAATCAAAGATCTTCCATTGTTCCACTCTTTGCTCTTCCCTTGTGTGCGTGTGTGTGTATGTGTGTGCATGCTTGTGTGCTTTCACTCACACACGTGCCATCACTTGCTCTTGGTCTTCATAGCTGTCCTCACGTCTCCGCGGATCGACATTTATGAGGTGAAACTCCTCACGTTGGTACTCACCATTGTCCTAGAGTGATACCAAATATGGTGTCGTTGCCGGTGGAGAGAGCTTCGAGGACGAGGTGTGATAGTAAGACATAGAGTAGCGACGTTGGAAGGTAAAAAATTCACCATTTTCAGTTCAATTTCTGAGTTTTCCTTCTTCTTCATCATCATCATCACCACCATCTCCTCTCATCTTCACCTTCTCTGATTTTTTCACTTTTTTGACTGTACATTCCCTACTTTGCCTCTTTTTCTTCCTTCTTGGCTATGCGAGGAGTTTAGAGATGGTTCAAATCTTAGGCGCCCTTGAAATACAGAGATTTGTGCCACTAAAACACCAAAATTTGAGTGATTGTATCATGGCGTGACAAAACCTGCATTTGCTATTGCGGTGGTGATATCGTGCGTTTGGAGGGTGACTTTGCACCTACAGGCACATAAGAGTGACAAGGTGAACCTAAGGTACACATATCTACAAAAAAAATTTGAATTTGGACTCCAAAATCTCCAAGTATCGTGTCCGGCTGAGTTTTGGTATCGCGATACTAGAATTCCCGTGTATCGTGATACTTGTCGAGGTATCGTATCGTGCACGCCCACTAGAGGTATCGCGATACCATTCTGGTATCGTATCGTCAAGTGTTGGTATCACGATCATGATCGCCTTGGTGGTATCGTATCGTGGTCCACCTGGTATCGTATCGTGCATATTCTAGTATTGTATCATGCAAAAAAGTGGTATCGTATCATCCATAGAACCAGTATCGTATCGTGTAAATTTTTGGTATCGTATCGTCTGTCACCTTGTTATCGTATCGCGAGCAATTCAGTATCGTATCATGTGATTTTTGGTATCGTATTGTCCACTTGGTATCGTATCGTCCGCCTAAGTGGTAATCGTATCGTTCACAGACTGGTATCGTATCGTGAGGTTGGTATCATATCGTGCAAGTCAGGGGTATCGTATCGTGACCACTCCCAGTATCGTATCGTGCAAATTGGTATCACCTTGGTGGTATCGTATCATCTAAGGTGGTATCATCCATAGTGGTATCGCATATCGTGGAAAATCCAGTATCGTATCACCTGTCCTGAGGTACTCCCAGAGGGATCCTGTTTCATTGTTTTAACCCACAGAACCCTGAACTGGCATAACTTTCTCATAGGAAATCCGTTCGAAGTGATTTTGGGTTTGTTGGAAAGCTCGTGAGGAGTTTGGACTTGGAAGTTTTTTTTAAGTTTATAAGTATGGTATTTTTAAGTTGACCCTAAGGTTGGACTTGGAAGCAAGGGGTTCCACAAGATTTTGAGCAATTCAAAGGACAATTTTGGACTTGTGGACAAGGTTTATGAATCTAAGATCAAGTTGACACTTAGGAAGAGATAGACAAAGTATCAAATCATCAGAGGCTAGTGTCAACCACACAACCAAGTCGAGGACTCACAACTCAGTGGTTATCACTACGTATTGAGATCACATATGAGTGAGTCAAAAATGTCATTTAACTGGGAGAGACTCTTGGATTCTGAAGACATGAATAGTTCAGTACCTAGGGAAGGTTTTATGTCTAAAGTGGAAGGGGAATATCAGATGTCTCTTCAATACATATCCACTAACTTGCAAGGAATACTCATCTACCTCGATGGTCTACATAGGACAGTAGCAAGAATGATAAACACTACAGAATCTGAAATAGTTCCAAAACTAGCTATCAAGTATGAAGGTGGATTTTACATGGACAAGATGGGCCAGATATATGTAGTAACAGAAAACCCTGATCAAATTAATGAAAGAAGAGAGGTAGAGGGACACGGAACTTTCGGGAGAACCAACAGTGGAGATACGGTGACTACCCCTAGGGCAAAGTCAGTAATGACTCAAGTATTTCAAGCAGACAAGATACCCCAAGATGGCTATCTAATGGATGTGTACTTAGTACATGGATGAGACCTACTCCTACAAACTGATTCACCGACACAAGGAGGAAGCATCAGTCCAACAACTATATATGAGTTAAGGGATCCGTAAAATCCATCTAGAGTTACATACCAAGACCAAAATCAAAGGAGATATTGGTCGATAGATAAAGAAGATAGGTCTAGATTAAAGTACATGGGTTTGCTTATATTCCCTCATCCAGATCAGGTAGCTACCTCACAAAACCCATTCCAGACCCAGCAAAGAACAGAAAACGTGATGTTAGGACAAACAAGCCAATGTAGTATACCCAACATATCAGAGGAACAATTCACCATGCCAGGAATTAACTCCCACAACCAAACTAGCTAGGGAATGGGAAATATGAATGGAGCCGCCTTTAGGGCAGGACCACGGCAAGGTGCAGAAGTTGGAATACACCCTATAAAACCCGCTATTCCCACTATAATTCGATCCCCAGAGCCTGGCAGAATACTGAGACCAATCCAACTGGCCAAATCTATGCGAAATTGTTACGATGGCACAGGAGAGCCCTATGACCACATTGTAGAATTCAAACAGGTGTTACGAGCGGAGCAAGTGGATGACTTTTTTGTGCAATATGAATCCTTCAGGCTAACCCTCACAAGAATAGCCTTATCTTGGTTTCAATCCTTGGATCCAAATTGCTTTGACCATATCGAACAATTCTTCCAAGAATTTATCTGGGAATTCACTAAGTGAGGGATCAAGCACAATTCGTCATCCTTACTACATAGTTTCAGACAAGCTCCTAATGAGACAGTAAAAAATGCAGCACGAAGATTTAATCAATATGTAGACCGATGCCCTGTGACAGAGAGAATCTTAGTATACGTAAAACGATTGCAAACTCTGGGTGAGTGTCTTCAAGAATGCATAGATTTGGAAGACAACTTAGCTGAGGATCTCAAAATCACACAAGATCCTACCAAAATAGAGGATACAAGGAGCAATGAGACTTCTAGTTCGAGTTATGTGGAGGAAGTGGCACCGTTAGTGGCCAAAATGGACATTGTGGTCAATGAAGAACAGTGGACACCTCATTGTGATGAAGAGGGTTATGATATTTCAGTGTTCATGTGTCAGCCCTTGCTAGAAGAATGTGACCCTAGTGATTCAGTAGAAGAAGAAGAGAATGATGATGATCTAGAGTCCATTGTGATGGATAGTTGCTATATTTTAGAGGAGCACTATCTAGAAGAAATAGGAGTATTTACACAAAAAGAAGAAGACCTCTCACAAGCATCAAAACAGTAAATCCAAAGAATGGAAGTGAGGGTGATCAAAAGAAAAAGAAAAGAACATTAGTAAAACAGGAAGAGGAGGAACCATTATTTGAAGTACCAGAGAATTTCAAAAAATACGAAGTTGAGGACCGAAAAATTTTGGTACGAATTCCTAAGAGAGAGGCCACCACAAGAGAAGCATATGATAATAAAGAAAAAATCGTAGTCACCATTGAAGAGAACGAAGAGAGTTAAAAAGGTTAATGCTGCCACAATAAGAGATAGTTATCCGCTTGCAATCACTTATCATTTATTGGAGCGTGTTGCAGGCAAGGAAGCTTATAGCTTCCTTGATGGATTTTTAGGTTACAACCAAGTAGCCATTGCCCCAGAAGATCAACACAAAACGGCCTTTGCCAGAGAGTGGGAAGTCTTTGCATTTCGTGTGATGCCATTTGGGCTCACCAATGCATCTGCAACATTCCAAAGGATCATGTGTCATGTCTTCAAAGAGTTCTTGCGAAAGAGCTTATAAGTATATGTGGATGATTTATGTGCTCATTCCCAACAAAGAAAATGCCACATCCCTGAGCTCAGACAGATCTTCAACAAGTGTAGAGATTATCGAGTCTGTCTGAACCCAAAAAAGTGTGTGTTCATGGTGCGGCAAGGTAAAATCTTAGGTCATATTGTGTCTAAGAATGGAATATCGATAGATGAGGACAAAGTAAGAGCCATAGTCGAGTTACCGAGGCCAAGGAATGTTAAAGAGGTCCAAGCCTTTATGGGACATTGTGGATATTACCGTAGGTTTATCCACATGTATGCGATCATAGCTAAACCTCTTTATGCCTTGCTAACAACTTTTGAGTGGAATGATGAATGCGAGAAGTCCTTCAATGAGCTAAAGAGATGCTTGTGCACAGCACCAATATTGACCACTCCTGATTGGACTAAACCATTCCATGTCCATGTGGATGCATCCAATCATGCAACATGATGTGTGCTAGCACAACCCACAGGTGAAGGAAATCTAGATTTGCCTATAGCATACGCTAGTAGACAACTGAACGTAGCTGAACGAAACTATACAACAACCGAGAGAGAAGGCTTAGGCATGGTCTATGCTGTAAAAAAGCTTAGACACTATCTATTGGCCAACAAGTTTACGTTTTTCACTGATCATCAAGCCTTATTATATTTGGTCAATAAACCTTGCAATACAGGACTCTTAGTAAGATGGTTCCTCTTACTAATGGAATATGACTTTGAAGTGGTCGTTATGAAAGGGAAGACCCACCTTAGGGCAGACCATCTTTCTCGCATCACTTCAGGAGAATCACCACAAGGAGTGTCTGATGAATTGCCCGATGCTTATTTTTTCAATCTAGAAGTTATTCCTAAATGGACAAATAAGTTGGTACCAGTCCTAACCTTTGGATCTGCAAATAAGAATGTAAAAACAACCAAAGATGAAATTGTTAAATCACAAAAATATCAAATACTGGTAGGAAGCATGTATAAACAAGATACGGAAGGTGTTCTAGCTTGTTGTGTTGAGGACGATGAACAAAATAGTTGGTTGCAACAAGCCCATGAAGAATTTTTAGGGAATCACTATTCTAAACAACGAACATTGCAAAATCTAAAACGTTTAGGAGTGTATTGGCCTAGTATGGATAAAGAAATTCATGAATGGATCAAGAATTGTCTAGTGTGCCAGAAAAGACTCCCTGTGGAGCATACAACTCTTTATCACGTATCATTAATTCCAAATTGGAGCGCTCCATTGGTAGAATTCATGAGATCCGGAACATTACCAAATGAGGCTAGTCTAGCAAGGAAACGAAGCATGGAGCAAGAAGCTCAAGACTATGCCCTCATAGGAGATAACCTATACCAAAGAGGCAAAGATGGTTTCCTAAGATTGTGCGTTCATGAATCAGACTATTTGAAAATCTTAGAAACTGCCCATAGCAGTGTTGCAGGCAGACATTTTGGTCTTGACCGAGTAATTAAGAATATTCTATTCTCAAGACTTTGGTGGCCCACTCTTCATATGGATGCACATACCTATGTGAAGAAATGTGATGCATGCCAACATGCACAATATCCAATAAGGAAAGATGAGATGCCTTTGAGGCCAATGATGGGGGACGTGCATTCTCGAAGTGGGGTATAGACTTTGTAGGTCCTATTAACCCCCCAGCTAGAAACTCCCATGCCGAATACATTATTGTAGCCACGGATTACCTCACAAAGTGGGTAGAAGTCAAAGCCACAACAAATAATGATGCTCACACTACAACCAAGTTTTTATTTGAGAACGTTTTCACTAGATCATCGGGCTACCAATAGAGTTAGTGAGTGATAGACGCACACGCTTCTTGAATGAAGTCATTGAAAATCTTCTCCAAGAATTCTTGGTGATACACAAGCTAACGGACAAGCTGAGAGCACAAACAAGATCCTATGTAATGTATTGAAAAAACTAGTAAATAATAAGCACTCTAATTGGGACAAATAGCTTCATCAGGTTGTTTGGGCCTACCAAGTTGCCTATAAAACGGTACTCAATGCCATCCCATTTCAGATGGTCTTCAGACAAAATCTTGTGCTACCATTGGACTTCCTAATCCCAACTTTAAAAGTAGCACAAGAGCATGAATGGAATGGACACGAGTTATCCTCTAGGATCTTTGATCTAGAACGATTAGGTGATACAAGGCTACGAGGGGCTGTAGGCATCTATGCTGCAAAGAAAAGACAAAAAGCATACTTCGATGCACATATCAGAGATAAAGGACTGAAAGAGGGAGACCTAGTGTTGGTTTATACCCTAAAGCAACATGCTCGTAAATTGGAAAAAAGAGGATACAGACCCATGATCATTAATAGAATTTCCACTAGCGGTGCAGTTCAATTGGCCACACTAGAAGGTGATATCCTACCAAACTATATCAACGGATGTCGAGTCAAGTTGTATCAAGAACCTCTTAGAGAGGATATGCTAAAGAGACTCAACACTACTAAGAAGCGAAAAGAAGAAGAGTTAAGGGTTAGAGAAGAAGCGTAGGAAGAGGCTAGAGAACACATTAGGAGAAATAAGTTAAGTCACCTAGGCCTAGTGTTGGCAGCAGTCAGGGAACCGAAGGAGCCACAAGACAAAGAGGGTCGGAACGAAGAGATAGCACAAGCAGACACAGTAGCCAACGAAGATCCGGCAAGTAGGCCATCAAAATTTTTCAGACATCAAGGAGTTGAGCACACAAGAAGAAGGAGCAAGTAGAGAGCTCAAAGATGTGTATGACAAATCAACAGAGAAAATCCCTACACAAATAGTGATTTTAATCACTAAACACCATTGTAAATACCATTTCGTATTTTTGTAGCTCCATTTTGTGCAAGCCAAGGAGTCCTTGAGCTTGAGGAGCTTTAGAAGTATCTACCTGCTAATTTTTGTATTTTTTAGATCTCGTTTGAGCCCTCAAATAAGCCCTGGAACCTAATTTTTAACTAGGCCGGACACTAGGTCTGGACAGGGCCAAAGCTAGTCAAAAACTATAAAAGGAGCTAGAGAGCTCATTTTTGAGGTTAGCTTGTAATTGATCTAAACTTGTATGAGTTTTTTGAAAGCAATCTAAAGGACTCCATTGCTTCTCACTCTTTGTCTTGCCTTGTGTGCGCGTGTGTGTATGTGTGTGCATTTTAATGTGCTTCGCACTCACGCACTTGTGCCTTCACTTGCTCGAGGTCTTCATACCATCCTCACGTCTTCCCGGATTGACATTAAAGGAGGTGCTACTCATCACTGAGCTACACCAAATTTTGGCGCCGTTGCCGGGGACCGAGCTTTGAGGACGAGCGTGTGATGGTAAGACGTAGATTTGAGACATTGGCGTTGTAGGTAATTTCTTCACTCTTCCTATTTTCTTTTTCTTACCTCACCACCATCATCACCATCATCATCATCACCATTTCCGACCTCCATCTCCATCATCGCAAAAATTTTAGTTTTTGACTATATCTCCTTCCCCCTTTCACTTCCCTCATTTCACTTGTGAGAGAGAGCGAGAGAGCGATATTGTGTATGTTGTTTTTGCATGTTTCTTGAGCTGTCTTGCAGGTACATGCTGCATCATCTTCTCCAGCACCCCACGCAGGTACGGAAATCTTGGCAACTGTCTCTGTGTCGCCGATCTCTGTCAATCACGACTAACAGAAAAAATGCTCCATTTGCCAAACAAAGTACAAAACCATGATCTACAGGCCTAGAGCTTCCCAAAACTGTGTTTAGATTTTTGAAATTCATCAGATTTCTGTCAATCGCGATCGCTCTGTCAATCGCGATCGACAAACCACGACGGACAGACCTGTCAATCGCGATCGACTCATCAATCGCGACTAACAGCCCACGACGGCTCTGTCAATCGCGATTGACAGAGTCAACGACCGATTGACCACGACTGACGGATCATACGCGTGACACGTGTCAATCGCGATCGAGTCATCAATCGCGACTGACAGCCCACGACGGCTCTATCAATCGCGATTGACACAGTCAACGATTGTTTGACCACGACGGACAGACCCTCGCGACCGACCTGTCAATCGCGAGCGACCCATCAATCGCGACTGACAGAGTCAACGACCCTTTGACCACGATTGATTGACTTTTCGAGCCACGTGTCAATCGCGATTGACTCATCAATCGCGAGTGACAGCCACGACGGACCTGTCAATCGCGATCGACACATCAATCGCGATTGACCTGTCAATCGCGACTGACAGAACTTGCGAACGCGATAGAAGGGCAAATTTGGCCATTTAGGGCAAGGAATAGGGGGCTAATTTGGTCAATTTGTGGGACAAACACTCGGGGTTAGCATTGCGTGTGGAGGCCGCAACCCAAGTAATTCAAGAATTTCTGCCTGCCTGATTAAACTGTTTTGAACCCTGTTTTAATCCCTGAAGCCTGAACTGACATAACTTTCTCATACGAAATCCGTTTGCTGTGATTCTTGTTTTGTTGGAAAGCTCGTGGGGAGTACAACCAAAACTTCCACTGGTTATGTGAAAATTAATATCAGGATTATTAGATAGGGTTTTTTGAAGTTGACCATACTCCGAGGTAGGAAAACTGAGGGATCCTTGGGATTGTTTTCCATAAAGGCAAAGGATAATTTGGTCTGTGAGTTACATGTATGAAAGTGGTCTATTGTGTCATTTGAATCTAAGTCTTGAGCTAACCGTGGGACTTTTACAGGTCCAGTAAGAGCTCTTGAGGGCATTCAAGCAAGAGTAAGTGCAAGCTTGGGAATACGCGTCCTGGGCACACCAGGGCAACAACACAAGGAAAGAAACTCAAGGTTGGAAAATCCTCAACTCCCTCTGTCAATTCCTAGCTTAGGCTAAGAACGACTAGTGATAGGAGTAGGCCAAGGTGGCGATAGGCATCAATCAAGTTGAAGACTACCTATGCACTCAAGTTCAAGATTAAACATAATCTCTTCGTGATGCAATAACCTTAAAGGAAAGGATCTAACGTGGAACGATCAACTTCAAGTGCGGAAAATACACTCAAGTATTCCTGATGACGTGATTTCTGACAAGAGCATAAACACGATAATCACTAAAAAGAATCAAGTAACTGATACAAAAGAACTCAGCAACGAGGTTGTACTTGGGAAAATTTGGGCTATTCAATTAGGCTTATGAACCTTAGACCAGGACGACATCTAGTAAGGGATAGACAAAGCCTTAGGTCTTCAGAGGCTAGTGTTAATCACACTGCTAGGTCTTGGGCCCAGCAGCTGAGCCACCATTCGCATTACCCTAGCTCCGAGACAAGTGAATCAGAGATGTCTCAAGGCATGGAGAGACCTACAGGAAGTTCAGGAGTGCCATATCTGTATAGGGTGGAAGGCCCCTACAAGATGCAATTGGAATACATTAGGACTAACCGACTAGGTGCTAGCATCTATGAGGACGGCCTAGGAAGGTCCGTGATCCAGATTAAAAACCCTGACCAATCCATTGGACTAGAGCACCCCGCTGTCAAGTTTGAAAATGGAGCATACTTGGACAAAGAAGGAACCATATACGTAGTCACCAGTCACCTAGATAGGACAGACGAATTCGGAAATGTGATCTCAGAAGCGGATTTAGGTGACTTGGAGCAAGGAAACATGGGTGTAGAACCTAGAACCCCCCGAGGCAAATCTGTTCTTACCAGAATCCTCAATCCTGAGTGGGTTCCCAAAGACAACAAGAGTATAGATCTGCTTCTGAACCGAGAGACTGACGAAGCCTTTTGGAGGTATAAATCTGAGCGGCCAAATGACATAGGAACAATCATGATCTATGAGTTTAAAGATCCAGATAGCCCAGACAGAGTGACCTACCTAGATCACGCCTCAGAGAGAATCTTTGTGGTTACGGAACATGATAGACATGCTTATACTTGGAAGGGTGAATTCGTTTTCCCCCAACCAAGATCGAATGTGTCCTATGGTCACCCGGGAGCTGGAACATCCCAAGCTCATGGAACGCAAAGAGACAGAAGTAGAGATAGGCCATAAGTAAGCTTTGCCAACCCAGGGGGCAGAGAAAGAACGAGAATGGAGACAAATAGGGTGGAACCTGAGATACTTAGAGCCCCAGGAAATCGAAGAAATGCCGATGATTTCCCTTTGCCAAGACCAAGAGAGCACACGAGAACCCTGAGACCGACTCAGCTAGTTAAGTCCATGAAGAACTACTTCGATGGCACTGGAGATCCATACGATCATGTGGCTGAGTTTAGGCAAGTCTTGAGAGCTGAACAAGTGGAGGATCTATTCACACAATAGAATGCCTTTGGTCTAACCCTTAGGAACACTGCCCTGACATGGTTTCAACCACTAAACGAGAGGCAGTTCAGGAATATAGACCAACTCCTAGAGGCTTTCATTATTGAATTCTCTAAGAGTGGCATAAGACATAATACCTCCTCGCTGATTCACAGCTTCAAGCAAACCCCTCAAGAAACCGTGAGACTTGCAAGAAGAAGATTTAGGCAATACTTAGAAAGATGCCCTGTTTCAGAGCTACCCACACCAGCTAAGCAAGTAGCTTTATTCTTAGATGGATTGCTAAGTACCAAATTGAGATCTTATGTGTACCTGCAGGACCCTAGGACCATAGAAGAGTGTGTACGCATGTGCATTGACATCGAGGACAACCTAGGGGAGGAGTTAGAGCTTTCCAAAATATACAAAGATTCAGATAGTGCCTCTAGCCTCTCTTCCTCGCAATCCACATCAATTGAGGAACTCGCTGAGAAAGTGGCACAAAAACTAGGTGTCTCTAGCAAACAGATCCCAAGGTTTGCCCCTGTGAAAAGGTGCTATACATGTGGAGGCGACCATATGGCGAATGTCTGTCCCATTACGACTCAACCCCAAGTAAATCCGAGTAGCCAATACTGTACCATAGAACGGAGATACACAAATCACACAGCACAAGACTGCCCATACAATAAGCAAGCTGTTAGGCAAACCTACCCTCAGCCATACCCTCAACAAGGCAGATACCAGAACCAATACCCACCCCAACAGTATACTAGGCCTCAGCAAAATTACCAACCGCAATATCAAGCCCAGCAAAGGCCTCAGCCTGTGTTAGCACAACAACCCCCTACCCCAGCTAATGTGATCCCAGTAAAATATGCAGCTGCAGAAGAGAACCTGAATAGAGCTATAGTCCCTGTACCACCATTGCTTTCTGAAAGTGACCCGAGTGACCATAGATTTGATTCGACGCATATTGACAGCCCCCAGGCCTACTATATGCAGTCTCCTGAACATGGTGAGTCCTACTATAGTGAAGAGCCAAATGAACCTAGTTGGGAGTCAGATTACACAAACGTCATGTACGCAAACCCCAACCCTAGACCTCAACCTAGGCAAGTAAGACCTCCAATCCCTAGGGGACCATGCTACAGATGTCAGGGAGAGCATCTCATTCGTGATTGTCCCTTACCTCCACCTACACAATCCCAGACAGTGACGATCCAGGGCTTTTGCCAAGAGTGTGGAAAGGAGCATCTCTTACGAGACTGCCCTAAGAATCCTAACAATATGCCAAAAATCACTCCTATTAACGTTATTGGGTTAGTTGTAGACTCCACAGGGAGTGTCACTTCCACTGCACCCGTACAGGTAGTCACTAGAGCTCAAGCATTGCAACAAAACCAAGGGGTAGGCCAGGAAAAGGGCCCAAAGGCTAGTGAAACTGAGAGCATAACCAAGAAAAGGACTAGAGCTTGGCGAGATAGTCGCGAAAGAATGAAAAGACAATGGGCAAAAAAGATGAGTGAACTTGAGGAAAGCCTCAGAGAAACAAAGGCCAGGATAACTGAACTCACATCTCAAACTCGCTCTCTCACTACCCCACCTCCACCATTCCCAACCCCATCCGACCCGCCACCTTCCAACCCGCCTCACCTAATTCCACCACCCCCTAGAGTAGGATCAGTCCTAGCAGATCCCACTCCTGAGGACCTTAATATGATGCTTAAAGCATATCAGGCCAGAGTCCAAGAAGGGCCAAATGTAACTGATCATGAAAAGTGTTACCCTAGAGCAGAACTAGAGTTAGAACGAACCAAAATCTGTGCTAAGATGGTGGAATTGGCTCAGACCATGTTTGAGGCCAGTCGCCTATTTAACATCTCTAGTTCAGCGAAGACACAGTTGCACTTTGATGGATTACTAGAAAGAATAGAGAGAATAATTGCACAATCAGAAAAGGAACCCGCTTCTCAACCTAAGGACAAGGCAAGTGAAAGAGCATGTCTTCCTGCCCAGAAAGCCTATGTGCCCGAAGCCTATGTGCCTAACTCTACGGAGCCAGACACATCATCTTCTATGAATCGATTCACACCAGAATTTCTACGAGAGATTCAAGAAGACAAATGGGCAAAAGAAAGTGAAGTAGCTCCTCCCATTGAACTGGTGGATGATGCACACGACCAATTCCCACAAGACATCCCATCCATTTATGAGGAGCAGGAGAGCAACCACTCTCAGGAAAGACTAGACTTTGAGTCTAACTCTCTACAAAAATTACCCCACTTCACAGGCCCATGGGAAGCTAAGTCTACTTGTATGAGGGCACCCACGGTCATGGTACGAAATGAGGACTCAGTCTTACCTAGGAACACAGAGGTAGTGAAAAACACTAAAGTGCAGTGCAATCTCAAGTTAGAAGAGCTACTCAAGGTTAGACCTGAGTTATGGAAACATGTAGCCAAACAAGTACCAGCGATAGTGAAACCCCATTCCCAGGTAGGATCCCAGAGAACAGTGCCAGAAATACCCTTGGACAAGATAGGAGCTATGAGTGAAGGTGAAGAGGGAAACACTTATCTTCCCATTACACATCAAGGATACACAACCAAGGCGATTCTCGACTCAGGTGCAGGAGTTGCAATTGCTACCACTTCCCTATGGAAGCGTTGGGGCAAGCCAGCACTCAGGCCCACGAGGATGAAATTGCAGATGGCTGATGGTCACATAGAAAGACCCTTAGGATTGCTAGAAGGAATAACTCTCACCACATGTGGTGTTGAGTTCGAGCACACGTTCGCTATATGTGACTTTAGCAAAAATCATGCCTATGAGATGATTTTGGGAAGACCGTTTATGCGACAGTTGCAAGTGGTACAGGATTGGGGAACCAACTCCTTGTATTTGCAACACCTAGGTGTCACGACCAAAGTGAATCTCAAAGATTACTCTCATAGAGATGTCCCTCCTATCCAATGGAATCCCATCCATAAAGCTAAAGATGATACAGAATCGGTGCATTCCATAGGATCAGGATCCTCATGGATGCATGAAGATACCCAGTTATGGATGTGCAAAGTAGCAGTAGAAGAGGAGAAGAGAGAGAAAGCCAGAGAGGTAGGTGCAAAAGAAACACATAGATCAATTCAAGACCCAGCCTATGCACCTGTAGTCTTTCCTGACGAAGAATTTGAACCCCACGGCTGGGCAGAAATCCTAGCAACAATGGATGTAGCCATCAATGAAGAAATATGGACACCTCACTGTGATGAGGATGGCTATGACATTTCAGTTTTCTCCATAGAGCCAATCATGGGAGAGGCAGTGTTAGAAGAATGCGAACCTAGCCCTGATGCATTTGAGGATGCAAGTGACTCCGATCTAGAGTCAATCATTATGGACCCACCTTTTGCATCAGATGAAGAATACTATTATGAAGTAGAATTTCAACCCTAGAGGTATGGAGAGCTTACAAGTGATGTAAGACTAGCCACACATGTGACCCCGAAGGAAGAAAGAAAGAAAAGAAAGAAGAGAGAAGTCACACCAGAAGAGGAAGAATCTTTGTTTGAGGTCCCAGAAAATTTTAAGAAGTATGAGATAGATGACAAGAGAGTCATGATCAGAATGCCTAAACGAGAGGCGCAATCAGGGGAGGCCTATGATAACAAAGAAACCACCAAGAAAATAGTGGTAGCCATAGAGGAAGGAGAAGAGAGATGCACTTACATAGGACATGACCTGACGGAAGAAGAAGAGCAAGAATTGATAGCCTTGCTAAGAGAATACAGAGATGTATTCGCTTGGAGTTCCAAGGATTTGAAAGGTGTTGATCCAGACATATGCTCACACACTATCCCCATGACCTCGGATGCCAAACCTTCTAAGCAAAAGCCATACACATATAATGATAATTATGCTGCTAAGATCAAAGAGGAGATAGATAGACTGGTTGAAGCTGGATTCATCTATGAAATTGAGCACACTGAGTGGGTATCCCCCATCGTAGTGGTGCCCAAGAAAAATGGAAAGCTGCGTGTATGCATTAACTTAAAGAAGGTCAATGCAGCCACAATTCGAGATAACTATCCGCTTCCAATCACAGAGCATCTCTTAGAAAGAGTAGCAGGCAAGGAAGTGTACAGCTTCCTTGATGGGTTTTCGGGCTACTATCAAGTAGCCATAGCTCCAGAAGATCAGCATAAGATGGCTTTTGCCACTGAATGGGGCATATTTGCCTTTAGGGTAATGCCATTTGTGCTTACCAATGCACCAACAACCTTCCAAAGGCTGATGTGCCATGTATTTAAAGAGTTCTTGAGGAAGAACTTAGAAGTCTATGTTGATGATCTTTGTGCTCATTCCAACATTAGGCACACCCATATTCCTGAACTCAGACAAATCTTCGACAAATGTAGAGAATATCAAGTCTGCCTGAACCCAGAAAAGTGCATCTTTATGGTTAGGCAAGGCAAGATTCTAGGACACATAGTGTCAAAGAATGGCATATCCACTGATGAAGAGAAAGTGAGAGCCATAGCAGAGCTACCTAGGCCAAGGAATGTCAAGGAAGTACAAGCTTTCATGGGGCATTGTGGATATTACCGACGGTTTATACACATGTATGCCATCATAGCCAAGCCTCTGTATGGACTTTTGACTAACTTTGAGTGGACTGACGAATGTGAGAATTCCTTCCAAGAGCTTAAATGAAGATTATGTTCAGCACCAATCTTGACCACACCAGATTGGAGCAAGCCATTCCATGTGCATGTGGATGCATCCAATTATGCTATTGGATGTGTGCTTGCACAACCTACTGGTGAGGGTAATATGGATCTTCCAATTGCCTATGCGAGTAGACAGCTGAACGCAGCTGAGCGAAATTATACCACTATGGAGAGAGAAGGCTTAGGCATGGTATATGCGGTTAAAAAGTTTAGACATTATTTGCTTGCGAATAAGTTTAAATTTTTTATTGACCATCAGGCACTACTGTATCTCGTGAACAAACCTTGCAACACAGGTAGATTAGTAAGATGGTTTCTCTTGCTAATGGAATATGACTTCGAGGTGTGGTACGGAAAGGTAGGACTCACTTGAGAGCAGACCATCTCTCTAGGCTCACATCTGGGGAAGCCCCACAAGGAGTGTTAGATGACCTTCCTGATGCTTACTTGTTTAATTTGGAAGTGGTACCACAATGGGCCAAGCCACTAGTGCCAGTATTGACATATGGGCCTAACCATCCAGTAGTAAACATACAGAATAGAGAGGTAGTAAAAGCCCAGAAATATCACATCATGGCAGGAAGCATGTACAAACACACAGATCAAGGGATCTTGGCTTGTTGTGTGGAAGAGGATGAGTACGCTAATTGGTTGCAATTAGCACATGTAGGTGCATTAGAGCAACACTATTCAAAGCAACGAACCCTACAGACACTATGGAGACTCGGAGTGCATTGGCCGACTATGGAAGCTGATGTCCAGAAGTTGTGCAAGGAATGCCCAATCTATTGCACTAAACCACCAGTGGAACATGCCACTCTTTATCAAGTGTCCATAGTGCCAGATTGGAGTGAACCACTAGTATCCTTTTTGAGGACGAAAACATTCCATCCAGATATGACTCTGGCTAGGAAAAGGAGTTTAGAACAAGAAGCCCAGGATTACTCACTGATTGGTGATAACCTATACAAGCGTGGTAAAGATGGTTACCTGAGACTATGTGTCCATGAGAGTGAATATCTTAAGATCTTGGAAACTGCTCACCAAGGTGTAGCAGGAGGACACTTTGGACCAGATCGGGTGATCAAGGCAATACTATTTGCAGGCTTCTGGTGGCCGACCCTTCACATGGATGCACATACTTATGTGAAACGATGTGATGTCTGTCAGAGAACTCAGTATCCTATACGAAAAGATGAGATGCCACTGAAACCTATGATGGGTGGACGTGCATTCTCTAAGTGGGGAATAGACTTCGTAGGTCCTATTAATCCCCCAGGTAAGGGTTCCCATGCAGAATATATCATTGTTGCGACAGACTATCTAACAAAGTGGGTGGAGGTAAAAGCCACGACGAAGAACGATGCTCAAACAACTGCTAAATTCTTGTTTGAGAATGTATTCACAAGATACGGGTTACCTATAGAGCTAGTAAGTGATAGAGGCACTCACTTCTTGAACGAAGTGATTGAAAATCTACTCCAAGAATTCTTGGTAGTTCATAAGAAGTCTGCCCCCTACCACCCACAAGCTAATGGGCAAGCCGAAAGCACAAACAAGATTCTGTGTAATGTGTTCACCAAGTTAGTGAATAATAAACGCTCTGATTGGGACAAACAGCTACACCATGCTGTTTGGGCATACCGAGTCGCCTACAAAACGGTACTCCAAGCCACCCCCTTTCAGATGGTATTTGGTCAAAATGCAGTGCTACCGTTGGACTTCTTAATACCTACATTGAAAGTGGCACAAGAGCATGAATGGACGGGTCACGAACTCTCCTCAAGACTTTTTGACCTTGAACGATTAGGAGAAACAAGACTGAGGGTGGCTGCAAGGATATATGCAGCTAAGAAACGACAGAAGGCATACTTTGATGCCCACATTAAGGATAAAGGCTTGAAGGCAGGCGACCTAGTACTAGTATACACGTTGAAACAACATGCAAGGAAACTAGAGAAGAGAGGCTACGGACCCATGATCATTAATAGAATCTCAACAAGTGGAGCAGTGCAGCTAGCCACATTAGAAGGCGATGTTCTTCCAAGTTACATTAGTGGATGCAGAGTCAAGTTGTATCAGGAACCTCTCACAGAAGAAATGCTAAGTCGACTCAACACTGCTAAGAAGCGCAAAGAAGAAGAAAAGCGAATTCGAGAAGAAGCTCAAGCAGAAGCTTTAGAGCGCATACGGAGAATGAAATTAAGAAGACAAGGTAGAGAGCAACCTAGGCCATGTGCATATGCAGATCAAGGATATCACGTGGCTATGTGTGACGTTTCACGTATCAGCTCTCATAGGATAATTGATCGACGTCCTTTTATAACCTTAGATATAGGAGAAGGAAAAAGTGCAAGCACTGTAAGAGCCTTGATTGACTCAGGTGCAGCCACTAGTGTTGTTCAATTGTCTTACTGTCAAGAGTTGAAATTAACTGTCAATCCTATAGAAGCATATCTCATAGGATTGGGAGGTGTGGAAACCCCTTGCCTGGGCGAGGTGGATCTTCCCATCTCCATTCAAGACGAAGTATTGACAGTCAGAGTACTAGTGTGTCAAGATGAGGACCTCACTGAACCTCTTGTCTTGGGTCAAGACTGGATCTATGACCAAGCAGTCAACTTAAACCTAAGAAGTGGACTTCTTCAGGTATGGGTGAATCAGAGTAGAATTACCATTGAGTTAGGTAATGGAGCACTCCAGGAACTAGGAAAGGCACAGACTCCTGGTCCCCCCAGGGGTACACATGAAGTTGACCATGCTGTTCTTGTCCAAAGCTATGTGATGCAGAGGAATGGAGATCTCAATAGAAAAGTCAAGGCATTGGCGGAACTCCCTTCTTTTCCAAAGGCCAGAAGGAGGCAGCAACTAAGGGCAGATCAATTACTGAAGACTATCTATGCGGGAGACCAAAAGAACGCGTGAAGCCAAACAACTCAGCCAGTGAAACGAATGTGGGTGCGAAAAGACGAGCTGCCGACTGTAGCCAAGTCGCGACAACTGTCTCAACTACCTATTAGTAATCAACGACATCATACTAATAAGAGGACTCCTAAAACCTCTGTTGAGAAAGTGAAATCTATCTGGGTGCCCAGGAAGTCGATGAAGGCTGACCCACAATCAAGACAAATTTGGGTGCCTAAGGCTTGCTTGCGGGCTCAACTAGTCCCACACAATTCACATCATACACGACAGGGTTCACTCGCTCAAGCAGCCACCACCCACTCTTGTCTGATACACTCGAACACACTTCCACCTAGAAGCACGCACAAACTCACTCATAAATGGGTCCCAAAGACACAACAACCCCCAGCAGAATTACTCATGCAACCCTCCCGAGTCTCTACAAACCCGAGACCAAAAGCCATCCATGGTGTTTGGCAACCTAAGACTTGTAATAAATCCCCGGACCCCAAACTGTGAAATCATCTCCACTTACTAACTGCATCAGTCAGACACCACATCTTTCCATCTAGCTCCTAGGACTATCCAGTCATTAACTACACACACTGTCATCGTGCACTCACTGACCACTGACCCATTACTCACCTCACGATAATATTGTAACGGGGGCAAAACGTGTTCTATCTTGTCCATTACAATATTAACGCATGCTCTATATTCTCGACAGAACCAGTAGCAAGCAATAACTATGGCAGAAGCTGGAGGCACCAGTTCCCAGGCAGGGTCCAGCGCACAGATTGTGGACATTGAAACCATTCTTCTGGAACCGCCACTCACCGAAAGGCCTCAAGAACTTCAAGCGGTGCATGTCCTTCCTATCCAGGACCCTCCTCAAGGACACACTTCTCAAGTGGGGAAACATGCTCATTGGTTTAGTGATGTAGCAGGGCCATTGTGTGACGACACCTACTTCTGGGAAGCAGAAATTGAATTTAATGGCAAATGGGGACGCTACCACTTTTTCACGAGGGAATTCGAGAACTATCAGAATGCAGAGGTAATGCGATCAGTTTGGACCAAGGCAGGCATGGATAGATATTTCAGGGCACACTTGCCTAAACCTGATTTTCTACGCTGCTCCTATTTTATCAGCACCATCACTCCCAACAGGGCCAAGGGAGGAGATAGTACTTTTGTACTACCATCATTGTTGCCAGGACACGAACTCAAGAGATTCAAACTGACTCTCAATCTGGTACGGGAGGCATTGAACATGCAAGGTATGCACATTCCCACCGAGAAAGAAACAATGGTCCTGGGACGGATGAAGCATAAGGATCTCAATAAATTGAAGGACATGGTGGCAATGACGCCTACCATTGCTCTCCACTTACGAACGGTTATGCAACATTTTGCTTTTCCCGCACAGGAGCGATTCACTATGCCCCCTAAGAAAATTTGGTTCAGCTTATACTTGGCAGAAACAGAGAACCTCACCCTCAACATACTGCATTGGGTCATCGACCAGATACACCTAGCCCATCAGCGCTGGAATAAGAAGCAGAAAAATGTACTTCATGGATGTTGTGCCTTAACAAGAATAATTTACAGGTGCCTAGCATATGACGTGCCCATTCAACGAGCACTAGTGTGGTCCAGGGCCCAAGAATTCCAAAGGTGACTATCAACAGCGGGTCCTCCATCGAAGAAGATGAGAGGGGGCATCCAATTACCATGTGCTCAACCAAGAGGTGCTACTACCACACCTGAAGTAACTCCCCCTCAAACTAGGCGTGTTCGGCCATTCACCATTTGTCTTCCCAGACCAAGTACAGAAGGACCCAACTTGGTGTTTCCCCCCATTCCATCAGATTTGGAATTTCCACAGGGATTTACTCTCAATGACCTCACGGATGAAGAAGTTGCCAGGCTGATATACGAATCTAATCTTGAAACAGAAGCAGACCAGACCCAGGAACCGCATCCCACCACAACAACACCCGCCCCGACACAACCAGTCGTCGTAGACGTCGAAGGAGATGAACAAGAGGCAAGAGGAGAAGAAGAAGAAGCTGACGAAGAACAACATTAAGAATATGATGAACTCTCAGAGCTAGCAAGTGCCCCAACATATTCGGCACAAATAAAAAGATTGTACCAAACCATGAAGCAAGTTCAGGAACAACATAAAATGTCACTTGAATCAGGCAAGGTGCTCATGAGCCAACTATTGGCAGAGGAAGGCATGGACGATATGTTTATCGAATCCATGAACCTACACGCAGAGGCGCTCGGCTTAGATGAAGCCATACATGCAGCCAAGACATACATTAATCGATTCGAGAAACGTGTGCCTGCCCGACCCATGTGATTTGGAAAACAAATACACATCAATGTGTCAGAACCGGGAGGCCGCACACCAACAGAAGAACATCAGGAGGAACAACTCTCTCCACCCACCTCACCTCTCACTACACACTTCACCTCACCAACCGGCACGACCACACCCTTTTCTACCGTCACCACAGTCGTCATGGGAATTCCTCTCTCTCCCGGCATCCAATTCGGAGGAGTTTCCATGCCCACCTTCACGACACTCTTCACCAATATCACGTCCACCCCTCCCACGGTCCCCCTCTTTATTGTCACACCCACATTTGACACAATGGAGACATCACCCGCCACAGTACCACCCCCACCCCCCACACAACCTCAATCTCCCATACCCCCTCCACCAACTTCACCACTTGATTCCACAGCATTCACAACTCCCTTCCCCATCCCCATTCCCCCTGCATCTTCATCTTTACCTGCATCTTTTAATGTAAATAGTATATTACTGTCATTACATCAGTGTGTATATCAACTTCAGCGTGAGTATAGGGATCTCGAAGGCCGCCATCAACAGTTGACAACGAATCATCAGAACCTACAGAGGCAACTTACAACGCTAGCAGAAGAAAATGCGGAACTCAACCAGCGCTACACTACTCTCGAGCAAGCCCATCAAACACTCTTGGAGACACCCCAACCATCAGCAGAACCCGGTGTCAAACAACTCGAAGCCTTGCTGGAGGTGTACCAATCAGATAACTTGAGAGTCCGGCGTAATTTAGCTCTACTTCGAAAGCATATGGCTACAGCACTTGAAGAAAATAAATGGTTGCAGAAACAAAATGAAGAAAATCTGGAAGCGGCCATGGAAGGTTCCCTTCATGAGATCGATCCAGAACAGTTCAAAGCGGTTCCCACAGAAACAATGAAAACCATCTTGGAAAGTTATGCGGATTTATTAGAAGCACATGATGACTTGGAAAGGGAACGAGATGAGCTACATAGCCAGCTCCGGGAACAGGAGGCTCCACCCAAGGTAATAGAAACGGCCTCGACTTCAGAGGAAGTAAAGGCATTGACAGAGCAGGTGGCGGAGCTCCAGAAAAAGTTACTAGAATATGAAAGGCAGCCCTCCCCAGTTGTAGAACCCGAACCGGAGGACTTAGTACCCATTGAGGTGGATGAAACATATGAGGAACCATATGTTCCTATGCCGATGCCAGGTGGTGCACAAACCTCAGAAGGAATGGACACATTAGAAGTTGAAGTACCTGAATGGCTCCAAGCACTAGAGAAGACAGCAACAACCCATGAAGATAGAGTGGCCATTCAAATCCAATCTATGGCAAAGTTAGAAGACACCATCATCAAGTCTGAATACTTTCAAAGCATGTCTCATCATAGATGGATCGGCACAAACGATGATCAATATGTGCCATATTGTGTGCTCCTTGCGGATTACAATGCAGAGATTCAGCGCAAATGTGGCAAACCTCCAACTTTTGCCACACAATTTGGGCCAGAGGATATCCCAGAAAGTGCAAAGAAAGGCTCCATTCATCAACCAACCTGGAGAATCCGTCTTCTTGAAACCTACCCGAAAATGGTTCGTACCTGGACTAACATGCCCCTTTTTATTAAATACAATCCTTGTTATGTTCCAGTATTCCGCCGGTGCACTTGGCCAGAGTTTACAATTACTGTCAAGAACGTCAAGGGTTGCGCAAAGTGGTTAAATTATGTTTATCTAGCACCGCCACAAGGCCCTCCCACTGTAAATTACATGATTTCTACCATCAGACACTGGAGCACTCGACTATGGAATACCCCCGACGTGATGGCACAAATGTGTATGAAAATCTTTGAACTAATGCTAATCACCTTCAGGACATTCAAGAATATTAAAGACCCCCACTTCTCAGGTGTCGGCTTTCTTACAGGAAACCAAGATCTGGTATACGACATGAGCACAACCCCATCCATAGAGGTAATATATGCTTGGCACGCCAGAATAAAGTACCTCCCAGCTTGTTTTAAACAGACATTCGAGGAGATGTTCATAACGGGATTCTGGGAATATCACTCAGAAATATTTGTACCCAGGCCCTCACATCTCCTCCACTTATTCGCTGTGGAGAGAACCATCCATTCAGAACAACTGCGGGTGCCACATCCGGACGTACCAGGACCAGTAAATTGGGATGCATTATTAACAGATCTAGCACGGGGGCTCAGATTGGAAGAACATCACCTCGCTTCCGACGTTGTCCAATATTACGTTCAAAGAACATCTAGACAAGGGTCTGTCAGGGGCGACAGACGCGAGAGTGGGGGGGGTGTTGGCAGCAGTCAGGGAACCAAAGGAGCCACAAGACAAAGAGGGTCGGAACGAAGAGATAGCACAAGAAGAAACAGTAGCCAACGAAGATCCGACAAGTAGGCCATCAAAATTTTTCAGACATCAAGGAGTTGAGCACACAAGAAGAAGGAGCAAGTAGAGAGCTCAAAGATGTGTATGACAAATCAACAGAGAAAATCCCTACACAAATAGTGATTTTAATCACTAAACACCGTTGTAAATACCATTTCGTATTTTTGTAGCTCCATTTTGTGCAAGCCAAGGAGTCCTTGAGCTTGAGGAGCTTTAGAAGTATCTACCTGCTAATTTTCGTATTTTTTAGATCTCGTTTGAGCCCTCAAATAAGCCCTGGAACCTAATTTTTAACTAGGCCGGACACTAGGTCTGGACAGGGCCAAAGCTAGTCAAAAACTATAAAAGGAGCTAGAGAGCTCATTTTTGAGGTTAGCTTGTAATTGATCTAAACTTGTATGAGTTTTTTGAAAGCAATCTAAAGGACTCCATTGCTTCTCACTCTTTGTCTTGCCTTGTGTGCGCATGTGTGTATGTGTGTGCATTTTAATGTGCTTCGCACTCACGCACTTGTGCCTTCACTTGCTCGAGGTCTTCATACCATCCTCACGTCTTCCCGGATTGACATTAAAGGAGGTGCTACTCATCACTGAGCTACACCTAGATATCAATCTTGAGGCCCCAAGATACCACATGGCCATGTGTCAAACATCAAGTGCAATTGCTTCTCGAATAATTGATCGACGTCCCTTTGTGAACATCGCGGTAGGACAAGGGAAGAATGCAAGGACTGTGAGAGCATTGGTTGACTCAAGTGCAGGAACTAGTGTAGTTAGAATTTCATACTGCCAAGACCTGCAATTGAACATCAAGCCCATAGAGGCCTATCTCATAGGTTTGGGAGGTGTGGAAACCCCTTGTTTGGGCAAGGTGGAACTTCCCATCTACCTTCAAGATGTTTCAATAAAAGTCAAAATTATAGTGTGTCACGATGAGACCTTATAGAGCCACTTGTCTTGGGTCAAGATTGGATTTACGACCATGCAGTCAACTTGAACCTAAGAAGTCTTTTATTAGTGGTGAGGAGATGAATTTGTCTTCAGTTGGTCTCAGTCCATGGTTTCGACTCTTGCTTCTCCGTGGTTTCTTTGTTGAGATTTTTCTCATGAAGGAGATCATATTGTTTTGTGCATGTAAGAGTGCCTTGGGTACCCACATTTGTAATCGCCCTTGTTGAGCTACACCTAATTTCTTTGGAACCCAAATTTGTACATTATTATGGTCGGCCTTCATCGATTGCTTTGGTACCCAAGTCTGTCAAAGACCGTAGGATTGAGCTAGTCCTCGTTTCTTGGTGCATCTTTTAGCAAGGTTGGCTTGCCTCAATGGGAATGGTTGTGGCAAAGCTGATGGTTGTTCTCCTTTGCATACCCAAATCTGCTTCATGCCCTGAGCTTCTTTGTTCTTGAATTTTGTCTATCTAGTTAATATAGCAGATGTCTTTTTAGATTGCCTCTTTGGTCAAGTTGTGTTTGCATTAGTCTGTGAAGGAGAAGAGAGGTTTGTTGGCCTTTGAGCATGTGCTTCCATGATTGAGTCCTTTTGCTTTGTAGGGCTATTGACACATGCAACATTTTCTTTGCAAAGATTAGTTTTGGCAGAACTAAGAGAATGTGTGACCTCTAGTTTTGTGAGCATGCAATTGTCTAATTCTAATGTAATGCATTGTTCCTATACCCAAACTTGAAGAAGTTGAAACACTCCCCCTCAAGTCTCAATGCCTAGGTCCTTCATTCCAATGCATGCCTTGAAGTGTTCTAGCTTTACTCCATCCAATGCTTTGGTAAACATATCCGCATATTGGTCCTTTGTATTGACATGCTCCACCTTGACATCCTTTGACATGATCTTCTCTTGAATAAAGTGGTAAAGAACTTCTATATGCTTCGACCTTGCATGGAATACCGGATTTTGAGCCAAGCATATGCTACTTATGTTGTCACAAAAAATAGGTACTTGCTTAGCCTGCAAATTAAGATCAACAAACAACTTCTTGAGCCACATAAGCTCACATGAGACTTGTGCTAAGCCTCTATACTCAGCTTCGGTTGATGAAAGAGCCACGGTTGGTTGTTTCTTTGGCATCCATGAGATGGTCTTCTTCCCTAGCATGATAACATATCCACTAGTGCTCCTTCTGTCATCTTTGGAACCTGCCCAATCAACATCACAATAAGCTTGTACATTTAATCCATCATCAAATGGATAATATTGACCTTCATTCACTGATCCTTTGAGGTACCTAAGTACCCTTTTGGCTGCAACAAGATGAGGTACTCTTGGTGCTTGCAAAAATTGAGATAACACTCCTACTACATGTGCAATATCAGGTCTTGTCATAGTAGCATACAAGAGAGAACCAATTATTGACCTATACATGGTCACATCCTTCACTTCTTCACCTTCATGAGCACTTAGTTTAACATTTACTTCTAATGGATTTGAAATGGGCTTGCAATCACACAAGCCAAACTTCTTCAAAAGATCAAGAATGTATTTCCTTTGCATCAAGTATATACCTTCCTCTTTATATAGTACTTCAATCCCATAGAATGTTCCTTAAAATCCCTAAATCTGAGATTTTAGATTCACATCCAAGCTTCCTCTTTATGTCCTTGATGTTGGATTCATCATCCCCTGTAATGATCAAATCATCAACATATATACAAATGAAAAAAATTTTGCTACCTTCCTTCTTCACAAAGAGTGATGGGTCTGCATGACTCTGATTGTATCCACATTTTACTAAGTAGTCCAAAAGTCTTTGGTTTCAAGCTCTTGGGGCTTGCTTTAGTCCATAAAGAGCCTTCTTTAGCCTGCATACATGATGTGGAAACCTCTCATCTTCAAAGCCTTGGGGCTGGTCCATGAAGACTACCTCTTCAAGCTCTCCATTTAGGAAAGCATTCTTCACATCCAACTGGTACATCTTCCAACCTTTTGAGGCTGAAATTGCAATCAAACTTCTGACGGTGGACATCTTAGCTACTGGGTTGAATGTTTCCTCAAAGTCTATGCCATAGGTTTGAGCAAAACCTTTGGCAACCAGCCTTGCTTTATACCTAGAGATGCTCCCATCTCCATGCCTCTTTACCTTGTACAACCATTTGTTGCCAATGACTTTCATGTCCTTTGTTCTTGGCACCAATGACCAAGTATCATTTTCTTCAAGTGCTTTGACTTCCTCCTCCATGGCTTCAATCCATTCCCTATGCTTATTTGCTTCTTCAAAAAAGTTAGGTTCTTCACAAGCTATAACTTGACTCATGTAGGCATAGTGTCTTGCAATGAATGAATCATAAGTTAACCTTTGAGCAGGGTATTTAACCCTATTGGATGATCTTACCTCACCATTAGGTGGTAGGAATCTCCTCCTCCTTGGTTTAAATGCTTTAAATCCTCATCACTTGTAGATTCCATGTCTACCCATCGATGGTCTTTGTCATTTGCCTTTTCCTTTCCTTTGCTACTTCCTTCACTTGAATGAGCTTCACTCCTTGTTCTTCCATGCCAAGCTGATGTAGTACTCTCCTCTGATGGTGTGCTTGAAGTGGTTGGACCACTCATCTCCGTGCTTTGTTGTAGCTCTTTGAACTTCTTCTCGGCTTCATATGCATCATCAACCTGTAACACATCTTTGCTACCATACCAAGGCAACAACTCATCAAATATTACATCCCTAGATACCTTAAGCTCTTTGGTGCAAGGGTTATAGCATCTAAAACCCTTTTTCTCTGAAGAATATCCAAGAAATATACACCTACCCGCCTTCGGGTCTAACTTGTGTCTCAATTGTTGAGATATGTGAACATAACACACACAACCAAATACTTTGAGATGTGAAAGATTGGGTTTATTACCACACCAAGCTTCATAAGGTGTAACTCCATGTACTCCTGAGGTTGGACACCTATTCATAATGTATATGGCTGTATTTGTTGCATCAGCCGAATTAGAGTTAGGAACATTCATTTCATTTAACAAAGATCTAGCCACTTCTGCTATGCATCTATTCTTCCTGTCTACCAACCCATTTTGTTGAGGTGTATACCCGCAAGTGAATTGCCTTTTGATGCCATGGTCATGTAGAAAATCTGAAAATTCATTTGAAAAATACCATCCCCCTCCATCCGATCTGAGAGTCTTTATATACTTCCCTATTTCCCTCTCCACTAGGTTTTTGAACCGCTTGAAGTGGTAAAACACCTCTGACTTTGACTTCAACATCTGTGTGTATGAGATTCAACACTTCATTGCTCACATGTGCTCCCTTCTTGAATGGCAATTTGCTTTGTTTTCCTAATTGACAAGCATGGCACAAATGTTGCATATTCTGAGATGTAAGATCAGGTAGACCACTCACCAAGCCCTTCCTTTGCATGTCCTTCATCCTTTGTAAGTTTATGTGCCCAATAATTGTAGCATTCTCCATTGGATGCTTCTCTTCCATGTGATCTTCCTCCTCTTCCTCGACTCCTTCCTCTTCCTGTTGATCCATAGCTTTGGTTGTAGCCTTCTTGGTTGCTTGAGCTTGAACTTGACCTTCCTCTCCCTCTGCCTTGGGAGTTTTGTCCACCTCTTTTGCCTTTGCCTCTACCTGCATAGAAAACTTGGGCTTGGCTGCCTTTTGATTGTGAACCTCCTTGCTTCATCTCCTCGGTCACCATTAATGTGACTATTTGATCAAATTCTGGTAGGGAATCCCTCACATAAACTGATGTGGTGAATGCTTTCCACCTTTCATCCTCTCTCAAGCCATTGAGAGTGTGTGCAACAAGATCATCGTCTTCGATTGGGCTCCCAATTGAGCCTAAAGCATCTGCAAGTTCCTTAACCTTCAAAATGTACTCATTTATGTTAGTACTTGGTGATTTCCTAAGATTATTCAGATCATTCTTGAGTTGAATCTTCCTTGCCTTGGTTGATGAAGAGTACAATCTCTCCAATGTCTCCCAAACCTTCTTGGATGTGTCCAAGTCTTGTATATGCCCTATCATGCTATTGCTTATGTGTTGAGATAGAATGAATATGACTCTCCTATCCCTTTCTATCCATTCATTAAGTGCCTTGACCTGCCCTTGAAGCAGTGGATCATGTATATGAGGCATTGGCTCCATGCCGCTCACTAATCCCCACAATCCTTTGCCCATAAGGTAGTTGCTGACTCTAAATTTCCATGGTTGATAATTGCCTTTCTCTAACTTCTCTATTTTTGCATTATACTCAGCCATACTGAGCTCTAAGATGCTCCTCTAGCTTCTCCTCAAGTGATTGTATGCTTTAGAAGTTGTGGATATTACCTTTTGATAGCTCCCTTGCTAACCTTTGACTAGTTGAGATCTCGATCCACATAGCCCCCTTTTGATGTCTTCTTGCTTTGATGAGTCCTCCTTGTGCTTCCACGAGTTGTCTTGATCCCTTCAAGTCTTCAATATGATGCCATTGATGTCTCCAAGTCTCCAAAATGGCTCTGATATCACTGATGGGGGATGATTCTAACACCCCAATGCGAAAATGGAAGATGGCTGCCCTCCAGTAGGTCCTCAAGCAATGATATATGCTCACTGTTCTAAACTTTCTCTGCACCAATACAGAGAGATAAATTGAAACTTTGCAGACTTGTAGTAGACTATAAGAGCTACCCAACAAGCTTTAAATCATCCCAAATGAATTCTCCAGCGAGGAGAACTACCCTCTACAAGACAGGCTACCTGTTTGCAACACTCTCTGCCTATGTGCAGAGATATACCTCACAAAGTTGGCAATTTCTCACAACTCACTCAGCCAAATAACTTGAAACTTTGGAAAAGTTCAAGTCACAATATGAGAGACCAAATGAATATTGAATTCAATAAAAATGAATACAATGAGAGAGCAAACAATGCTCTACAATCTGGTACAATCAGATTTGGAAAAGCCTAACTACACCTCTAGATAGAGAGGAGCAAAATCATGAAAAAATGAGGTAAGCAAGCAAGCGGGCTGCTTGCTGGAGTTTATAACTTCACTAAACTAAGTGGGAAACTTGTGGAATGCATACAACTCAAGAAAAAAAGGCATGATGATGCTTATATAGACTTTTACTTTTCCTACAATCTAGCTAACCACCCACCAATCAGTTTAGGTGCACTTTTTGGTGGCTGATTTGATGAGATTTGAATTTGATTGAGTTTGGTGGAGCTTCTAACTTTATTCCACGAGTTTGGGTCCTCCTTTTTGATTGGTCCACTTGCAAAACTCGTGGTTGAGACTTTTTGCATGATTGAGACTTGATTTTCAACACAAAGCGATGAAGTTTGGTCTATCCAACCAGTACAAGACCAGCCCTTGAGCTTATGGAGACTCAAATAGACCTTATAGGCATGTGGTAAGTGCAATAAAACACCCTATGCACTTTGGAGCATCAAAGAGAAAAATTTGATACAAAACAGATAGGTTTGCACATCTACTAGCTCAAAAACTTACTATCTTTGGATGAGACAATGAACTTCAAATGTTCATGGCGACTAGCGTGATTACAATTAGAAAAAAATCCTTTTGTGAGAGTGATAGACATAGGATTGAGTGTATAGAATGGAAAAGGGTACAAGGAATAAGTAAAATATGCTTTTGAAATGAACTAGATACTCAACAACAGTACCTCCTATTTTTCAGGAATACGCAGAGATTGACCCCGAGACAAAAAAACAACGATTTCTCCCAATATACTAAACCAAATTCTTTGAAAATTTATAGGCATAAACTACACTAATACCTTTCCAATCAGTCCTCTCATCCAATTTGGAGCTCTGTAGAGAGAGTAGCAGCCTCTGCAAGCTTACTATTGTTGAAGAAGATGATGTAGAAAAATGAAGGAGCAAGACAATGATGGCCACAAGTGTATGCATATTGCTTCCATGTAATGTACAAGTGACTTGAATTCTTTATATATACTTATCAAGTGCTCCACAACTTCTAGAAGTGGATTTTGAATTCAAATGAAGGTGGTAAAGGTTGTTGGAGGGAATCAATTCACTTTCCTACAATCTAGGAAAAGAGAAGATCTAGTTTGATCTACTTTTAAGTGATTAATTGATTGATTGATTAAAACTCAACCATCACAAATTTGTGGAATTTGGGCTCTCTTTTTATCCTTTTACATGTATAAATCTCTATTCTTTTACAATGTTAAAAGGTCCATAAAAAATCTTTCAAAAAAATACAATAAATGAGCATGAGTAAAAGGACTCTCCAACGGATATTCTTTCAACTTAATCTAAGCAATAGCTTTTGATGTAGATCAAATCCACCTCAAGCATAGTGTAGGCTTGATGTTCCAATAGCTCCCCCTCAAGCTAAAGTATGCTTGAGTCTTCATTCTCCAATAAGTTGAATACCTGCCATGGCTTTGAATCTACAAAGCTTTATTCCATCAAGTGCCTTCATCATCATATCTGCTACTTGCTTTTCGGTTGGAACAAAAGAAATTTCAATCTCCTTTGCCATGAGCTTCTCTTTGATGAAGTGGTAATGAACCTCTATGTGTTTGGTTCTTGCATGGAAAATAGGGCTTGCTGCTAGATGCATGGAACTTACATTATCTCCAAATATGTGAGGTTTGGAACTCAGAAGTCCCAAATTCGTATACAATGCTTTTAATCATATTTCCTCTTGAGTTGCTATGGTCAAACCTCTATACTCTACTTCAGTTGAGGATAAAGCAATTGTTGGTTGCTTCTTGGAACTCCATGGCACTAGCTTTGAACCTGCAAATGTTAAGTAACCAAAGGTACTTCTTCTATTATCCTTAGCACCTGCCCAATTTGTATCTGAATAGATTTTGATATCAAAATTTGAAGAATAAGGATAGAATATACCTTCATTGATTGTACCTTTGAGATACTTAGTACTCTGTTAGCTGCATCCATGTTGACTAAGCACTCCTATGCTAGATGAGATGTCTTCCCTTCTATGAGTAGCATATATCAAGCTACCTACCAAGATTTGATATTCTTTAATGTCTTCAATTTTCTCCCCTTCATAAAAAAAGTTTATGATTCATCGTTAAAGGTGTACCTACATGTTTAGTGTTTTCCATTTTTAACTTAAGAAGTAGATCTTGAATGTATCTCCTCTAAGTCAAATACATTCCTTCATCTATGTATATCACCTGCATACCTAGGAAATATGTGAGCTCACCTAAGTCACTAATTTTGAACTCCTCTTGCATGTGTCTCCTTTGAATGCCATTCAAATCATCACTTGTCACAATACTATCATCTACATATACATGTAGATAGATAACCTCATTGTGATCCCTTTCGATGAATAGAGAAGGATCTGAATTGCTAGGTTTGAACCCTTGATCTTGAACGTACATAACCAAACTGTAATCCCAAGCTCTAGGAGCTTGTTTCAATCCATGCAATGCTTTATTAAGTCTAAAAACATAAGATGTATGATTAGGGTTTCAAAAATTGGTGGTTGTGACATGTATACCTCTTCACTTATCCAACCATTTGGAAATGCTTTTTTTACATCAAGTTGAAGGAGTCTCCAATTCCTTGCAGCAACTACACTTATCAATGTTCTAATGGTAGTCATCTTTGCAACTGGTGAGAATGTTTCCTCATAGTCTATACCATGATTTTGTGAGCATCCTTTGGCGATGAATCTTTCCTTGCACCTGCAAATTGATCCATCTGAGTTTCTTTTAACTTTAGATAGATAGATAGATAGATAGATAGATATAGATAGATAGATAGATATGTAGATAGATAAATAGACAAATAGATAGGTAGATAGATAGATATATACGTAGGTAGGTAGGTAGGTAGATAGATAGATAGATAAATAGATAGATAGATAGATAGATAGATAGATAGATAGATATAGATAGATAGATAGATATGTAGATAGATAAATAGACAAATAGATAGGTAGATAGATAGATATATACGTAGGTAGGTAGGTAGGTAGATAGATAGATAGATAGATAGATAGATAGATAGATAGATAGATAGATAGATAGATAGATAGATAGATAGATAGATAGATAGATAGATAGATAGATAGATAGATAGATAGATAGATAGATAGATAGATAGATAGATAGATAGATAGATAGATAGATCGATAGATCGATAGATAGATCGATCGATCGATCGATCGATAGATAGATAGATAGATAGATAGATAGATAGATAGATAGATAGATAGATAGATAGATAGATAGATAGATAGATAGAGAGATAGATAGATAGATAGATAGATAGATAGATAGATATATAGATAGATCGATAGATCGATAGATCGATAGATCGATAGATCGATAGATAGATAGATAGATAGATAGATAGATAGATAGATAGATCGATAGATCGATAGATCGATAGATAGATAGATAGATAGATAGATAGATAGATAGATAGATCGATAGATCGATAGATCGATAGATAGATAGATAGATAGATAGATAGATAGATAGATAGATAGATAGATAGATAGATAGATAGATAGATAGATAGATAGATAGATAGTTGTATACATAGATAGATAGATAGATAGATAGATAGATAGATAGATAGATAGATAGATAGATAGATAGATAGATAGATAGATAGATAGATAGATAGATAGATAGATAGATAGGTAGATAGATAGATAGATGGATAGATAGATAGATAGATGGATACACACACACACACACACACACACACACACACACACACATATATATATATATATATATATATATATATATATATATATATATATATATATATATATATATATATATATATATATATATATATATATATATATATATATATATATATATATATATATATATATATATATATATATATAGAGAGAGAGAGAGAGAGAGAGAGAGAGAGAGAGAGAGAGAGAGACGCACACCAAGAGATTCTCTAACTCCAAATGGAAGAATTAACATGACTTGATTTGGGGTATGATATGCCTCTTGACTCCCATAGCAATATATGAAAGTATGCTCTAACTCCTTTTGCTTTCCCTTCCACCATGATGAGCTTTGCGAAGGACTTGGCATACTTAGTCCACTCAATGTAGTGCTAACTTGCACTTTCTCTTCATGTACCTGATCTTCATGTACAAAGTCTTCTTCCTACAAATCATTCACACCTCCATACCAAGGTTTTAACTCATCAAACACAACATCCCTTGACACTAAGATTTTTAGTGACTAGATATAACTCCTATACCCCTTTTGCTCATTTGAGTAGCCAACAAAAATGCATTTTTCAGGCCTAGCATCAAGTCTACCTTCTCTAACTTCCTGTGGGACATGAACATAGCATATGCAACCAAAAATCCTTAAATGAGATAAATCCGGTTTCCTTTGACAGTATAGCTCATCTGGAATAAGATCATGAACTCTTGAAGTTGGTATCTTGTTCATAATATATGTTGTTGTGGTTGGTGCATCAACCCAATATGAGAAAGGTACATTCACCTCATTCAACATGCATCTAGCTACCTGTGCAATTTGTCTATTCTTTCTTTTTGAGATATCATTTTGTTGAGCCATATACCTACATTTGTATTGCCTCCTTATGCCTTCATCTTCTAAGAACCTTGTGAATGCATTGGAGAAATATTCTCTACCTCCATCTGACCTTAGGGTTTTAATCATGTGACCTATTTCATTCTCAACAAGTGCTTTGTACTTTTTGAATACTTCAAACACATCTGATTTTTGCTTGATTATATACAACCAAATTTTCCTTGAACAATAATCAATAAAGGTAACAAAGTGCCTATTACCTACATGTGAAGGTTCTCTTGAAGTTTACCATACATCTGTATGCACTAAATCCAAAACCCTTGGACAAACATACTTGTTTGACTTGAAAGGAAACCTAGTTTGCCACAAGCTGAAATCCATTCTTTGGATCCTCTATGAAGCAACCTTTGCTATTGACTTCACTTGATATTCTTTATCTACCATTTCACCAACATAAATGAGATTCTTTATAATAGTAGGGACATATAATACCTCAGATAGTGTATTTCTCTTCTTGCCATCCTAAAAATTGACATCACCAATGTGTTTGATCTTATGCTCGATGTTGTCACCTATCTCTACACATCCTTTTTACTTTGGAGTCTGTAAATTGCAAAACATGTCCTCCCTACAAGACATATGATTGCTACAACCACTATCTATGTACCAAGTATCATCGTTCTCATGTTTACTATCTCCATATGCATGACTCATGGCAAGAACTTGATCACTAGACTCATTCGAAGCATAGTTACCTTGAGCATTGTTCCTCCTTTGGTAGCATTCATTTTCCCAATGTCCTAGCTTCCCACAAATGAAGCATCCATTGCCTCTGGATCCTTTACCTCTTCCTCTATTGTTCCTACCTCTACCTCTTCCATTTGAAGATGAGCCTTCATTTGAGTCTTCTTGGTTGTCACTTTACTTGCTTTGGCTTTGCCTTCCTCTTCCTCTACCTCTTGATGCTTTGCCTCTTCCTCTACCTGCATATAGCATCTGATCTTGGGCACCTTTGCCCTTGCTTCCATCTTGCAATATTTCTTCATTAACCATTAAAGTGTTCAATTTATCAAAATCAGGCATGTTTTCTCTAGCATACAATGAGGATATGAAGTTCCTCCACTTTTCATCATCTTTAAGACCAGTAAGTACAAATGCAACCATGTCATCATCATCAATTGAATGTCCTATGGCTGCTAGTGAGTCACTAATACCTTTGGCTTTAATTATCACTATACATATCAGGCGTATACCGAGGATTCTACCAGGGAAAATGAAGGGTGCAATTTTTCCCCAACATCAGTGTAAGGATCAGTGTAGGCATCGGAAACAAAACACTGGTATAAGCGTTGGTATAAGCATCGATATGAGCGTCGATATAAGCGTGGGTATATGCATCGGTGTATGCATCAATATAAGCATCGGTATAAGTGACGGTATAAGCACCGGTATAAGCAATGGTATGCCCTTGGGCAAAATAGTCGGTATGTGCCTGAGGATACCGACACTTATACCATCGCCTATACCGACGACCATATCTGCAAATTTTTTTTTGGGAAGAGTGTGTTGTCTCTTGCTATAGCAACATTCCCATGTTGTTGTGTAGCAAAAGACAATACATTCTGCCCAAGAAAAATAGGAGTACATGTGACGTATGTTATGCAACAAAAACATGATTTGATAAAGCAAAACATATTGTCAAATACAAAAGACATGAGTGAAATGAATCATGAACCATGTACAAAGAAATGAGACACATTGACATGATATTTATAAACAACAACTAGAACACATGTATATGTGTGTATGCCTATGTGTATACATGTGTATGTGTTTATGTATTATGTGTGTATATTTGTATATGTGTAAATATTTTTATGTGTGTGTAAAAACCCTAAAACCCTAATCCTAAATACTTAGGCCTAAAACATGTGTATGTGTGTATTCTTGTGTATATATATGTGTATGTGAATATATATATGTGTATGTGTGTGTATGCATATGTGTATCTATGTAAAAACCTTAAAACCCTAATCTTGAAGAGCTAAACCTAAAACATGTATATGTGTGTATGCATGTGTATATATGTGTGTATGTGTATATGTAATATGTGTTTATATGTGTATGTGTGTGTATGCACATGTGTATATATGTAAAAGCCAAAACCCCTAATCCTAAAACCCTAACCCTAAAACATGGATATGTGTGTATGTATATGTCACATGTGTGTATGTGTGTATGCATGTCTCTCTCTCTCTCTCTCTCTCTCTCTCTATATATATATATATATATATATATATATATATGTGTGTGTGTGTGTGTGTGTGTGTGTATGTGTGTGTGTGTGTATGTGTGTGTGTGTATGTGTATATGTATTATGTGTTTATATGTGTATCTGTGTGTATGCATGTGTGTATATATGTAAAAGCCAAAAACCCTAACTCTAATATCCTAACCCCAAAACATGCATATGTGTGCATGTATATGTCACATGTGTGTATGTGTGTATGCATGTGTATATATATGTGTATGTGTATATGTATTATGTGTTTATATGTGTATATATATATATATATATATGTGTGTGTGTGTGTGTGTGTGTATGTATGTGTGTATGCATGTGTATATATATGTGTATATGTGTGTATATATGTAAAAGCCAAAAACCCTAACCCTAAAACATGCATATGTGTGTATGTATATGTCACATGTGTGTATGTGTGTATGCATATATGTGTGTGTATATATATGTGTGTGTGTGTATGTATGTATGTGTGTGTATGTGTGTATGGATGTGTATATATATGTGTATGTGTATATCTATTATGTGTTTATATGTGTATATGGGTGTATGCATGTGTGTATATATGTAAAAGCCAAAAACCCTAATCCTAGAACATGCATATGTGTGTATGTATATATGATGTGTGTGTATGTGTATGTATGTATGCATGTGTATATGTGTGCATGTATTATGTGTGTTTATGTGTAAAAGTAAAAACCCTAATCCTAAAACCCTAACCCTAAAACATGTATATGTGTGTGTGTATGTATGCATATGCATATGCATGTGTATGTAATATGTATGCATCTCTCTCTCTTTCATCTCTCTCTCTCTTTCTCTCTCTCTCTCTGTCTCTCTCTTTCTCTCTCTCTTTCTCTCTCTCTCTCTATCTCTATTTATAATAAAGAACAAAACAATCACTTACATTGATGTAATTCTTTTGATCGCTCTCGTCAAAGCCTAATCAACGTCGTCTCTTGCCAAATTCCAAAGAATTGATGCCAAAAAGCTCCTAGAAAACAAAAGAAAAGAGAAATTAAAAAAGAGAAGACATAGAAAAAGAGAGAGAGTGAAAGAGTTCGCACATCACTTACCAAGATGCGAGAGAGAGAAA